>JAABKJ010000755.1:19575631-20175631 GCA_011634705.1 Andricus grossulariae
CAACCAAGTAGTGGAATTTTTAACTAAAAAGATCAACTTTTACCCAAAAATGAAACAAATTTTGAAAAAAATAGTTGAATTTTCAGTCGAAGAGTTAAATTTTTGAATTCAATGAAGAATCCTAAAAAAAAATAATTTTCCACTAAATAGTTGAATTTTTCACTAAAAACTATACATTTTCAAACAAATAGTTGAATTTTCTACAAAAACTTTAATTTTCAACCCGAAAAATGAAATTCTTGATACTGTAAGATTCCCGAATTGGAAAATTATCAGATAATAAAATTCACGAAATTATAAAATTGCCGAAACATAAAAATCCCGAGTTTGAAAATTTCGGAATAATAAAATTCCCGAGAGAAAATTGTCAAATTATAAAATATCCGAACAAAATTCTCGAATTTGAGCAATTAAAAAAATTGTTTTTCAATAAATATTATTTATTTATTAAAAATACAGTAATCAAATATTTTCATGAAAAGAAATTTTTTAATGTTTAAATTTGTTTGAAATTATTGTTTGAATTTTAAATAACAATAATTGTATAAAAAACACAAATTTAAAAACAAGCGCGCCTTGAACGAAAAAATACATTTTGCCCTCAATTTTCTCCGAATCCAATAACATTTTCTAGATAAACTTTCCATAGGATTCAGCACTGATTCATTTCGAAGTTTCTTTTTATTTTATTTTTTTTAATTAACAATTCGATTTTTAACAAAAATTTTTTTACTATGCTCATCTCCAAACAGAATTTTTCATTCAGAAGTATATTTTTTCAACCATTGTCATTTTAAATTTAAACAATAATTTTTAAAACTTTAAACATTAAAAAATTGTGTTCGTTGATACAAATATTTGATTATTATTTTATTTCTAATAAATAAATAATATTTAACAAAAAACTATTTTTTCTAATTGTTTAAATCTGGGAATTTTTTATTTCAGATATTTTATAATTCGGCAATTTTCTGTCGGAAATTTTTCAATTCGGGAATCTTACAGTGTCGGGAATTTTATTTTTTGACATTTTTCAGTCATCCCGAATTTTCAATCCCAAAAGAGAAATCGCCAACAAAACAGTTGATTTTAACAAAATAATAACATTTAATTGCTAACAAAATAGTTGAATTTTTAATCCCAAAGGACGAATTTTGTAAAAAAATTAATTTATAACCAAAAAATTGCATTAACAATAAAATAGTTGAACTTTTGAGCAGAGACAAATTTTCAAGAATATTCAATGAATGTTCAAGTACCAAAATTAATTTTCTACCAGAAGATGAATTTTCAACTAAACACGTGATTTTTCCATCGAATATTTGAATTTTCAACTAAAAACTATAAGCTTTGAATTAAAAATGGAACAGAGAATTTTCAACGTATAAAGGATACACTTTTAACGAAAAATGGAATGGTTAAATTTTCAGATAAAAAAATTAAATTTCAACAAAAAACGACTTTTCAACAAAATAGTTAAATTTTCAGCCAAAGAGGTAAAAAAGTTAATTTTTAACCGAATATTTCAATGTTCAAACGCAAGTAGTTGAACTGACAACCTAAAAAGATCAATTTTAAAAGAAATAGTTAAATTTTCAAACAAAAATATACATTTTCTACCAAGAATATTAATGTTCTACAAAACAAAACGAATTTTCAACGAAAAATATTAATATTCAACAAAAAACATGAATTTTTATCCAAAAAGAAACAAATTTTAAACAAAATAGTTAAAATTTCTATCAAGAAGATTCATTTTTCACCAAATTGTTGTATTTTCAACTAAAAATGATTCATTATCGACCAATAATAAAATATTTAAGTGTCCACTCAAAAATATTAATTGTCAGCCAAAAAGAAAACGACTTTTCAACAAAATCAATTTCTATCAAAAATTAAAAAATTAGATTTTCCGTCCAACAAATTAATTTTTAAACAAAAATTAAACCAATTTTCAACCAAACAGATACTAAAGTGGTGAATCTTAAAAAAAAAAATTAATTTCCAATAAAATACACGAATTTCTTAGTTGAATTTTCAACTTATCAAGGATAAATTTCAACTAAAAGTGGAAAAGTTAAGTTTTCAGATAAAAAATTAATTTTTTGCCCCAAAAAAATAACAAATTTTCTACAAGATATTTAATATTTTAAGAAAACAAGTAAATCTTTCAAAAAAATGAATTTTTAACAGAGTAGTTAAGTTTTCAGATAAAAAAATTAATTGTTAACGAGAAAAATTTAACCAAATAGTTAATATTTCAACCAAAGAGTCGAATCTTTTAATAAATGAATTTTTATATAATTAGTTCAACTTTTAACCAGGAATTTGAATTTTTAACTAAAAAATATGACTTTTTAACAAGTTACTTGCTTTTTCAATTATATAATTATATTTTAAACCAAGTTGCAGAATTTTTACCCAAAAAAGGAAAAGTTGCATTTTTGATTGGGCTCTATGATGGGAAATGTTATTATTGAACTGTACCGTTACCGTTGCAGGGCCATTTTTCGAAAAATTCGCTTACTTTCTTAAAATTGAAGGTGAGAAGGAAGCGTACTAAAAAAAATGGTAAGCTAATTTATGGACGGTCCCAAAGTAATTAGGATCTTTAAATGCATTTTGTTTTGGAGAGTTGGCAAATATTGTTTGGAGAAATGCAAAATACAATAAAAGAGGAGAAACCGTGGAGTTCTGTTTCCATTTAAACTATTTAAAGGGAAATATTGTATGTTAAATTTGAAGCTTTACTGCTCGGCAATTAAGCCTCGATTGTGGCCTTAAATTTAAAGTCAAAACTCCCACAAGTACCAGGTATACTTCCATTGTTCGGTCCCCGAATTCTCCCATTGTAGAATTTCAGAAATGGAAATGACCATTTTCCTCAAGTCGTCATTTCGGGAAAAGTCGACGTTTATAATTTACTGTGTCTAATATTTGGGGCCTCGTATAAATTCAGAGGACAAAATAATACAATTCAGGAATTCCGTGCTTCCGCCAACAAATTTAAAAGTACCTTTAACTTTTCAATAAATATCCAAATTTCAACTATTTTCAGATTTTTTTATCCGTTTTTGGTTGAAAATTTCCATCCTTGATTGAGAGTTGACATACATTCTTGAAAATTCATTTCTTTGGATGAAAATTTAACTATTTTATCGAAAATTCGTTTGTTTTTTTATTAAAAATTTATTTTTTCAGCTTTAATAATTGAATACTTTTTAATTTGATAATTAATTATTAATTTGAATAATTAATTCTTTTGCTTACAAATATAACCATTTCGTTTCAAATTTATCTAATTTGGTTGAAAATTAATTTTTTACTCAAAATTTAACTATTCTTTTTTAAGATAAAAATTGATCCGTTTTAGTTGAAAAACAATTAAATTATTTTATCCAAAATTTATTTTGTTTTTGTTGAAAATTCATTTTTCTAACTAAAACGTCAACTATTTTATTCCTGGTTGAAAATGAATTTATTTTGTTGAAAAAGCGTCTTTTTCGGTTTAGAAAACTCAACTGTTTTGCTTGTAAAACGTTTTAGATTGAACCAATTACAATTAAGAGACTTAAAAAATAACATTTTCCATTTAAACTTTAATAATTCAATACATTTTACTTTTATATTCATTAATTAATAATTTGAATAATTATTTTTTTTTATAAATAAACAAGACGAGAATTCTAGATCAATCTAAAAATCTAAACCCCTCCCCACCTTACTCTCTTCCTCACCAAGTGAGTCAAGTTTACCCTGAAAGGGATATGGCTTAATTGTATAATAATAATAATAATAAATGTTTTCGAAAATCATTAGCCAACACAGAAAAATGTCAAGAAGATTATATTTTTTTGTTAAAAATGTTACAAAAAAAGTATTTTACACTCTTTTGATACTTTGTAGTCTTGATCTTATTCATTATTATATTATTATACGATAACGTCAAATTTTGTAAACTTAGACAGTTTATTGTTTAACTAAAATTTTGACTATTTCATTTTTGGTTCAAAATTGATCTTTTTACATTGAAAATTTCTTTATTTTCTTGAAAATTCGTCTTTTCAGTTTGAAAAATCATATGTTCTTTTAGAACATCGTCTTTTTTGTAGAAAATTATTCCTCTGGGTAGAAAATTTATTTGTTTTCTTGAAAAATCATCTTTTTTGGTAAAAAATAATTTTTTCATTCTCGTCCTATAGTGAGAAGGTATTAAATTTGTGTAAAACGGTTATTAGTATAGTACTCAAAAAGACAAACCATTTATCCTAATGACTTTTTCTGATAAAAAAAAACTTACTGGAGTTATAGCATTTTCAAAATTCCAAAAAACAAACGAAAATGAACTTTTTAAGACAAAAAATAGACGATATTAAAAAAAAGGCAAGAAGAGAAAATCGTTGATTTTTGAACACACTACAATATTGTCATGAAAACTTTTTGAATTTTATGAAAAATCAAAAATTAAAATTTTGATCGCCCAAAAATTTTTTTTGTGCGCTTCGTTTTTCGCTCCCATTGATTGATTTTTCATCAATTTTTTGAAAAAAAAATGATGAAAAATCAAAAATTAAATCTTCGGTAAAACGATGCAAGGTATGCAAAAAGAAGAATGGACAAAATTGTGCATTTAAAAAAGATCTGCAAATTTGTTAGCAATCACTATTTGATAGCGTGCGTAATTTTTTATTTATTCTTAGAAAATAAAATTTTTAAAAATGAAAGAATTAAATGTTTGGACAAATGACACAAGCTATGAAAAAAATGAATAGACAAAAGTTGCTCACACAAAAGGGAACTATAAAAATTTGCCATAAATAATTTTTTATAGAAGCTCAGTTTTTGTTTTAGTCGTTAAAAATAGCATTGAAAATAAAAAAATTAAATTTTTAGAAAAAAACACACAAGAGACGAAAAAAAATTAATAGACAAAATTTGTTCAATCAAAAATGATCTACAAATTTGTCAACAACATTTCTTATCAAATTTTTCTTAGAACCAATTTACATTAGGATGCGTATTTTTGTTTTCAATAGCAAAAAATAACATTAAAAATAAACAAATCAAATATAGGGAAAAACGACACAAGTCGCAATAACATGTTTCATAACAAAATTGTTTTTTTTTTTTTTCTTACAGTATGCGCACTTTTTTTCAATCATAAAAACGAGACAATGAAAATATGTATGTTCCAATACCAATGAATATTATGAATTGTAATAATATAAATTTATTGAAATGATACATTTTTTAGGATAACTGAGAATAAAAATGTAATGTAATTTTGGACAAAATCGAGTGCGAGGCACGAGATACGTGATGAGAATGTGATCGTTAAAACCGAAGGAGCTTTAACAAAAGAGAATTCACAGTCACCAAATTACAGTTATAGATGCTATTCTATTTATTTTATTTTAATTACTATTGTTCATAAATTATTATTTTACTTTGAATTACATTCATTGTTTTATTTTTAGTAAAATATATCACCCAAATTTTGGACAGAATTAAAAAAATATATATTTTGTCACGCCCATTTTTGCAAAAAAAATACTTTTTCAATTTTGCCAAAATTCAGGGAACGTTTCGAGACACCATAGGAATGAATTTTTAGGGAAAGTATTCTTGGAGAATTTTCACATCCACTTGATCGGCATGCACCAACTCGAATTCGTATTTTACAGTCCAGTGGAGAACTTTACTTGTATTGTGCGTGAACATTTATTCTCGAAATCGGACCCGTATATATTCATGGGAACACTGTAAAGAAAAGGCAGAAAAAAAATCTGGGAAACACTTTTTTCTTTTCTCTTTTTGCTGGCCCTCTGAAATGTATTGCGTCATGTACTAAATTGAATTGTGATCATTTCTAAAAAAAGATATTTCCAAATCCGTTCAGACTTGCACTATTTGAACAACTTTGAGGAAAACTTTGAACTATCTTAAAAGATAATTAGACGTTTCAGAAGTTTTGAATAAGATTCAAAAATAATTTAAATCTTGAGAAGATTTCAAAAAATTTAAAAAGATCTTTAAACAATTCAAAAGGTTCTCATAATTGACAAAAAAGAATCTTGAAGATTTTGAAACAATTTTTTTCATTCTGCAGCATTTTAAAACAAATTTAGAAAAAAAATCGACTAATATAAAAATATGTTTAGAAGGGATAGAAATATTGAAATTATTAAACAAAATTTTTACAAAGTGTATTTTTTTGAAGATTTCAAAAAGAATTTTCTAAGCTTTTCAAGAATTTTGAAAGTTATCAAGAAAATTAAAAAAGTTTTCGTAATATTTTTGGGGAAAATTTTTTATGATTTTTTATTCTAAAAAATTAATTTGCAGGCCCTTTTTTAACTTTGAAAGATTTTTTCAAATTTTAGGAATAATTTTAGTTAGTTTCAAAGATGTTTGAAAATTCACCTCTTTTGGTAGAAATTTAATCTTTTTTTGAATAAAAATGCAACTGTTTGTTTGGAAGTGAATCTGGATTGGTTGACAATTCAACTAGTTTGTTGAAAATTCATTTTTTCAATGAAGTTTCATCATTTAATCAAAAATGTATCTCTTTGTTCGAAAATATAAGGGAATATTTTGTTGAAAATTATTCTGTTTTGATTGAGAAGTTAACTACATATTTTGTTAAAAATTCGTCTGTTTTGGATGAATTCAACTTTCTTTGATCAAAATTTTGTTTTAAATTTATTTTAAATCTCAACCATTACATTTTTTGTTGAGCATCCATCTTTTTTGGTAGAAAATTTAACTAATTTATTAAGAATTAAATTATTGGATAAAGTTTGATCATTTTAGCAAAAAATTCATCTGTTTGGTTGAAAATGTAACTATTTTCTTTAAAACTATGTATTTTGTTCAAAATAATCTGTTTTGGTTAAGGATTCAATTATTCCGTTAAAAAATCGCTTTTTTAGAAAATCAATAATCTATATTTTCTAAAATTGAACTATCTGGTTTGAAATAGACAAAACTATGTTTTTTTTTTTAATTCCGCATATCCATCCGTTTTTTATTAAAAATAAAAGATTCCCATTTTCTGGTCAAACTATCCAAGATATGGAAATAAGTTCAAAAACAAAATTGTTCATCTCAAAATGAGCTATAAATTTTCTTGAGGCTATTATTTAATCAAACATATAGTTCTCGTTTTAATCGTTAAAAAATAACATTAGAAATGAAAAAATAAGAATTTGACCACGCAGCGGGCAGTCGTAAATAATCTTTTTAAATCCTTTTAAAAGGATCGAGCTCCTTGCAAATTCCTTCAAATACTATACAAATTGTGGAAGTCCTTTAAAACTCTTCGAGATTTTATGAAATCTGTTAAAATCCTTGAAATCGCTTGAAATCTTCAAACCCCCATTAAAATTCATTATAATCGTTTAAAATCCATGTAAATTCCTTCAAATTGAAATCTTTAAGATCCATGGGAATCTTTCCAAATTTTTTGAAATCCCTTAATATTTGAAAAGGCCCTAAAATTTCTCGAAAACATTAATAATATTCGAAAATCCTTTGGAATTCCGTTGAATCTTTTGAAATCATACGAAATCCTCTAAGATCTGTAGATATATATTTTAGAATCTTTCGAAATCCCTTAAGACCCCTTGAAATCCCGTGAAATCATAGAAACGTTCGAAGATCTTCTGAAACTTTTCAGATCTTCGAAATCCAATTGAACATATTTCCAAATTCGTACAATTACTTCGTTATGTCTTAAAATCTTTCAAACCCCTTTGCAATTTTGTTATTTCCTTTAAAGTATTTTAAAATTTCTTAAAATCTCTTAAAATCCCTTGAAATCCCTTAAAATTCTCTGTATTTAGCGAAAAAAGTTCCTAATTCTCTGACATCCCTCAAAAAGACCCTTTAAATCTTGTAAAATCTCTTGAAAAATTGAGATTCTCTCTGAAATCATACTAGATGATTTTTTCAAACTATTGAAATCTTTAAAAAAAAATTGAAACCTGTGAGATCTCTTTTAATCATCTGAAATCTTTTGAAATCTCTTACAATCTGTCAAATTCCCCTAATATTATTTGAAATCTTATGAAACCACTGCAGACAATAAAAAAATCATTAAAATCCCCTGACACCTTTCCAAATTCGTGAACATACTTTGGTATCTCCTAAAATCATTGACCATCTTTTAAAATCCATGACTTTTTTTGGAATGTTTGGAAATCCTTTAAAATCTCTTAAAATCCCTTGAAATCCCTTAAAATCTCTAGAAATACCGCAAATTCTTTGTATTTCGCGGAAATTGTTCTCAATTTCATAAAATTCCTTAAATGGCGTAAAAATAATTCAATATCCCTTGAAATCCCGTACAATCTTTTTAAATTTGATTAAACTCTCGGGATTTCCTAAAATCTTGTAGAATTTCTGGAAAAATTGAGATTATTTGTGAAATTGTACTGGATAATTGTTTCAAACTATTGAAATCTGTAAAAATCATTTAAAATCTGTGAAACCTCTTTTAGTCCATTGGAATGTTTTAAAATCTCTTACAATCCGTTAAAATCCCTTAAAATCATTTTAAAACTTATGGAATCACAACGAATAATCGAAAAATCCCTTAAAATCCCCTGACATCTTTGAAAATTCGTGAAAATGCTACAGTATCTCCTAAAATTATTTACAGTTTTTTTTTAAATCCCATGACTTCATTTGAAATATTTAGAAATCCATTTAAATCTCTTAAAATCCCATGATATCTTTCCAAATTCATAAAAATAATTTGGTATCTCCTAAAATCATTTACAATCTTTTGAAATCCCATGACCTTTTTGGAAATATTCAGAAATCCCTTAAAATCTATTAAAATCTCTTAAAATCCCTTAAAATTTCTTAAAATCTTCTGAAATATTTTCAAATTCGTGCAAATACTTTGTTATCTCCTAAAATTATTTAAAATCTTTTAATGTCCCATCAAATATTTTAAAGTATATAGAAATCCCTTTAAATGTCTTTAAAACTCTTAAAATCTCTTAAAATCCATTAAAATCTCTTAAAAACTCCTAAAATCTTTCCAAATTCGTGAAAATACTTTGGTATCTCCTTAAATCATTTAAAATCTTTTAAAATCCCGTAAAATATTTTAAATTATTTAGAAATTCCTTAAAATATCTTAAAAACTCTTAAAATCTCTTAAAACTCCTGCAATATTTCCAAATTCGTGAAAATACTTTGGGTATCTCCTAAAATCATTTAAAATCTTTTAAAACCCATGACATTTTTGGAAATATTTAGAAATTCCTTAAAATCTCTTGAGATCTCTTAAAATCCCTTAAAAATTCTTAAAATCTCTTAAAACCCCTTAAAATATCTGAAAAACTCCTGAAATATTTCAAAATTCATGAAAATACTTTGGTATCTCCTAAAATCATTTACAATCTTTTAAAATCCCATGAAATTTTGGGAAATATTTAGAAATCCCTTAAAATTTCTTAAAATCCCTTAAATTCTCCTGAAATCTTTCCGAATTCGTGCAAATACTTTGTTATCTCCTAAAATTATTTAAAATCTTTTAAAATCCCATCAAATATTTTTAATTATTCAGAAATCCCGTAAAACGTCTTGAAAACTCTTAAAATCTCTTAAAAGTCCTGAAATTTTTCCAAATTCGTGAAAATACTTTGATATCTCCTAAAATCATTTAAAATCTTTCAAGACCCATGCCATTTTTGGAAATATTTAGGAATCCCTTAAAATCTCTTAAAATTGCTTAAAATCTTCTGAAATCTTTCCAAATTTGCGAAAATACTCTCATATCTCCTAAAATCATTTAAAATCTTTTAAAATCCCATGACTTCTTGTGAAATATTTTTAAATCCTTTAAAATCTCTTAAAATTTCTTGAAATATTTTAAAATTCTTTGCATTCCGCGAAAAAGTGTTTTTTATTATTATACAACAATTATAATTATGATAATTATAATATAATTATAATAAAATTATATATGTAATATATTATATAAAATTAACAAAACTAAAATATATTTGAATATAGTAATTTTTTGTAAACAGCCAACTGTATCCCCGATTAATGGATTTTCATATCTTTAATGACATCATAAGTTTAAAATGTCATACAAAATCGAAACGTCATGTTCAATTTTTTTGGTATCAAGAAATACGGAGGCATTATATAAAGTATAATGGAAATTTTAACGAAATATATATATAAATTTGAAAGCAAGTTCTAATACTAATTTCACATATTTTTATTTCAGATAAGCCTTTATAATCTTTATAATTTTTGCGTAAACTGTAAAATCAATTACAAATTTAAAAACTCGTCAAAGTTATTCCTCTTTAATTAGCACTATAGTCAGACTTGCAGTATTTTTAATTCATCTAAATTCTAAGATCTAAGCTAAGGCTTACACTCGTACAGGGTTCACCACTTTCAGCAGGTGCTGACTGCCACGACAAGTGTTTGACTGCCAGAAAGTTTTTCTGTCATTTTTTTCTTCGGTTTCCAGGAATCCTGGCCTGGGAAGGGTTACGGTCGTTACGGTCGTTACGGTCGTGGCTCGTGACGGCTCATCGTTCACACCGAAGGGACTGCAGTTTTTCTACTCGAATTCATTGTACAATTCATTTTTTTCATATCAGACTTTAATTTACCGCTAAGGATTGGGACCAGTCGAAGCACAAGTTCGACGAAAATATATTGGGGCCTATTTAACCTAGTCTTTTGACTGCCACTGGTAGTCAAGGCAGTCAATGACTGCTTTCTGGATATCTTTGTTTTAATGAATTATAAATGTGATAAATTAATAATAATACGCGACAGAAATTTTGCTGCAAATCCCTGTTTTAAGGATTTTCCAAAAACCCCGTCTGGAAAAATGTCATGGCAGTCTGGTGTCTGGTCTGGCCCAGGTCTAGCTTTATCTAGACTATCTATTCTAGAAGATCTGATGTAGCCCAGCTTTGGCTCTATAGTCTTGCCCAGATCTGACTTCATGTAAATCGTCTAGTCTGGAAGGTCTGATCTGGCCCAGGACTGGCGCTGCTCAGCCATCCAAGACCAAAATAAGTTCTAATTTCGATCAGTACATTCTTTTAGATATGTTTCGAAAAAGTTACAGGGTGTCTAAAATGATCGAAAGTAAGCAATTCACACTATGAAAATAAGATTTTTTTCATATCATTTTGGCAGCCTGGTTTGGCTCAGGTTGGGCGTTGATCAGCTAAATACACTTATAGTGAAAAATAATTTTTTTCCCAGTCATAGAAAAAATAAAGGGAGTCCAGCTAGCGGCTGACCAGCCTCTAACTAGTGGCTGTCCAGCCCACAACTAGCGGCCCAGGTCAGTCCATCTGGTCAGCGTCAGGACTGGAAACCAGACAGTGTGGTCTGGGCCGGCCCAGCGCCAGAAGATTTTTCCACGCGGGAAGGGGCCGTGCATAAATTACTTAGTCTTTGGGGGGAGGGGGGGTCAAGAAGTTTTCTATGCGCCCTTACATGGGGGAGGGGGCATGGTCAAAAACATTTCTAAGCAAAGGTATTTTGTTGGAAATTCAACAATTTTGTTTGAAAGTCATCCTTTTTGGTTAACAATTTATGTTTTTGGTTTGAAAATTCAACAATAGGATTCTGTTGAGAAAATCCATGTATTTTGTTAAAAATTCTTCTTTTTTTGTAGAAAATAAAATTTTTTAGTTGACAATGCAACTCTTTGGTTGAAAATTAATCTGGTTTAGTTAAGAATCAAACTATTTTGTCGAACTGTTTAGTTGAAAATTCAACTGTTTGATCATAATTAGTTATTTTAAATTGAAAATTATTTTTTTTTTTTTAATTTAACTATTCGATTTATGTTTAAAAATAGATCTTTGTAAGTTTAAAAATTCAACTGTTGTATAGAAAGCTCGGTTTTTGGCATTGAAATTCAACATTTTGGATGAAATCTCGTCTCTTTGTTGACTGAAAACACTTCTTGAAAGTTTGTTATTTTTATTTGAAAATTCATCTCTTTTGGTACAAATTTAATTTTGTTGTTGTTAAAAATGCAACAGTCTGATTAAAAATTAATCTGTTTCGCTTGAAAATTAACTTTTTTGTTGAAAATTGAACTGTTTTGTAGAAAATTCGTATTTTCGGCTTGAAAGCTCAACAATCTGATGGTCGAAAAATCAACTATTTGGTTGAAAGTTGAACTACTTTGTTGAAAATTCATTTTTTAGTTGAAGATTCCTCATTTTAATTCAAACTTAATTTCTTTGGTAGAAGTCAACTATTTTTAAAAAATTATTTTTTTTTATTATAAAAATTTATGTTTCATTTTTGGTTGAAAATTCATCATTTCAAGTAGAAAATTAATGTATTTTGTTAAAAATTCATGTTTTTTTTCGTACGAAATTAATCCTTTTGGTTGAAAATTAACTTTTGTGTTGAAAAGTCAACTGTTTTACAGAACATTCTTTTTTTTTTTTAATTGAAAATTTGTTCATAATGAAAATTTAACAATTCTCTTTTTGGGTAAAAGTAGATCTTTTTGTTCAAAAATTCAATTGTTTTATAGAAAGCTCATTTATTGGCTTTAAAATTCAACATTTTGGATGAAATATTGAAATCTTATCTCTTTGTTGACTGGAAACACTTCTTGAAAATTTGTTATTTTTATTTGAAAATTCATCTCTTTCGGTAAAAATGGCATTTTTGTTGTTGTTAAAAATGCAACTGTCTAGTTAAAAATTAATCTGTTTCTCTTGAAAATAAACTTTTTTGTTGAAAATTCATTTTTTAGTTGAAGATTCATCATTTGAATTAAAAATTCATTTCTTTGGTAAAAAATTCAGCCATTTTTAAAAAATTAATTTTTTCATCATAAAAATTTATATGTTTCATTTTTGGTTGAAAATTTATTATTTCAAGTAGAAAATTCATGTATTTTGTTAAAAATTCATCTTTTTTTCGTGAAAAATTAATCCTTTTGGTTGAAAATGATCTTTTGTGCTGAAAATTCAACTGTTTTACAGCAAATTCGTTTTTTTTTTAAATTGAAAATTTTGTTATAATGAAAATTTAACAATTCTATTTTTGGGTCAAATTAGATCTCTTTGTTGAAAAATTCAACTGATTAATAGAAAGCTCGTCTTTTTGGCTTTGAAATTCAAATTTTGGGATGAAATGTTGTTTCTTTATTGACTGAAAACTCTTGTTGAAAATTCGTCATTTTGGTTTAAAAATTCATCTATTTTGATTGAGATTTCATCTTTTTCTGTTAAAAATGCAATTTTTTGAAATTTTTTTTTCAATTGAAAATTATTATTTTCCAGATGTTAATTTAACGAATCTATTTTTGGATTAAAGTTTATGGAAAATCCATCTCTTGGCAGAAGTTTCATATTTTGTTTGTTAAAAATGCAACTTTCTGGGTAAAAATCAATATTTCTTTTGTTTGAGGATTCAACTATTTTGTTAAAAATTCGTACTTTTTGGTTCAGTTCAACAATTCCAAATTGTCTTACGTTATTTTTGAGTGATCTTTAAATAAATCCAGGAAAAAAATGTAGTCCGGAAAAATTGTGTAAGATAGGGAAGGAGGGGAGGTGGGGTCAAAAGTTACTGACCCTAGCAAAGGGAGGACGTGATTCAGAATTTCAGAAAACAACTCTGCATAATTTATGCACGGCCCCTGATAGCGTTGGTTCGTTTCTAACAATATCTGTGGCCAGATTAAAGATAAATATGATTATAACAATAAATTAATTGTAAAGTGTGAATTAAATAATAATGATAATAATAATAAATTTGAAAATGTCCTTTTCTTTCTTGCGATTTTTCCCCATATGGGTTGGGTTGAGGGTCCACCCGAGCCTGGTGTGGAAGCAGAAAAATAAAATACATATAAGCATGTTAGGCTAGGGGACACAAGAATCACGCAAGAAAAGACATGAGAAACACATAGAGGGTTTTAAAAAGCCATGTGTGAAGAAGTGAGTATGTGATGATGTACTTGCATGCATGCATTGAGAAAGCTGATAGAAAGAAGCAGAGAAGCGAGGGCAATATGTGCATTCACAGAATCACAAAATAAAAGTGTGTGTGTGTGTTGTGTGTATATATAATATGTATATGAGCAGATGGACGACCTCGAATTTCGGGTTTCTCGTTCTCGTTCTTATTTTCCGTCCCCAGGCAGCAGATCCCCTTTGTCGGGGGGCCCTTGGTGCGGCGCGGCGCGTTTCCGGGCCCCAGGTTCTTCTTCTTCTTCGTCTTCTTCTTGCGAAATTTATATAGACCCCTTTTAGCTTCTTATAGTCCGCCTATCCCTATCCTATCCCTGTCCTATCCCTATCCTATATATCTATATATTCATTCATTCCTGTCTAACTAGATACTCGGCTATCTGCGAATTCCAGACAACTTGTTTCGGATCATCCTTCCCGGAAATGTCTCCAAATCCTCAAGATACCACATTGTCCTGAAATCTTCAAATCTTCAAATCTTATTCCAACCTGAACCCTATAGGTATAGATATAGGTACAAGTATAGGCATAGGCTATGCCTGGCTCAATTCCAAAACCAAAAGATCCAAATCGGCTGACCCACCAAAGGGTAACAACAACAACAACGCTTCCGATAATTTGCAGAAAGTTCTTCAAATCCAGTTTTAGGTCCTAGGACATTTATTTCTCCTTCATTGAGATATGGATTTATAGTTCATACCAATAGAAAGTTGGCCATGTCTGCTGAGGCTATCGAGATTTCGGTACGAATAGCCGCATTTTTTCAGTTTACCGATATTTCAGTACAATTAGCCAGATTTGTTCGGTACGTAGCATTACACTGGATTACCTCTACATTAGGGTGGGTCGCAAGAAACTAATTTTAGAAATCGAATTTGGAACTATGTGGAAAAGTAGTCCATTGTGTCTTCCTCGTCTCCAAAAATTCTGACAGTTCTTTGATGAACGTTCTCTAGGAAATAATTTAGCTTTAGTAGAGCCCTGTTTTCAAAAAACGTTTTTAAAATCTACAGAAACGTCGGGAGAATTATTTCTGATATTTGAGGCCTTTCTACTCATCCAAATACAGTAGAAAAAAATTTGCCATGCTTGAAAATTAATAAATGTAAGCACAGTAAATTTTTGAAAAACTGAGTTTTGTGTTTTTTAAAATGATCTATTTTCAAGTATGTCAAATTTTTTTTCTAGTGCATTTGCATTTGTATTTCCTAAGGAACATTCATTAAACTGTCCGAATTTTTGGAGACGAGGAAGACCCCGAAGAACAGAAAAAATTTTGAAACACACAATAATATCAAATCTATGAAATTGACCATTTTTTCAAACACATCTTCATAACGCGCGCCAAAAAAATTAACACTTTTTTAGGTTCCCAATACACTACTTTTCCAAAAATTTCTTTTTTCTTCGACCCACCCTACTCTACATAGTGCCGTCCATAAATTACGTTACCATTTTTTGATTACTTTTTACCCCCTCAACCCCCGTCCCCCCTCTTTGAGGACTAGTTATTCCCCCCCCTCCAAAACTCCAAAAATTGACGTAGTCAATATAAAACACTTTAAATTCCTAGGATTTCAAGTTGAACTATGTATTGGATTTCCAATGGAAACAGTTGCATTTTTAACCAAAAATATGCATTTTCAACCAAAAAGTTTAATTGTTTACCGATTTGTTAAATTTTCAAACAAAAATAACGAACTTTCTACAAAACAGTTTAAATTTGGACCCTAAATATAAATTTTTAACAAAAACGTTTATTTTAAACTAAATAGATTAATTTTCTACTGACAAAATAGTTGAATTTTCAACACAAAAAGACGAACACTCAACAAAACAATTGAATTTAGACAATATAATTGACTTTTCAACTTAATAATAAAATTTTTAATAAAAAAGACGAATTTTGAACCCAATGTTAAATTTTAACCAAAAAGATAAATTTTCCATCATAAAGATTGATGTTTTACCAAAAAAGATGAGTTTTCAATAAAATTATTTTGAATTTTGAAGTAACAAAGACGAATTTTCTACAAAACAGTTTAATTTTCGACCCAAAAATATTAAATAATGGAATTTTCAACTCAAAAAGATACATTTTTAACCTTTTTCTTCTTAACAAAATTCTTAACAAAAAATGTAATAGTTGAATTTTCAACCAAAAACATGGATTTTCAAACAGAAAATTAATTTTCTACCAAAAAAACAAACAAATTTTCAAACAAAATACATTAATTTTTAACCAAATAGTTGAATTTTCAAACGAAAAAAAGATTAATTGATAATCAAAAATGGAATAGTTGAATTTTAAGTTTATAAGAAAAAATTTTTTTAACTAAAACCAAAACAGTTTTTAATAATATAGTTCAATTTTATATAAAATAGTTCACTGCTTACTTAGTAGGTGAATTTTTAACCAAAAAATCAATTTTGAACAAAGAAGAATTTTCTTCTGAGAAAGACGATATTTTAAGAAAATATATGAATTTGTCACTAAATAGTTGACTTTTCAAGTCAAAAAGATAAATTTGTAATCAAAAATGGAATACTTAAATTTTCAGTTGAAAAAAAAAAAAATCTTAAACAAAAAACAACGAATTTTAAAACAAAACCAGGTTGATTTACAATCCAAAACGGATTGGTTACATTTTAAGTATAAAAGAAAATAATTCTTGAACAAAAAACTTCGAATTTTCAAACAAAATACATTAATTTTTAACCAAATAGCTAAATTTTCAAACAAAAAAAGATTAATTAATAATCAAAAATGGAATAGTTCAATTTAAAGTTAAAGAAAATAATTTTCAACTAAAAACAAAACAGTTTTTAACAATATAGTTGAATTTTCTACAAAATAGTTCACTGTGTCACCAAGTATGCGAATTTTTAACAAAAAAATCAATTTTCAACGAAAGACGATATTTTAAGAAAATACATGAATTTACCACCAAATAGTTGAATTTTCAAGTAAAAAAGATTAATTTGCAATCAAAAATGGAATACTTAATATCCAGTTAAAAAAAATCTTAAACAAAAAATAACGAATTTTAAAACAAAAACGGGTTGATTTAAAATCAAAAACAAAATAAAAAAAGCAACTTTTAACAATATAGTTAAACTTTTTGTAAAGTAGAATAATGTGTCACCAAGTAAATGAATTTTTAACCAAGAAGATTAATTTTCTTCTGAGAAAGACGATATTTCAACAAAAGACATGAATTTGCCACCAAATAGTTGAATCTTCAACCAAAAAAGATTAGTTTACAATCAAAAATGAAATTGTTACATTTTCAGTTAAAAAAAAAAAACGAATTTTAAACCAAAAAACAACGAATTTTCAAGAAAACGGTTACACTTTTCACCAACATAATTCAATTTTCAACCAAAAATATAAATTTCCAATCAACAAGATCCAGACACACTAGAGTCTAGACGTCCTAAAACCTAGTCCTAGGACCTAGAATAGACTCTGAAATAACTAGCTGATGAAAAAAGGCTCATAAAGAATAAACTGTTACTCTCAATCTGATGGTCAATGAAAACCTTTGGGAATTTCCCGAGGGGTGCAACGCTGTCCCCAGACAAGGGGTCATGAAAATTCCCTATACCTACATCCCACTATAGAGTACAGACGAGTGACTGATCAGCGGAAAGACTAGACTAGACTACAATAGACTAGACTAGACTATACCTAGGAGGCTAATTCTTTTTTTTTAAACAATGCAAACAAAAGTGGGTATCAAATGAAAGAAAAGTGGCCATTGTGGTTGACGTATGAAGACCTCAGAGGATGTTAACCGGGCTCTCTGATCCACAGCGCATATGACAGAACATTTTTCGAAGACTTACAAAAATATCACTTGTTGTTAATGAGATTGTAAACAACGTTGACCAAATGCCGCTTATAGTCAAATTATTTATATTCATTTATTTATGCAATTTTACACATTAGGTCACCATATGTTCCAGTTGAGACCCTTAGCAATATTAATCATAGGCATCAATATTCTTAAAGCAGCCTATTTCTGTGCAAATAGTTAGTAAAGTCAAGGTACGTTTTCCCAGCTTTTAGCATAATCTCAAAAACGTTTTTTTCAATTTTTCTCATTTCCTAATGGATTTAGATGGCTATTGGCTCTAGCTTCTGGACGTAGTGTGATCCCATATATTTTATTCATTCCTACAGTTTGAAACAAATTACTCCACTGATTTTTCAGATAATTGAATATACCCACTGTCTACACTACTCATGTTTAAGGCTTTGTGCGCAATTCTGTCCCACAAGTTGACTTTATTTCAATTTATGCTTTGAATGATTTTTGCAAGAAAAAGAGTCTCTGTCATTGTTCATTTCATGATTGAATAAACTGATATCAGGACACTTTCAATATTGATTTGAGTAGAATCGAGTCGAATGAAAAACACCCTGCAAGATTGATCCACTCTTTTTTTTCGATGTAGTTATAGACATTATACTCAGCTCATATAGGACATGGGATATGGGACACAGGACATCTGAGATGGAAGGGACATGGGTGGAAATTTCATCCGGAGCCTCACATCCTCGAGGGAGGAGAATAGGCTTTCTCAGGATCACTTTCGTTATTTCATGTTAGTATCATCCATGGCCCATGCTCGAAAGATTCCGTCTCCAAGGCTGAAACCATGCTCGTAAACCCTTATATTGCTGCTTATACAGCTCAGGCCACAGGTACCTACCTACCTTGGTTTAGTTTAGGCTTAACAGAGGGATGTTACTTTCTACCTGATGTCAGATTCTCATTCAAAATTTGCCCTCAATGGACATTTCAATGGTTCTACGACAATTAAACCAGATTTACAGGAAATAAATCAAACGCAGACTTGAGCGGAATAATCGAGAAATCGCTATATTGCCCTGATAGGCATTTAAGAAAGCATCTACAAAAAGAGCAAACCGAAATATGTAATCAAATGAAAACTGTTCAAATCATTCTTCGTGTAGACATTGTAGATGTAGACACTGCAGACTGGTCATTTAAGTGACTTAAAAATTTGTTTTCATTGTTCTTGGTTGATTTACATAGGATCTTCTAATTTCTGCACACACTATAATATAAATGGTTAATTTGCTATAAAAAATTTAGATCCGGCCAAACATGTGTACCGATATCACATCGAAAGGAAGAATCTGCAGATCCTGGTTTCTTGCGAATGCCGTTTGGTGTTGACTGTAGGCCAGAAAGCAGGATCAGCGAAAACTTTTTAATAATTTTATTGAAAACTATTATTACATGCAATGATACACCTTTAGAATAACAAATGTTTTGTTAATTCAATAAAATTATCTTTGGTTGGCTGGATTTAGTTGTTCATTTTTCAAATAGTAATTATTTTATGCTATACCACTCTGTTGTATAAACTCGTAATTCCGTATAATCCGAATAATCCAGATAATCAGCAGTAATGCTGTTGTGATTCGAGGTAACTTCTAATTCGGGGTAAAACACTTGTGATCCAAATAATTCGGAGTAATCCATGTTAAATATTCATTTATATGGTTGAAAATTCGTTTTTTTCCCCCAGAGAAAATTAATCTTCTTTGTAGTAAAAACACAAATTTCGGGAAAAGTCATTTTTTGTTGTTAAAAATTCAACTATTTTGGTAGAAATTTTTTTTCTTTGGTAGAAAATTGAACTGTATTGTAGAAAATTGGTATTTTTGGCTTGAAAATTTGACTATTTTGGTGGGAAATTCAACTATTTCGTTGAAAATTACCTTTCTTGTTAGAAATTCATATTTTTGGCTTTTGGGATGCAAATTTACCTATTTGGTTCAATATTTAACTATTTTGTTGAAAATTTATTTTTTAACTGATGATTTAGCTATTCCATTTTTGTTTGAAAAATGATCTTCCTTCGTAGAAAATTCAACTATTTGGTTGAAAATTTATGTTTAAAGTTCATTCATTCATATTTTAATGAAAAATCTTCCCTTTGGTACGAAATTAATTTTCTTTGTTGAAAATTCATCTTTTTGGTTGAAATTACAATTATTTGCTTAAAACTAACCTTTTTTTGTTGAAAATTCATATATTTCAATTTAAAATTCAATTGTTTTTTAGAAAATTTGTTTGGTTCACAATTCAACTATACTTACACTGTTAAAATTCATGTTTCTTGGTTGGAAATTCATAATATTAGTTGAAAATTCATCTCTTTAGTCGAAAATTTATATTTTTGGTAGAAATTTCAACTATTTGGTTAAAATTTACCTTTTCCTGAACATTATTTTTTTTTTGTTCTTAGAAAATTCATCTCTTTTGGTTCACAATTCAACTATACTTAGATTGTTAAAAATTCATTTTCCTTGATTAGAGATTTATAATTTCAGTTGAGAATTCATCTCCTTGGCTGAAAATTTAACTCTTTTGTTGAGAATTTATGTATTTTGTTGTAAATTCGACTTTTTGGTAGATAATCTTCTTGGTTCAAAATTCATCTTTTGGATTCAAATTTCATCTATATTTGATTGAAAATTTACTTTTTTTTTTAATTCATATTTTCGGGTATAAAGTTCAATTGTTTTGTAGAAAATTTGTCTAGTTGGTAGAAAATTGGTTGAAGATTCA
Organism: Andricus grossulariae; assembly: GCA_011634705.1. NCBI lineage: Eukaryota > Metazoa > Arthropoda > Insecta > Hymenoptera > Cynipidae > Andricus > Andricus grossulariae. Next base: position 19,596,246 of record JAABKJ010000755.1, read on the forward strand.
TAATTTTTGTTGACAAATTTATCTCTTTGTTTGAAAATTTAACTTTTTTGTTAAGAATTCAATTTTTTGTATCTAAAAATATAATTATTACATCTTTTATTTTAGAATGGTCCTTCTGAGTTAACAATTTAACTATTTATTGGAAAATGCATTTATCATTTTGTTGAAAATTCGTATTTTTCTTTAAATTTTGTTGTTTGAAATTTTTGTTGGTTGAAAAGTTCATCTTGTTGGTGAAAATTTCATGTATTTGGTTGAAATTAATCGATTTTGTTGAAACTTCAATTTTTTAGTAGAAAATTATTTTTTGTTGTCGAAAATTCATCTCCTTTTATTAATTATTCAACTGCATTGTTAAAAATTCCTTTTTATCGGTTGAAATTCATCTATTTGATTGAAAATTTAACTATTGCATTTTCTATTTAAAATTTATCTTTCTTAGTTGAAAATTCAACTATTTAGTAAAAAATGAATCTTTGTGGTTAACATTTCAGCTGTTTGGTTTAAAATTCTTCGTTCTTGTTGAAAAAAATACTCATTTTTGATTGAAAATTGATCATTTTCATCCAAATACTATTTTAACTAAGGGTCGATACAACTCCTTTATTTAACATTAAAAAAAAATTGTTTTAAATATCAATTATTACATTTTTCCGCGACAATTCATTTTTTTTAATTAAACGATTTGCTTGAAAGTGAAACTACTTTGTTCAAAGTTAATTTTCTTTCAGAAGATTCATCATCTTAGTTGAAATGCCTTTTTTTTTGTAAAAACACATTTGTTAAACTGAAAGTTGAACTATTCCCGTTTTTTAATGAATGTTCATCTTTTTTGGCTCCATTAGGCCTTTCGGTGTAATCGAGACTCACTGGGTTCTAGCCTCGTTATACTGTCGGGGATCAAGGAATTTAGTGCACGAGGTGGGACAAGGAGGGGGGGGGATACACATTTTTAGATTAATCTAGAATTTCTGCGTCTTTACCTAAATAACACGTTTGTTCCACAAAACTGCTCCGACCCAGTTCGTTGATCAATCTCTCTAGCAATCATCCCAGGCGAAGAGCTTCACAAAGTCGTTATGTGAAGCTCTCCACTCGGGTACATTAGTATCGAAGGTCTTTCGTTTCAGGCGACATTCACTCCACTGACACTCATCATGCATTTCTCATAAAATATTTGTCGCCACACTTTTTAAAAATATTTATTCCCATCTTTTCGTGAAAAATCTCCTTATTCCTCCTGTTTTAAGAGCATTTTGGCCTGTGTAAAAAATAAATTTTCGTCTTCTTTTTGCCCGAAATTCGACACATTGTAGGCTCTGAAATAAATGAAAAGCAGGCTTAAGCGGAATAATCGAAAAATCGCTATTATAGGAAAAATAACAAGTAAGAAAAAATTTGTCTTCTTCGGATTGAAAACCAAAGTAATTTAAACTATTTTTAAAACTAATATTATTTTGCTTGTTGCAAAAATATTCGTATAGGGCTAATTTATACTTTGTCCGAAAGGGCTATTTTCAAGAGGCGATTGACATTTTTTGGTGGCAAATTTGGAAAAGTAAGAATCAACGAAAGCCCCTTCCCATAGGCATAGATCCATAGGGCATAGGCCATAGGCATAGATCCTCTCTCTGAAATCTGTCCTTTTTCAAATGAACCTTTTTCTTTTTCCCAGCTCTCTGTGATTCTTCCGACGCATTGCATTATTGTATAAATGTATACAATCAAGCAAGCAAGCAAGCAAGCAAGCAAGGAAGGAAGGAAGCAAGGCAAGGGGATATGTATAAGGAAGAAATCTTCTGAATGGAGTTTTAAGTGACACTTTTGAGCCTAACTTGACAGCCAAAGTCTATTAAGTCAGTCTCCCCACCTAACATAAGTAGTTTAGTTTAGTTTAGTGCGTTTTCTTACTTTTACCTTAGCTTAGGACTTGGGTTTACGAGAGGAGAGCACGTGCTCAGGCTCAGGCTCAGGCTCAGGCTCAGTTTGAATCAGGGCAGTGGGCCTGGGCTGAGCTGGGCACATATACAAGATTTATTGCTCAAAAGTCAGAACCAACTTCCTATTTCAACTTATTTCAACTGATTTCTTATGTACATCGAAACACATGAGAAAATGCATTTTTAGGGAGGCAGACTGCTATATTATTGTATAAAATTACCTAAACCAAATTTATTGCTGCATGCCGACTGCCGACTGCCGACTGCCGACTGCCGACATCAGTCAGAGTTGCTAATAAAATTATAATTTCAAAAATCCCTCACTTTTATGGCGCTTTTCCGCTTTTATAAATAAATCTCTACTGTCCCCGCGGCCCGTGCACTTCTTATTTATTTTACCGGAATACCAACAAATAACAATTTGCCCTAATTTCTCTTTTTCCGAATTGCCTTTTGCCCTCGTTTTTACTTTCCCCAATTACCAATGGCAAATCGGACAAATTAGCTCATGCGAAACCAAGCAAATGAATTTTCAATCAGACAGTCGAATTTTTAACTAAAAAAATCATTTTTCGACTAAACATCTAAAAACAGATTAAGTTTTAACTACAAAGTTGCATTTTGTAAACCAAAAATTGTTAAATTACTACCAAAAAAGAAGAATTTTCAACAAAATACATCAATTTCCAACCAAATAGTCGAATATTCAACTGAAAATTAAATATTTTAATTTTCAGTTGATAAAGTTATTTGTCAACAACAACAAATAATTTTTAACAATATTTCGTTGAAAATAAGCAAATATAAATTAAAATTTTTGATCCAAAAGGATGAATTTTCGACAAAGAAAATTATTTTTCTATCAATAAAGACGAACTTTCTATAAAATACCTTAATTTTTAAACAAACACTTGAATTATCAACTAAAAAAGCTCAATGGAAAAATGGAATACATCCATTTTCAGATAAAAAACATTAATTGGGAACCAAACAAAATTTTAATTAAAAGGATGAACCTTCAATCAAAAAGAAGAATTTTCAACAAAATACATGAATTTCAAATTGAAGAAGAAAAATTTTTCACTGAAAATGGAATTAGTATATTTTTAGTTAAATAATTAATTTTCAACCAAAAAACGAATTTTTTACAAAATAATGAAGTTTTTAACCAAATAAATGAATTGTTAACTAAAATTATGAATATGCAACCAAAAAAAGTTAATTTTCAACTATACAGTTCAATTTTCAACCAACAAGATAATTTTTCAAACTAAAAAGAGACATTTTCAACAACAACAAAATAAATTATTAACCAAATAGTTGACCTTTAAACCAAAAATATAAATTTTTTATCAAGGAGTTTATTTTCCACAAAAAAGACGAATTTTCAACTAAATTGTTGACCTTTCAACCATAAGCGATAATTTTAAACAAAATTGCTTAATTTTCAACTGAGTAGATTAAGTTTCTGCCGAAAAAGACAAAATTTTAATGGAAAAGGAGAATTTTTAACCAAGAAGATTTAATTTAGAAACTAGAAGAAAATTTATTATAATTTGAACCGAAACAAATTTCAACGAAAGAAATAAAATTTCCACTCGAATGGCAAATCTTCAACAACAAAAAAATGAATTGAAAACCAAAAAAGACGAATTAAAAAAAAATGGTTGATTCCACAACCAAAACAGATTAGTTTTCTACCAGGCAAATGCATTTTTGTACCAAAAATGATGAAATTTCTACCAAAACAAATGAATATTCAAATCAGAAAGACCAATTTTCAGCGAAAGAATTAAATTTTCAACAAAATAGTTGAATACTCGACCAAAAAATAAGATTTTTCAATAAAATGTATACATTTTTAAGCAAAATATTTGAATTTTCAAGTAAGAAGATAAAATTTCAACTAAAAATGGGGTAGTTAATTATAAGGTAAAAAAATCATTTTTTTACAGAAGAAAAACGAATTTTCAGCAAAACAAACCAATTTATAACTAAAACAAGATCAATTTTAAACTAACAATGAAATTGTTCAATTTTGATATAAAAAGGTTGAATTTTCAACCAAAAAGATTATTTTTAAACTAAAATAATTAATCTTGAACAAGAGAAATTAATTTTCAACCAAAAATAAATTTTTCATTAAAAAATACAAATTTGCAAATAATATTATTCATAATATTCGCTGGCACCATTGTGCGCCGAAACGTCTGAAAGAACCTAATTCGTTTCAATTCACCTGACCCTAAAGCCAACAAATTACATCAACAATTTCTACACAAAAATATTATTTTTTAACAAAATACGAAGTTAAATTTTCAAACAAGGAAATCAAATTTGTCAGTAGAGCGATGACTCTTCAACAAATTAATTAATTTAAAACCAAAAGAAAGTTCACTTTCAAATAAATAGTTTGATTTTTTACCAAAATAGTTAAATTTTTGAACTAAAAAAAAAACAATTTTCAACTAAATAGTTGGATTTCTTTTACCAAAATAGTTAAATTTTGAAAAAAAAACCAATTTTCAATTCAAAGTTCATTTTTAACCAAATAGTGAAATTTTTTACCAAACTAATTACAGTTTTACACTAAACATATTATATTACATATATATATATATATATATATATGTGTGTGTGTGTGTGTATAATATAATATATTTTGTACTAAAAATATTAATTCTGAATGAATAAATGTAATAGTTGATATTTCAACCAAAAAAGTAGACATTGTATTGAAAAAAATGAATTTCATAACCAAAAAGACTAATTTTCAACAAACAAAGATTTTTCAGTCATGAAAGAAAAAAAAAGTTTATCTACATTTCCAAAAGACGAATTTTCTGTTCAAAATTGGAATTTTTAACCAGAAAATATGATTATATTATAATTATCTTCTTATAATATTATATAATATATAATATTTTCAGCGATAAAAAAATAATCACCAACAAAATAGTTAAATTTTCACCCAATAGATAAACCTTCATTAAAAAAAATTTCAACAAAATAGTTCAATTTTTACCAACATAGTTGAATTTGCAATTGAAAAAGATCAGTTTTCAACAAAATAGTTGAATTTTCAAACAAAGATATGAACTTTCCACTGAGAATATGAAACTTCGACAAAAAAAAATGATTTCTTAACAACGTGGTTCAAACAAATTAGTTGAATCCTCAAGCAAAGAAGATTAATTTTCAATCAAAAATTTGCATTTTTATCAAAAAAAGTTGAAATTTATACTAAAATCGATTAATTTTCAAATCCAAGAGACAAATTTTCAAAAAATATTTTTTGATTTTCATACAAAACAGATTTTAGTAAGACTTTTCAACATTAAAATATGAGTTTCAAACAAAAACTAGAATTTCTAAGAAGATACTTGAATTTTCAACCCGAAAAGACGAATGTTCGACAAAAAATTGAATTTTTAATCGAAAGGGATAACTTTTAACAAAATTGTTGAATCTCCAAACAAATAGTTGCTTTTTTATCCAAGAAAGATTAAATTTCTACTAAAACAGATACAGGTTTAAATCACAAAGATAAGTTTAAATAAAAAAGAGTTCAATCTTCATCCGAAAAAAATTTTATTTGACTTTTCAACACCAAAATATGAACTTTAAACAAGTAAATTTTCTATGCAATAGTTGCATTTTCAAATAAACAGTTGAGTTTTCATTCAAGAAAGCTGAAAATTTTTTTAATAAAACAAATAAATTTTTAATTGAAAAAGACACATTTTCAAAAAAATTGTTGAATTTTCACCTAAAAGAGATTTCAGTTGATCTTTCTACACCAAAATATGAACTTTAAACAAGTAAACTTTCTATGAAATAGTTGAATTTTCAAGAAAAAAGTTGAATTTTCAACTGAAGAGGATGACTTTTCAACAAAAATGTTGAATTTTTAACCAAGCTGTTTCATTTTTATCTAAGAAAGATGCATTTTCTAGTAAATTAGATGAATTTTTGAAATACAAACACAAGTTTTCAAACAAATAGTTAAATTTTCATCCCAAAAAGTTTTTATTTTAACTTTACTACATCAAAGTATGAGTTTAAAATAAGAATTACATTTTCTATGAGGATACTTGAATTTTCAACCCAAAAAGACGAATTTGCAACAAAAGAGTTGAATTTTTAACCAAAAGGGATGGCTGTTTAACAAAATTGTTGAATCTCCAAACAAATAGTTGCATTTTTATCCAAGAAAGATGAAAGTTCTGGTAACTCAAATGAATTTTTAAATCAAAAAGACAAGTTTAAATAAAAAGCAGTTCAATTTTCATCTGAAAAAATTTCTAGTTGACTTTTTAACACCAAAATATGAATTTTAAACAAGTCAATTTTCTATGAAATAGTTGAACTTTCATCAAAACAGTTGAGTTTTTATCCAAGAAAGCTGAATCTTCTAATGAAGCAGATGAGTTTTTAATTTAAAAAGACAATTTAAAAAAAAAAATAGTTGAATTTTTACAAAAAATAGATTTCAGTTGAATTTTCAACACCAAAATATGAACTTGAGACGATGCATTTTCTAATAATATAGATGAATTTTTAAACCAAAAAAGCACATGCCCAACAACAAAAAATCTGAATTTTCTTCCAAAAAAGGTTGTAAATTGTATTTTCAACATGAAAATATGAGCTTCAAACAACAAATAAATTTTATGTGAAGATAATTCAATTTCAACCCAAAAAATACGAATTTTCAACAAAACAGTTGGGGTTTCCAACAAAAAAGATGATTTTTTAACAAAATTGTTCAATTTTCAACCAAATAGTTGCATTTTTATCCAAGGAAGATACATTTTTCTACTAAAACAGATGAATTTGTAAATTAAGAAGACAAATTTTCTAAAAAATAGTTGAATTTTCATCCAAAAAGACGAATTTTCAACAAAGCAGTTTATTTTTAACCAAACAGGATTACTTTTGAACAAAATGGTTGAATTTTGAATCGAATAATAATAAAAATTATAAGTAATTAAATAATTTTCAGAAAGAAGCACCTGCAAAAAAAAATAAATAGAAATAGAAGACAAATAAATTACTAACAAGAATATTATATCAGAGTTACCGAAAAACATCATTTTTTTTAATTCCCTATACTTCCGTTACCATTAATATTGGAAGACCAGAATCTTAAACTCCTATCATTTTTTACCTAGATTCTTTTACAAACGGAATAAAACAGTTGTAAATTTATTCTTCTCGACAGTTATTTAATTTTATAGAAATTCCCTGACTTTTGCAAGATTTTTTTCAAATCCCTGATTCCTCCGTCCTCTTGATATCATCCAAGAAAAGTTGGAATTTCGGACTTTTTATAAAAAAAAGTTAATATATATCTAAATAATCTCAAGCGAAAATGATTTTATGCTAGAGTTTAAATTGAAAGTTAGCATTTTACATCCGAACAAGTGGTTTAAAAATGCGATATATACTTAACAACTAGTCTGAAAACAAATTAAAGATGTAAAATGTAAAATCATGTGAAAAAGACCCATGTAGCCATCTGTTTGCAGTGAAAATTAAAATATGTAAAAGTTATAAATAATGCACAATGAAATTTGACTTTAGCTAAAAGACTGCGCGTGCTTGCTTCGCAATACCAACAGCTGGTGGACATTGACATTTTGCTAAATTATTGCTCCAGCGAAGTCATTCTCTTTTAGTAAACAAATAACGGAAGTTGCACGTGGAGAAATTTTTGGGTTTCAAATGTGATATTATAATATTTATTTTGACTAAAAAGAAAATAAAAATTCTTGATGTAGCGTCACTGTTACCAAAATTACTATTGAGAATATTAAATTGAAAAGTTACTAATTGCGTTAGAATAAAATAATACCTAATCAAATAATAACGTCCTTAGCGCTCGGGCTCGCTCTCCCGGTACCTCATGAGTTGCCGGATCGCGGAATAATTTCCCAAAATGACCACACGGAGAAAAATGGATAGTCAAAATTGAAGTGTCAAAATTTAGATGGTCAGTTTGATCTTCTAGATAGTATCAAGTATCATCCACAATTTCTTCTTTATAGTCAGACAGACCATAATTTTATACTCTGTTTGAACATCTATGGTTGATTTAGACTCACTATCAGTATAGTCAAATCGACATACCAGAATGTTAAAGAGAAGTGGCTGCGTTACGACCTCTACCGAACACCGAGCGAACACACTAGACAACCGAAATGCATTTTTGAAGCGAATGGCGTTAGGTGTCACGGTTGCCCTGTTACAAAACATTTTTAATTAATTTGAACCACTTCTTGATACTTCAAAAATGTGTCGAGAGTGAATAAAATGAGGAGAACATGTTAAAGAGTGGCTTGAGTGATTTTCGTTCTGATTTTGAACGTCAAATTCGATACCTCCGAGGGATTAAGGACACAGGCGTCACTTATTAATCACTGCATATTGTTTTCTAAAATTTTCAGTGTTAAAAATGTTTTAAATCAGTGCAGTGACGCCGTTTTTGTAGCCTCTCGTGCTCGAGTTAATCTGTTGTCAAAGTTTTCATGTATATGCAATCATGTCTGAGGCATCATTTATTCAAAAATAATAATGATGCTTTAAGAATTGATATATTTTATATGAATTTTTATGTTCTTTAGGTTTCATTTATTGATTTAAATGTCTGTCTTTTGTCTCTCTTACTCTTATAAATATGTATGTAGGTAGGAGAAGGACAACACAGAATAAAGTTGACCCTCAGGTATGATTAAGTTAACGCTGCGATATAATCAAACTAAAATTCCTGAGATAATTAGGTTTAAACTCCAGGATGGTCTACTTTACACTCAGGGACAGTGAAGTCAACCGTCAAATGTTGACACTTTGCGGATGGTACGCTACACCATCTAGGGGGCTGTCCTATAGTTAAAACTCAAATATAGTCAGTCTGACAATCTAGATGTTCAGGCTAACTAGCCATTTTTCTCCGTGCAACTTGGCAAATTTCCGCGAAAAAAGTATTACAATGTGGATTTGAATAAATTAAATTGATAGTTTTGTAACTAAAAATTAAAAGCCGAAAAATTTCATTGTACGAAAATCAATGTCATTTTAAACTAAACTCGCGAAAACTCGGATCATGTTTCAAAAATAGCTTTTCTGCCGATATTTGCTACATAAAAATTATCGCAAACCATTACCTCAGGAATCGTTTTCTCAGACTTTGACGGAAAAAAAGTCTCCAGGGAAGTTTCGCGGACGGAAAACTTCCAGTGGCAAAGTTGTTCCTTGATGTCTAAGGAAAACTTTGACAAAATTTGAACCAAATCGTTCTCTTTGGTTGGAATATACGAGCGGTTCTTATTGCTGCGCGCGCCCTCGACTCGAGTAAGACGGCGCGCTCGTACCGACCACAGTGGTCTAGAATAGGAATTTACTGTTCATAATCGCCCACAGGTCGTATTTCTTAACCGTTTTTAAGTCATTTTTTTCGAAATGCTCAGCATTAAATTTTTAACAGAATTTTGGTTCATGATTTTTCCATTCTTGTCACAGAGTAACAATATATAAACAAATAAAGTGCAAAAATTCGCCATTTCGGCTTTGTGAATTTTTATCTCAAGAAAAAATACAGAAAGAGACTCACTATCAGCTGAAATGATTGAAATTTAACATTTCCCTTCACAATTAGCTATACAATACGAATGAAATATTACTTTTAAATATCATCCCTCTAAGTCTGCTTTATAGTGTGCTAAAAAACCACCATAAATGGAAAAATGGGTTTTGCGAGTTTTTCGCGCTAATTATCATTTTTTTTAGGTTGTTTTAATGCAACTTGTTTATCATATACCAAATACTATTTTACATTAATAAATAATTAGATGCTAATATGAATTGTTCAAACAATTCATTGTTGTTTTTAGAAATTTTCTCTTAAAATAGAGTTGGAAAGTCGCGGTTTTTTCCAACATTTTCCAATTTTTGTCCAATTTTCAATTAGAGTAAGGTAATAATTAATGTTGACAAGAATAATTCCCAATTAGAGTGAGGCAAAGAATTCATTAAAGTTGACAAAATCAGTTGTTTACACAATTTATTAATAATGTTAATAACATTAAATTTTAATAATGCAGTGTAATTTAGCAAAAATTATTAGCTAAACAAATTATTATTGCTTACAACCATCTTTTTCTTCATTATTACTAGATAGTTGAGGTTGCTTTTGAAATATTTTATTTTTTACTCACTTTTCACTCAGTATAGTGATAATTGATGCAAGTTGAACAAAAATAGTTCTTTGATCAATTTACTATTGTTTATAACTATCTTCTCTCAGATAAGTGCTAGAAAGTTGCTGTTTTTTCTGATATGTTTACTTTTGCTTTGCCTTTTTAGTTATAAGCAAATAATAAATAAGAATTAGAGAGAATAATATTTTCAACAATTTCTTTCTTCTTTGTGAATATATTTTTCTGAAATAAAACCGCTATTTGAAATATGGTTCCAATTTTCTACATGGATCCCAGGGATTTTTCAAGGATTCCCCAGTGAATCCCCAGGAAATCTCCAGGGAATAAAGGAGGGGGGGGGGCTGATATTAAAATATATGAAATACTAAATTTTTCTTTTACGCTCCGCAGTAAACTGCTAATTGTAATTCAAAACAAAACATTATTATATAAACAATTAACAATATTAACTCACTCCAAGTGAAAATTGGACAAAAAGTTGAAAATTTCAGACAAAAACCGCAACTTTCTAGCATGATTCAAATTTAATATTATAACCAATAATAATAAACTATTGAATCAATTGATTTCGTTAACTTTATTTATTTATTCGCCTCACTCTCATTGTTAATTCAACAAAAAGTGGATTTTTTTTAAGCTGCAAGTTTCTAGCATTATTCTGAGAGAATATTATTATTAATAATAATAAATTGTTCAAACAATATTTTTTATTAACAGGAATTAGGTATTACCTCACTCTAATTGAAAATTGGATAAAAAGTGGAAAATTTTTGTAAAAGTCGCGACTTTCTAACTATGTTCTAAAAAAAATCGTTAAAAACAACAATAAATTGTTTCAACAATTTATGTAAGCGTCTCATTATCAGTATAAGGTAGTATTTTATGTATTAAAAATAATTTACATTTAAAAACTCTAAAAAATCATAATCAGCGCCAAAAACTCGCACAACCCATTTTTTCACTTATGGGGTTTTTTAGGAGCCTATAAAAGAAACTTATGGAGGCGATAAATGAAAATTAATATTTCATTCGTGTTCTATAGCTAATTGTGAAGAGAAATGCTGAGTTTCAATCATTCCAGCTGATAGTGAGTCTCTTTCTGCATTTTTTCTTGAAATAAAAATATACAAACCCGAAATGGCCGTTTTCGTCACTTTATTTGTATATAGATTGTTGCTCTGTGACAAAAATGAATAATTCGCAAACAAGTATTATCTTTAAAATTTAATCCTGAGGGTTCTAAAAAAGAACTTCAAAAACGGTTGAGAAATAGGACCTGTGGGCGATTATGAACAGTAAATTCCTATTCTAGACCACTGTGGTCGGTACGAGCGCACCGGTCGACTCCAGTCGAGTGCGCGCGCGGCAATAAAAAATCGCTCGTATCTTTTAAACAAAGAAAACGATTTGGCTCAAATCTTATGAAAGTTTTCGTTTATTATAATTACATGATTTCGAAAATAAAAAAGCTAAAAAATGTCTTTTTAAAAATCAAAATAGAACATAATTAAATTATCCAAAGTTAATACCTTATCAGTAGAATTGTTTCTTTAATTTTGGATGGTTACAATTTTATAGTTCTGAATTCTCATGTTGAACGCTGAATTTTCATCTTTCCCTTTCATAAATTTTAATTTTGCAATTAAAATTGAAACTGTTGAATTTTAAAAAGCAAATTACGAATTTGAAAATTTTTCATTTTGAAAAGATTTAAATTTACTTCAAATAATTGAAATATCAAAGAATTTGAGTATAAAAAGTTTTCATATCATATATCTTGGTGAATACAAAGTTTTTCTGTTTTAAATTAGGTTCGAACTTTTTGAATTCATCAACTTTTCTTTTTAATTTGAAACGCTTTCAATTATGAAGTATTGATTAATAATTATTGTTTTGAAAATGTTGAAAATACCTGATATTTAAAAATTGGCTTATAAATAATATTGTATAAAGATATTAGTCGGAAAAGAAACTCATATCGGGTTTAAAATGCTGTGTTAAATCTCACTAGAGACCCGTTCATCCTGTCTGTGTTATTTTCCTATGTTTCTTCTTCACGTCAATTCCCATTGGTGCGGTTTTCTCTTTTTATTGCGCGCCGAGGATTTTCACATCAAATATATTTGTTGCAAAGCAGGGCCAGTATATTAAAGCACCTGCAAAATGCAGTTTAATCGACATTAAATAAAACAACATGGGTAAAGGCAAATTTACTATTAGCACTGGTTATACCAGAGGAATAATAATTTTCCATATATATGAATAAACATAAAATGTAGGGCTTCAATAGAAATTAAAATAAGTTAATGTTTATACATCTCCCTGTCGCAATGTTATCAGCGAACTTGGTTTAATCCAAGCTTAAAGAGGATCTGTAATGAATAGTAGACAGTAACGCTTCTTTGAAGCAAAAGTTTGCCTCTAATCAGAAAATGAATATATTTCAAAATAAAATACATTTTACAAAATTGTTATTATATATAAATAAACAATTTTCATAAAAAAAGCCTTAGTTCTTATTTCAAACACAGGTAGGTTTATTAGGGTAGGATCATTAACTCACTATTTTTTTGGCATTTTGCTTCCTCATAGAGGAAGGCCTTTCTCTAACAAAATCAAAAATGGATGCTTTCAATATTTTTCAAGCTTATGTTTCTTTCGAACTCCTGGGGTCGAATTATATCGAAATATTTCAAAAAAGCAGATTCGCAAATTTAGGTCATTACTAACCTCCCTCTATGAGGCAGCAATAAATACGTTAACTTGGGATTTTATATCATAATAAGATGTTCTTAAAAGACATTCTGGAATTCTGAGTCTTTTTCACGTTTTCCTTTCTCGCCACTGATCTCTTTTGGAAATATTTACAATCGGAAATTTGACAATTCGTTTCATTTTGTATATTAATATTTTGAAATTTTGATCATCTTTTGGAAATAGGTCAATACTGAACATTTACAATTAAAGACTCTTCCGTATTTAATGTGCATAATATAAAATTATGAAAATTCTTATGTTTTTTAATAGTTAACATTTGAAGATTAGGAACTGAAAATTATTCAAGTTTGAAGATTTAAAATAAACATTTACTCAACTTTTGTAATGAAAATGGATATTGTTATTTTATTTAAATGTACCAACTAATAAAACCTATCAAATGCGTTACTTCAGGGTTCCGTGTAAAATCAATATTTGTAATTAATGTGACTCTAATTTAATAATAAGGTGTTTTCTTATACTGAAATAAGTTACGAGGAAAAAGCAAGTTATTACTCATCAGTGATATCAACACGAAACTCCGTACAAACGACAACAGGCACAAATGAATATCTAAAATTTCGTTCGATAAAATGATCAATATAAATCAACGAAAAATCATTATCGCGTCAAAAGAGATGAGTATAAATCTAAAATCAAATACACACATACATTCATATGCTTGCTATATTAAAAATATATAAACTAGATCAAATAGTTAAATTCTTGATCAAACACAAAATGGTATTGTCAAACAACAAAGTAAAAGAAAAACCTGATCAGAAGCCTCTGGATGGCAATTTGCAGTTACTGATTCCTCATGTCTCGTTTTTCGGTTGTCGATTGCGAAAAAGAAATTTCCTCCCAGAAGTAATAAAATTCGTACCCTTTAATTCGTTGTTTACATTTGAGGAACAGGCTTTTCTCGATGATTAATAAATTTACCTTTTTGGTCATGGCACAAAACTCACACCGCCAAACGTGGCGTTTGAAACCATTTAAAAATTATTTTCGAAGTGATGTTGCTGTTACATAACCCTATAAACCTAAAATCACCACTCGACGCTGATTTCCCCGCATTTTCCTTAATTCCCGCGGATAATAAAGCCACGATTATCATTGGCTCATTTCCGTGGAGATTGACATTTATTTTGGCGGAGCATTTGAAACGATGATTTTTGTTAACTTTATAGAGTTGCAATTGAGAATTGCAGGAACTTCATGTAACTTTAATCAGTGACTGGAGATGTAACAACATACCATTTTTACGAAGTAACTGTAGTTAAAATAAGTTCCTATTTTAAGAAACTTCCCCAACACTGCATCCAACTTTAAATGGTCCTGAAGTCAGATAAAAATTATTGTTCTCTCTTAGCATTTTATAAGATGTCAAACTATGTGGGGGAAAAAATTGAGAGACAAAAGTAAACCAAAAGTGAACAAGTGAAGTATCAGTAAAAAGTGAATAAATAAATCATCACGATGGTCTTAAAATATAGCATGTGAACAAAAATAATATTTTTAAACAAGTTTACTACCTGAACATCATATGAAAAAATTGGCGATTGAAAGACAAAATATCCTGGTGTATAAAAGTTTTAATATAACCTCCTCCATTAGAACAATGTGATTCATTCTCAAATAGAAAATTGTTTGTAAACAATAAACTGGAGATAGACATTTTTATGTATCGATGTTATTAAAATAGACATTGATATCACTGTAAAAAATGAAGAAAAAACAAAAATGATGTGGAAAAAGAAAGAAAACAAAATAATTAAAGGTTATGGTAACCAAAAGGTTCACATAAATTTAAGTCTCACATTTTAGTGAAGTTTGTGGAAAAGATTATTACGAGAAGCAAACAGTGCTTGCAAAAAAGAGTCTTTCAACTGTCAAATTTCAACAAGTGTTTATAAAGACATCTATAAAGGGTCAGGTAAGTGCGTTCATAAAGTTAATGAATATAGAACATAGTCGAAGAAATAGGTGCCAAATTTGAAATCGCTAACAAATATTAAAAATTCAATAGTGAAATAAATTTAGTTTTCACATAATAGACTATAGAAATCCGTTAGTTTGGAGTTGTCATATCTAAGATTAACACATTTTCTTTCCTTATTAATGTAAAAAGGTTCAATAGTACGGCGTTTGTACAAATTTTTTGCCGAAGCTAATAGTTTTGATGTTGAAAATCAAAGTCATGACCTGCTTCTATTCTGTGACTTTCATGTGCCGTGATATTATCTCTATTAGTATGATGATGTTGATGTTCTTTGATTCTATAGTGTAATGGTCTACTATTGTGTCCAATATAACAACAATGAGTCCTCAGGGGATGGAAAAAGGTTAAAATAAGGTTTAGTAGGTCTGCAAATGACCTTCCTTTTTTTTGTCCTAAAATATTAGCTATTTTGTCCGTAATACCAGATACATATGGAATAACCGTGAAGGTTTTGGAAAGTGATGAGTCAATTTTTTTACCTGAATCATAAATGTTGTCAATTCTAATTTCAATTAATCTATTAATTAAGTTTAGTGGGTGGCCATTGTTAATTAATCTTTGTCGTAATAGTTAGATGTTTTGTTTTCTAAATTATAGAACAGATAATTTAATGGCCCTATCGATAAGTACAAAAATCAACCCTTTCTTTTGAGACCAAGGATGTTGTGATAAAAAATGTAGGTATCTACCAGACCAACTTTCTTTATGATACCAGTTTGTTAAAATAGTGTCATTGTTAGTTCTTGTAATTGAGATGTCTAAGAATTTAGTGTGAAGTTGCCTTGTTTTTCAAACGTAAATTTAAGACTAGACTCATAGCTATGGAAAATCTCTAGAACGTCTTGTAGTTTATGTTTAGAAATGATCATGGAAATATCATCAACATACCTTTTGTAAGAACGGATGTTGAAACTGAGTGAAGATAAACAATCTAATTCAAGTGCTTCCATTACATCAGCAATTGCTAGTGATAAAGAAGAACCCATGGCTAATCCGTTCACTTGTTTGTAATTTTTATTATTAAATTAAAAAAAGTTGATCCAAGGCAAAATTCGATTGCATTTAAGAATTCATCTCTGGGAATTAGAATGTTAGACGCAAGCACGTCCCATTTATTTTTGATCCTTTGTAAAGCTCAATTAATAGGGATATTAGGAAATAAGTTGACAACATCCAAAGAAACCAGAATGTGATGTTTTGGCATTTTAAAGTTTTTAAGAGAATTGACAAAATCCCAGCTGTCTTCAGCATGATACTGTGATTTACCTGTTATTTATCGCAAATGATCTCAAAGAAATTTAACTAATTTGGCAGTGGGACTGTTTATGGCAGAAACTATTAACCTTAAAGTCTAGGGATCAAGGTAGAATTTGCTTTTAACTGTTTAGCTTCAATTGACGATACATAATCATTAGGGTCCCATCTATTGATGATAATGTTATTAGATTTTTATGCAGTGAAAGTATATTCACAGTTAATTTTTTTGAATTTTGCTTCGTCTGATAATAAGTATAACATTTGTTCATTATATTGAAATCTATAAATTGCAACAGTCACATTAGCCTTATCTGCTTTGAGGAAAATTATATTAGGGTTGTCTTTAACAAATTGTATTGCTGGGAAAAAATCTAAGCTGTCTTGAGATTTTTGTTTGTTGAGAATAGGTGAATTAAGAAAGTTAAGAATAGTTTGAGAGAATTAGACTCTCAGTTTATTTTGTACATCGACGGGACAATTCCAAATGCCAAATTGAATTGATGCTACAAAATCTTGTGAAGGAAAATTTGTTTGTTAAAAAAATTTAAAGAGAAACCTGGGCCTAATGATACGATTTTAACAACATCGTCAGGAATGGTTGTATTAGTTAAATTCTCAAACCAAGTGTTTGGAATTTGAAAATCTTTTTCTATTCAGAAATTCTCTTATATTGTAGAGTATTGAATTTATGTGTTAAAAGTTTCTTATAAAAAAAAAAAGGCTATTGTATTTACGGTTTTCAAACAGCATAAATCAACGAAAATTCGTAAGGGTAGATTTATAATCAAAATGTTGTGTAAATATCGTAGTTTTTGATTGATATAAGCAATATCACAATGTATATCTCTCATATCTGTGTTAAGAATCTTGATTTTTACGATTTTGGACAATCTAGTAATTTGAATGTTATTAATTGGATCAAAAAATCTAAGTTTATCATAGAAATTGAAATTTTCTAAATGAGGTGGGATAAGGCCATTTTTACTGCATCTAATTAAAAAATTCTTTCAATTGCGTAAAAGAGATAACCTTAATAATAAACAAGACAATTTTTGTAGAAATTACAAAAATTATAGTTATAAGTTATAGTTAACTTAATGAAAAAATACCAGTACTTTTACTCAAGTTTACCTTATAAAGTAGCCTTTGCTTATACTAGATCGACAAAATAAGATTCTAGTACTATCAAGGAAGATGGTGTCGCGCATTCCCCGTGTACTGTCCAGCTAAGCACCGTTTTATGATACACCTAAAAAAAGTAGCCAAACTCGTGCGAGAAAAGTAGTAAAAAGTATCAAATAATATGGGAATGCGAGTTCTGATATTATTTTATAAGAATTATACTGTCCGGTACTATTGTGCAATTAACATATTGAGGTACATTATTGATAGACTCTGCTTGATATTGCGTAAAGTTTAGCGAAGCGTGTCAAGTACGCGCCTCTATGACCGCTCGTGATTGTAAATCTATACTTTCCTAATCTACGCACAATAGCTATGCGGTCAGGGATCTAGTAGATATATTGATCGTGATTATAAACCCTTAATCGTTCCATAAACCCCTAGGGTGCTGTAGGCGCTGCATGCAGATACCTATAGATAATCTATGTACTATGTATGTATGTTTATATGCAAAAGCGTGTATAATGAGCTTAACCGTTGATGATTCTAAAATCGCCATTAGCAGGATTCATTCGCTCTATGTTTCACATTGCAAAATTATGGTCTTTGGTGTGGACTATAATGATAATAATTTATTTTACTATGGAATTATTGATAACAACACGTCACCATGTTTCCAGTTATAAGGTAGTTTAGGACTCTGAATTCTAGAAAAAAATTTCTAAATGAATAGAGGTAAATCCTTCTTATAACCGAGTTTTTTAACACAAAACTGAAATATACAAGTTGCTCTACGTCTATAACATTTACGCCTCTCCACTGACATTTCTTACAATTTTTCCTTCTACTTCTTTTGATGAAGTCTATTAGCTTTGACTTTTCTACATCCAGTACAAGTTCCTTTTCTATTTATGTATTTGTCAAACATTGTCATATTTCTCAGCACCTCTTATTGCCTTCCTAACGCATATGACAGTGATGTCAGAGACCAGCATCTATTTCCCCCTATGACCAATCCCCGTTCTAGTAGTGCTTTATTTGTTTGAGAATCATCTGATTCATACAAATAGTTTACAGTTTAATTGTAAAACTATGATTCTAATAAATAGTCACAAAAAAACTAAAATTAAAGGTCGATGGTGAACAATACCTCAGAGGAGATAAACCGCATTTACAACGAAAGCAAATCAAAACAACCTTCAACTATATAATTAATTATAATGCTCATTAGTGAAACTTACTAACATGATAATTTTTTTGGTAGAATTTTTTCAAGGTTATCTAGAATATTCAGCTAGGCATTCCTTATCTCACACGGATCCCTAATTTCGCGCATATGTGAAAATCTTACAGTTTAAAAACATTTACATTCTACTAAAAGATGGTACACAGGTTCTGTTCTAGAACTAATCTCATGGCCGTAGAACTTATTTATTACCGTGTAATTGCGCTATACTTCTGAGAAACCCGAGTGGTGTTGTTGACAGTGTTAAATATTTCTGAGGTCCTTCTCGCAAGGTTAATTCAGGATGAAATATTATAGCAGAAGACGAGTGGGCTCTCTGTAAATCTTCTAGATATAATATTTTATCATAAAGTCTTATCCATGCCGATTTAATCTCTTGTAGAGAGGCAAGGGGAAGAAATTACCAGTGGCCCCCCATCCCAACCTTTTTAAATACACTTCTAACCTGGCGGGCCCAGTTGTATTTCTCTAGGATGAATAAATCATCATATTTATAATTTTGTCCATCCAATTAAGATTTCACCCAAAAACTCTAACTGAAAGTGAGATGCACCCATTTCTAATCGGATAGCATATCAAGCAGTATTTTGTGGAACATTCAGGATTCTCGTACAAAAAGTGGTTTGAACTTTTTCTCCTACAGCGAGGTTACATCTACGAACAGCTTCATCTTTCGCCCTGACGAAAATTGCAGATTAGGTGAATGGCGTGCTCAGGTAGATATAACTTTTGACAATACCAATCTCGGAGGTTCCGTAGTGTAGATCACTATTTTTTTTGTCTACGTGGACTTCGAGCTCATTTATCCTACAGTAATCTAATAATCCTTCAAAAATCTGACGCATTCCAACCAGGGTGCCTGTAAAGAAAGCCAAATCGTCGTCATGTTGGTCCCGGCTGAAACTCGATGTTTTCCACGTTAATATTTCTCGATAATTCGAAGTATATTATAAGCCCCGCCGTGATCATAACGGGGGGTAGCGCATGTGACAAGTGTGGGGCTGCTAATATAAATAAAGGCTGTCTAATAGTATCTTAGAGTGAGAAAGTAAAACTCATTCACTGTATCGAGAAAGGAGTTAAAAGGAAGAAGAACATTGCTACTGATTTCGGAATCCCTGCTAACTCTCTGTCATCTACTATTAAGAAAAATGAGAAGATTTTGGCTGCTGATGATAACTCATGTTTCCAACCGGGTCGAAACCGCATTAAGACATCTCTCTTTCCACTTTTGGAAACATCGACGGTGGAATGGATGAAATCCGATCGAAACCAGAATATTCCCTTATCTAGTCCTACAGTGCAAGAGAAAGCAGAATTTTTTTCAGCTTACTGAGGATACAAGGATTTCAAAGCTAGTTCTGGGTGACTAGAAATGTTCAAAAAACGGAATGGAATTGTGTACAGGACATTAACTAGGCGAAAGTGCTTCTGTTTCGGAAGAAGACTGTAAAAAGTTCCTCAGAGACATTTTGTCCGGTTTGATAGAAATTCATGTAATAGAAGATATTTTCAAAGCAGATGGAACGGGACTTTTTCTTAACTGTTTGCCAGATGAAACTTTGACATTTAAGGAAGATACCTGTCATAGTGGAAAGAAGAGAAAAGATCATATTACTGTTATGGTCTGCGCTAATATTTCCAGTAAAGACAAACTGAAGTTGTTGGTAATAGGAAAATCAAAGAATCCACAATGTTTCAAGGGAGTTTCAAGGGAGACCTTTAAAATCTGATGACGATAATGATGCCGAGGATCAAGATGTAACACCACTATTACCAAAATTCAGAGATGCTGAATTTGGTTTAGCAATTACTCGTAGGTTTGTTTCTGAAAAAAGTGATGTACCAGACACTGTTTTCTCTGCTATAGACTTGATTGAAAGCTTTTGTGAGGGGAAAAGTTTCATTAAGCAGAAGAAAATTACTGACATCATTAATTAATATGACATTTGCAGCATAACGAACGGCCCTTTTGAGGGCCACCAAATTTATTTTACGTTAGATAACTTCTTGTTCATTTAATTCTTCTCCATAATAGACATCAATATAATTACAGATAACCACATTTTCCCTTCCCCGGATGTATTATAAACGTAAAAACGTTTTATGTACGTTTATACTATTACTCTATA
The DNA here is from genome assembly GCA_011634705.1 of Andricus grossulariae. Classification (NCBI taxonomy): domain Eukaryota; kingdom Metazoa; phylum Arthropoda; class Insecta; order Hymenoptera; family Cynipidae; genus Andricus; species Andricus grossulariae. The sequence continues at coordinate 19,616,924 of JAABKJ010000755.1, forward strand.
TAATTCGAAGTTTTTTTCGGTCCCGAAGTTATTTGAATTACCGTGGTTCCACTGTATTTCCAAAAAATGGTCTATTGATACACCTCTAATACCTCTGGCATACATCAATCCCCCTGCATGACTTCTTTCGTTACATCTACCGATCCAGAGATGCCCTTATTTCCCTTGATCGCAGTATTAGCTTTAGTGTAGAAATCCATTACCAATCTAGTAAATTTTGACACACAACCATTCGAGATTAGTTTGTTCCATAAGATATTATGAATAACTGGAGGAAAAGCTATTTTAAAGTCAAAATAGAGTAAAAAAGCTTTGCCTCCGTTCAGTCTCAGAAGATTTTGAATCATTGCATTGAAGGTGAAGATCTGCCAATCCCCGGTCTATGTCCTTGTTAAACTCTTTTTCTATATTCTCATTTCTAATCCTGTCGAAACCTTTTCTGGTATTTGTTTCCCCTCTCTCATCCTATCCTTAGTTTCGTTATATATTTGCCTGACATTTTTCTACTATACCTCTCCTTATTCCCTATTTCGCCATTACCTGCCAAAGCTTAATCCTATCTACATATGGAAATTCTGCCTCTGACTGAACCCACAAAGAATGCACATACTTTTCCTCCTTTTTGCTTAAATTCCTTTTACACTACACGTTGATGGATGTATATTAGGAGAGGCCGAAAATGTATTGAAATTTTTTTTTAAATTTTCATGCACATCGCTTGAAAATCAGTTCCGATTCATGAATTTTAACACGTATTTCCCATTAGAGAAAAATACATTTGTGTAAATTTTATTCAAAATCGTCAATATTAGCTGAATCAAGTTCAAACTCTGCATTCTTTCAACAATTAGCCATACAATATGAATGAAAGATTACTTTTTAAATATCGCCCCAATAAGTCTATTTTATAGGGTCAAAAAAAAAAACCCATAAGTGAAAAAATGGGGTTTGCGAGTTTTTGGCGATATTTATGTTTTTTTTGCGTTTTCTCCAGTTCAAATTTTTAACAAACCTAATTATTCAAGGAATTTATCATTATTGTTAATAATATTCTCTTGGAATAATGCTAGAAAATTGCAGTTTAAAAAAAAAATTTCCAGTTTTCAATTAGAGTGAAGTAAATAATTAATAAAGTTAACAAACTTAAATGTTAAATGTTTAAAAAATTATTTAAACAAATTATTATTGTTCATACTCCTTCTTTATTCTGAATTTTTATAATTTTTACCCACTTTTTACTAAGTAAAGTAATAAATAATGTAAGTTAACAGAGTTATTTAAACAATTAATTATTTTTTATAAGTATATTCACTTAGATAAGTGCTAAAAAGTTGCAGTTTTTTATGAATTCTTTAAATTTTTGTCCATTTTTCAGTCAGTGAGGTAATAATTGATGCAAGTTAACAAAAATAGTTGTTCAACTAATTTATTATTTTTTATAACTATCTTCTCTGAAATAAGTGCTAGAAAGTTGCGGTTTGTTCCGAAATGTTTAACTTTGCCTTGCCTTTACAGTTATAAATGAATACTAAATAAACATTAGAGAGAATCATATTTTATAGACAATACAATACTATTTAAAAAATTATTTTTTTGAGATTCACTCATTATTTATTCATATAAAAAAGTCAAAGGAAGACTAAGATTTCGAACATAAACTTTATATTATTACTCTAAGAGAAGGTAGTTATAAACAATAATTAATTGTTTAAATAAGTATGTTTGTTAACATGCATTAATTATTAACTCACTAAGTGAAAAGTGGACAAAAAGTTTAAGAGTTGCGAAAAAACAGCAACTTTTTAGCACTCATCTAGAAGAAGATAGTTATAAACAATAATGAATTGCTTAAACAACTATGTTTCTCAAATTGCATAATTTATTACTTTACTAATAAAAATGGTGAATGTTAAAAATTTCAGAAGAAACCGCAACTAAATAGCATTGATAAAGGAGAAAATAGTTATAGTCAATAATAATTTATTTAAATATTTATTTTTGCCTAACTCAATTAATTATTAACTCATCTTGAGGGCAAAATAGACGAATGGTTGAAAATTTCAGAAAAAACTGCAACTTCCTAGCATTATTCAAATTGAATATTATTAACACTAATAACAGTAATAGTAAATTGTTCAAACAATTTATTTTGTTACTGTTATTAATTATTTACCTCACTCTAATTTAAAATTTGACAAAAAGTGAAAAATTGGGGAAAAAATGCAATTTCCCAGCATTATTTTAAGAGAATATTATGAACAATAGTAAAAATTGTTTAAGCAATTGTTTTTGTTGACATGAATCATGTATTGTGATTGCCTTTTCTATTTCTCAATGTCTTCTTTCTTCTTCATAATGCTCTATATTCTTTTCTAGTCCCCAATATCTTCACCATCTCTGTTTTTTCTTTCTTGTAATCCATATATATGCTTTTCTACATTCTCTTTTCTTTTTCTAGTATTCACTACCTCACCAAACTTTTTCCAATTTTTGTCCCTTCTCCTCCTAATCTTTTTGTTTTCCAGTCTTCTCGCTTCCTTAACTTTTCCTTTCAGTTCATACCAAACCTCATTTAACTATACTGTCTTGAATTTGAGTGTTTCTTTCCGTACTACATATTCTTTTTTTGCCTCCTCTGTCTACAATTATCGCCCTATTTTTTTACGTCTGATTTTCTCCTCTTCTTTCTAATTTGACCTTTCAGCCATATCCTTTATATTTCATGATCTGTCTCTACTTTTTTCTCTATACTCATTATTATCGTTACCTTTTCTTGTCCTTCAATATTTGTCATTATATAAGCAATTACTTTTGCCGCATTTCTTCTCACATTCGTAAATTCTCCTTCTTTATCTCCCTCTTTGATAAGTAACTGATCTTTTAAACTTCTTACATTATTCTCTCCGTAAATGTATTTACTCCACTTTTTCCTATTCTAGCATTTTAATTTCTTTCCATTATCAGTATCTCTCCCTCTTCTTCTTTTACGTAATTCTCTTTTTTTTCTTTCACGTTATAAATCGGAACAATCCTACACAAGAGTCCTTTCATCTTTACCTTTATTTCCTGTACCTTCTCTTCCCTCTTGCTATTTCGTTTGTCTTTCTTCTATTTCCACATACTCTATCTCTGCTTTCCCGTCACACCCAGTCTTTCCCTAGATTCTTCTTAGCTATTCCCTCTTTTGTTCATCCCTCTCTCTCAGCACATCTCTCAGCACCCCCACATCTTGATTTGCGCCTTTTGCCTGTTTTCTATCTCATTTATTCTCTTTTGCCTTTCCATTATGCCCCTTATTTGCTCTTCACAAATCATGTTTCCCTGATTAATGTTTCTATCCTCAGTACTTCTGCCTTCTCGCTCCACGGGCTACCACTACACGTTGTTTTTTGCCTTTTACCTGTTTTTGTATCTCTACCGTTCTCTTTTGTCCTTCCTTTATCTGCCTTAATTTCCTCTTTACCAGTCGCATTTTCTTGATCAGCGCTTCTTTTTCTAATACTTACCACTACAGGTTATTGTTTCTTTTCACCCCCTTTTTACGTTTTCTTTCTTGAGTGATTCCCTAAATAATACTTTCACACCTTTCCTTTTATATTTATGCAGCTTCGCTCTCCTCCCTCACTATTCGTTCTCTCCCATATGCAGCCAACTTTTCCCAAGAACAATTTTTACCCGCTCCCTTACCTCTACTTTTTCCTATTGCTGTTTGCTCGCTTTCTTTCGGTGCTACAAAATCCGCTTCAGAATCGGAACTCTGGGTGTCTTTACTTTCGAAGACTTCATATTTTGCGCTCTCAAATAATTCTACCGTTTGGCCCACTACCTTACAATTTTATATATACTTTCGAAATTTGCTTTCCTTTTTAACTCCTGCCAGATTTTAAAATATAATATTACCCTCCTCCTCTTTTTTCTGGACTGCCCTTCTATTTTTTCCTTATTCTTACCACTTTTAGTACATGAGCAGTGATTTATTCTTGTGTATTATAAACAGTAAACATATATTAATTGATTTTATTTGTGAAGAAGAAGGGAATCATTGGGGAAAGATGAACAAAGAATTAATTAAACGCATGACGCGACTCCGACATTGAGATTCGATTATGCTTTTTCTGCGTTCTCGATACTGTAAAGCGAGGGGCAGTAACAGCGCATGCAGACTTGCCAAGGAGGGAACAACGAACGCTTAATTAAATCGAGTTGCTTTATCGAAAAGCCGATTCAACCGAATGACATGGACTAGAACGGCAGCTTTTGAATTAACGCGTCGGAGCGGATGAGGGTGCGCGCGAAACGCAATCAAAAACTTTCGAGCGGTACGGCCGTACTTCCGGCTAATATCCGAGCGGGCAATGGAGCAGAGATAGTTCTGCGGCGTGACAATTTCCAATCAGGGCACGGAAATGGCACGGCGCTATAATATTTCGCAGAGCGGTGAACGGTCGTCGCGTCGCCCGCTATCATACAACCGTCTCAGACGGATATGAGATTCCTGGCTGTGTCCGCAAAATGGCAGTCGAGACTAAGTTATTCCTCTTTGCTGATATTTTAATTCTAATCGTACCAAAAAAGAGGTTATACTCTCCTTCTCTACTTTTCCTTCTGTGCATTGAACTCTATGGGCTGGCTTTGCGGTGCATCTTGTCGCGTCACGCGTCATATTCCAATGATTTTGATTTTAAATTCACGTCCGGGAAAAGAAATACCAACTAAAAACAACGTATATATATATGTATAATAAGATGTTAAATAAAATCTGTGTGAAAGTGTCATACACTGTAAAATTTCCTTGGGGAATTTTAGCCAAAATTGTGTTGGCGGTAATTTCCAAAGTTTTTGAAGGATTTTCACCAAAGTTTAGCAGAAAAAATTTCCAAAACATTTTTGTGGAATATTAACTAAAAAGTTGTGAATTTTCTCCAAGATTTGATGGCGGAAATTCCCTATGCTATTGTGTAATAATACCTACAATTTCAGAAATTATCCCGAATTTTACGTAGGGAAAATTCCCGAAAATTTGTGGAATATTGCTTAAAACTTTGTGAATATTGATACTCATTATTCAGGGAAATCGCCCTAAACTTTCTTGAAATATTAACCAAAAAGTGGTGAATTTTCCCCAAGATTTGAGGGGAATATTTACTATGATATTGTGTAATAGTTTAAAATGCCCCAAAATTTGTGGAATATTAATAAAAGAAGCAAGAGCCAGCTCGACCGTAGCAATGGAAGAGCCTCGCACTGAAGAAACCTTGTTGATCAAGGTACTCTCTGCGCCAGGTGAGTAGCTTTGCTTTGCGTCGACTGCTCTCCTAACCGCTCGACTCGTCATTTCCGCAAAGCACTACAAAAAAAATTAAATTAAAAACGATGAATACATTTTTTTACATGTAAAATGCATTCATTTATTGCATTCTGACGTGAACAACAAAAATGTGACTTTCGTTTTGAATACGTTTACAAGACAGGTGTACGCGCATAGTGATTAAGCGCAGTAAGAGTCCCAAATCGTAAAAAAAAAACGTTGGTTAATATATTCCAAAATTATGTATTGTCCATTTTTTTTTTAAATTTTGACCCCAAATTCAAAAGCCTTGCCCCCGAAACCCCCCCGACGACTACTTTTCACGAACGTAACGTCAGATTTTTTAAATTTAGTCCGCCATTTTATGGCATCCATTTTATTTTTGATTATTTTGACCTCAAATTCGAATTAATTGACCCCGAGAATCCCCTGACGACTACTTTTTGAGAACGCAATATCAGTTTTTTCGAAGTTGGTCCGCCATTTTGTGTCGGCCAATTTGTTTGTGACAATTTTGACATCAAATTCAAATTTCTTGAACAGGAAAACATGAAGGTGCTGAGTTTTGAGAACGTTTGCTCACAATTTGAATTTTGGCCAACCTTTCGGGTGTTTTAGACCACTGTGCTACGTAGAAAATCAAACATTGGTTTTGGAACGACTCCCTAGATTCAGTGGGAATCATTCAATTCTCCAAATTGCAGGGAATATTTTCAAGCTTTTGCATAAATTTCCATATGTGTAGGGAAATTTTCCCAAAAATTGTAGGTGTTATCTAAGTTCCTAATTTCTTGGAAATTTTTCCCAATTTTTTAGTAAATTATAAGAACTTTTAGCAACATTCCCCTACATCTTGGGGAAAATGATTTTTCGCAACGAAAATGTGGATTTTTCCTCACTCAAATGTTAGAAAAATTCCCGAAATTTTTGGCTGTGTATTCTGGTTCCCAGAGAGCTTCGGTGTTTTTTACCCTTGCCGTTGAAATCTTCGTTGTTACAAATCTTCATTATTCAGAAGGTTCTGAATTACTTAACTGCAAATCATTGATTGCACAATCATACATTATTGTGATCGTAAAGTTTGAATCCTTAGGAGGTGGCAACTACTTAGTCCTAAGCTCTCTACCTATTTCCTTGTAATGGACGTTCCGATCGGTGGGGTCCGCATTATGGACGGCAATGTATAATGGATTGGTTTTACAAAGTATATAAGGTCTCTTAGGACCTTCTGCTTATTGAATATATCCGCCACCTCCATCTTAACCTGGTGCTGAATGTAGATAGTTATACTTTCTGTTCTTATATTAAGCTTTACTTTGAATAATTGTAGAATGCCATTTGTATATTTATTGGTGCCTTTGGATACCGTTGACTTTATTACTTGGGATGCAATTCGGCAATACCATCTTTTGGAAATGGAAAAACCATTTCTTGGTAATGGCAGGCTCGCTATTATTGTTTTGATGTTCGTAATTTAGTCAACTGCTTCAATATTTACAATCTGGAGGAGTCACTACGGAGAATTACCGCCTGGACCGAATTAATTAGATTGTTGCGTACATTATTTCAGAAGCCAATGGTTGATCCCTGCATTTAAATGCTTGAAGAGCACGGCCCTGAACCTGAATTCAGATCTTGAGAAACACAACGGAAAGTAATCAATCAGGCAACAAAAATGACCCAGTCGGTAACATCTTCTGAACAAGCACGATCGCATCATCTATCGCTTCTGATTTAGTATATTTTGAGTTTCAGTCTATATCGATTTATTAATTTTGCGATTTTGGGTTCTGGCCTTAAGGATTTCATTAATGTCTCGATCCGATTTTACCTATTAGGAATCTCTCAATTCGATATGAATTGACTTTTCTCTCGGAGAAAAGGAGAAAAGGTTGAATGGCCAAAGCCTAGAATATCTCGAAAGTACGTCAAAGCAATTAACAGAAAGAGGAGATTGAAAATCCAAGAGTAGGGGAAGTTATGGGAGAGGAAAATAAGGAGATGAAAGCGCAAAATGTGGAATTACGTGTGAAGGCAGCATTGATGAAGAAAGAAATTAAATCAGCGAAGGTAAATAATCTAGAGGGTATTGCAAAGAAGTTAAGCCGGGCATGAAACGAAATAGAAAAAATGAAAAGGTATGGAAGGAAAAACAACTTGAATATTAGGGTTGCGAGTAGTGGAGGGAAAGAAAATAGAAAAAGCGCTCGAGCTGTTTGGTAATAGTAGAAATGGTCCTTTGGGAAGCAAAATAAGACGTAATGAAGAAAAAGAGTAAATATGATGAAAGAAGAAACTACATTGCTCATGATTTGACATACTAAGGAAGGGAAATACAGCCTAAAAGAAGAGAAATAGCTAGGGAAAAATCGATAAGAGAAAGGAAATTACCAACAAATCTACATGGAAGTAAACATAATTTTTTGATATGTGGCAGAAATTCAAAATAATGAGTCGAATTTCTGGAAATAGCTTGAAAACTGTGAGGCGGTAGGTCTAAAGGAAGTGCGGGTAATAGAAAGAGATTGGGAAAGAATAAAAAGTAAATTAACGAATGGATTCAGGTGGGAGCTAGAAGGGGCCAAAAAGGAAAAAGGAAAGGGTAGAGCCAGTTGAGGAATAACCGCCGAATAAAAAGAGACTGTAGTAAAATAGGAAATAACAAGAGAGAGTAAGGGGTTACATGAAAGAAAAGCAAAGTTGAAAGGAAACCGGTATAGGATTGTTACAATTTATAACGGGAAGCGAATGAAAAACATTAGAAAATAAATCAAGAATTACACAACAAAAAGAAGAGGCAAAAATACTGACAGTAGGAGGAGACTGAAATGTCAGGATAGGAAAAATGGGGAGTTTATTTATAGAAGGGGAATATAATGTAATAAATGCAAAAAATGTTCTGCTCGAGAAAGAGAAAAAAGCACTATTCGAGATTGTGGGAAAAAGGGATTGGTATGTAACTAATGGGAACAAAAAAGGAGATGAAGAAGGGGAATTAACATATTCAAGAAGAAGCACTGTAAATTTAATTTATTATGTAATTAAAAATACTCGAGGGCAGAAAAAGTTAGGCAAAATGTTCAGAAGAGGCAAAGCATATCAATCTTGGAAGAAAGGAAAAACAAAAATATTGAAATATGAGGAGGACAGAAAATAATGTAGGGAATTATGTCAGGAAAAAGAACTGAAGCAATAAGAATTTTAGGAGGAAATTAATAATGTTAGAAATGAAGGGGAAGTGTGGAAATTTATTAAGAAAATGAACAGGAAAAAAGCCATCAGTAACAAGATAAGAATGGAAAAATGGAGGAAATATTTTTAAGAATTGTTTGACGAATCAGATAAAAGGAAAGCAAAAAACTGGCAGAGGAGGAGAAGATAGAAGCAAAAATCAGGGAATGAAAGAAAGGGAAAGCATCAGGGAGCGATAGGCTGAGCAATTGAGCCTGCATTTATATTTCATAGTAGCGGAGAATTTAGAATGAAATTTCGAGAGGTTCTCAAGAAAGTTTGAAAGAGAAAGAGTTCCTGAAAGAGTGAAAAGAGGACTTGATATCTTCAATATATTAAATAGGAGTAAAAAAATAGGTAGAAAATTACAGAGGAGTAACACTTTTAAGTACGGCTTATACTGCGTATGCAATGGTTTTAAGTGAGAAAATGAAGAATGAGCAATAAATATACATCCTTGAACATTTAGTAGAAAAGGAATTAGAGCAAAAAGGAGGTCAGGTGTGTGCTGCTTTTGTGAATTGAAAGGCAGAATTTGCATCCGAAGATAGGAATCAGCTTTGGAAGGCAATAGCGAAGAAGGGAATAAGGAAAAGTTTAATAGAAAGAGTAAGGAAAATATATAAAGAAACTAAGGATAAAGTAAGAGTGATGAAGAAATGGTAAAGGATTGCAAAAGTGAATTAAGAATGAGACAAGGATTTTTACTAAGCCCACTGCTCTTTGTGGTATTGATTACGGATATGGAAGATGAATTTAAGACGGGCATAGAAGGGCATGAATGTAGAAAACTCGAAACTAATAGTCTTCAGCAAAAGGAGTAGAAGCCACGATTGTAAAGATTTTCACTAGAGATAGTAAAAAAAAGAATGGAAAAGCTGGAGAATATATAAAGGAAAGAGATGATTTTAAAAGAATGAGAATGACTGAGGCATTAATGGATTGTTAAAGCTTGCTTAGAGAAGAGAGAATAGAGAATAGGACGAGGAAAGGGAATGGAAGGAAGAGGAAGTTACTTGAATAGGAACGGATGGTCAACGAAATTAGAAAGTGTAAAGTAAAATAATGGAGGCGAGGTATAATAAAAAACATGGATTTAGAAGGTAAGAGGGAATAGCAGAATATTTTGAGTGAAATGGGGTAAGAGGATTTCAACAATGAATTGCGCATGCGGGATGTGGAAATAAGAGTGTAACAAGTATTCGTATAAGGATGAAGATAGAAGGTGCATGTTATCTGAAAGAAGCCGAGGAACAGTACCTGATCGGTTCAATGGTTGTCCATAAAAAGATTGAAAATGAAAATGATCCTGCAAGAAAAACAAAAGGGGGAGGTGTTGGATTGGCAAAGGAAATTGGAATTGAATGTCCAGCACATGTTCAGCGCACGTTTCGACCGTTTAAAATATATCGAAAAAGCTATGGGCATCGTCGTAAAAACGCTACTTGTATATTTGTAGGCAGACGTTGCGGATGACGACTGCATCACTCGTTTGTTTATCAGTGTCGGTAAGGTAAGGTACATTTCACCACAAGAAATTAAATTGCCAAAGTATGAAAAATACAGAATTGAATTTATACCTAGCGCAGTTGTGTAGCTTGCATGGTGAGCGATAAGAATTGCAAATGTTTGCGTTCGCTTGACAAATCGACGAGACTTTTCTGACGAATCCACTCTACGCAGATAGTGGGTTACATTTGCCTTTACCCCATTTCAACCCCTTTACTGACGATAATGTTGTGCGCTCTCTGAATGTGTAAGTAAGGACGATATATGTACCATCCGACATGGCGAGACGATGCAATAGTAACGATCCTGACTATGGAAATGTAAATAGGTGGAAGCGGTTACTGTTACGAGTATGCATGGGGCCATACGGGGTGGCCATAGCAGGTGTTTATAGGAATACCATGCGGTATGGATTGCACTGAGGACTATGGGTCAACATAATGCTTATGCAGTCAATAATCCAGCGATTAATTCGTAATAGGTGCATGACAAGCTATTGATCAAGTAAAAGCAAAAGATAACGTCTAATAGTATGTCAAGTAATTTTTGGCACTCAATAATAATTAATAATGCATGGAAAAAAATTTCTTGTGGCGAACGTGCGAATTTTTTGACAAATATTTAAATTGTTAAGTAAAAAGATGATTTTTTCACCAAGAGGATTAATGTTTTACAAGAACGGAGGAGTTTTTAACAAAATACATGATCTTTTAACAAGATTGTTGAATTTTTAAGGTAAAAAACCCAATGGCCTTCAAAAAAGTTCTATTTTCAAGCCGCAAATATAATTTTTCAACAAAAAAGTTAATTTTCCACAAAATAGTTACACTTCAAAATAAATAGTTCAACTTTAACCCAAAGGCTTTAATTTTCAACTAACATAATTAAACTTCAACCAAAAGATATTTTAATTTTGAATCATAAATAGTTGAATTAAAAAAAAATGAATTTGCAACAAAAGAGTTAAATTCTGAACCAAAACAGAATATTTCTCTACCAAACAGTTGCATTTTAACCCAAAAGGATGAATTTTTAACAAAGAAGAATAATTTTCTACCGTAAAAGACCATTTTTTAACAAATTGCATGAATTTTCAACCCAAGAAATGAATTTTCATCTAAAATGATGAGTTTTCAAGCAAACTAATGAATCTTTAAAAAAAAAGGATTTTTCAACAAAAGAGTTCCACATTCAACCAAACAGTTACATTTTCAACCAAAAAGATGACATTTTAACAACAACGAAATAATCAGTGAAATCTTTTTGAAATGAAAATTTAACTACTCTAGTCGATGAAAATTTAACTATTTGTTTCAAAATGTTTCTTTTTATTACAAAATTCATGTATTTTAGTAAAAATTGCATCTTTCATGGAGAAAACTGCAATGGGTTTGTTGCAAATTCAACAACTTTTATAAAAAATCATCCATTTGTTTAATATTCAACTCTTTTGTTGGATATTTAACTATTTTTTAGAAAATTTACTTGTTTAAAATTCATATTTTGGCGTTGAAAAGTCAACTGGAATCTTCTTTGGTTGAAAATTTGACAATTTTTTTAAAATTTTGTTTCCTTAATTAAAAAATTTATCTAATATAGTAGAAATGGTATCTTTCATTAATGAAAATGCAACGGTTTGGTTGAAAATTCGACTTTTAGGGTTGAAAATTCAATTATCTTCCTAGAAAATTTACTTTCTGTTCAAAACTTATATCTTGATGTTAAAAAGTCAAACTAAAATCTTTTTTGGATGAAAATTCAAAGTTTTTTTTTCTTTAACTTGAAAATTCATATGTTTTAGTAGAAATTTAATATTTTATAAATAAAAATCAAGTATTTGGTTGGAAATCCAACAATTTTGTTACAAAGTCATCCTTTTCGGTTTAAAATTGAACTGTTTTGATGAAAAAACTTCTTTTTGGGTTGAGAATTCAACTATCTTCGTAAAAAATGCAAGTACCTTTGTAGAAAATTTACTTCGTGTTCAAAACTCATATTTTTTTGTTGAAAAGTCAAACTAAAATCTTTTTTAGATGAAAATTCAAATATATATTTTTTTCATTTGTCTTTTAGTTTTAAAAATTCATCTGTTTTGGTTGAAATTTCTTCTTTTTTTTTAATAAAAACTATTTTGTTTGAAAATTTTTGTTAAACCACTTTGCCAAAAAATAATTTTTTGTTGAAGATTCATATTTTTAGTTGATCATTCATCTCTTCAGTTGAAAGTTTGATTTTTTTGTTGAAAATTCATATTTTCTGGTTGAAATTTCAATTTTGGTACAGAAAATTCATCTTTTTGATTTTTAAATTTATTTTTGTTAGTGACATTTCATCTTTTTTGTTGAAATATGAACTATCACACTATTTCGCCGGAAATTCATCTTTTTAGGTTGAAAATTTAATTATTTTGCTGAAAATTTAAGTAATTGTTGAAAATTCAAGTATGTTGTTAAAACGTCATTTTTGCGGTAAAAAAGCAATTTTTTTGTTAAAAATGAATCAACCAATCAAACCAATTTTAAAAATATCACAAGAATAAAATGCTGTTATTTGAATGTTAATGGGCAGGAAAAATGAAAAATCGGTCAAGGGCAAATAAGACAATTTTGAAAATGAAGTTTTCACCTTGCAAAGTATGTATTATCTTAAATACAAAAAATTTCCATTAGTTTCAAGTCCCATATCATATTATTTCTGGAAACCATAATTTACGTGCATTTAGAGGGGGAGGGGGGGATATTTTGTTACGGTCCGTTACGTAATTCAAATACGGACGCTTATTTATTGCCCATGCACCTGAATAACCATATTAATTTTATTTGGAATTTTTTTTGTTTGATATTGATTACAGTATATTTGAAATGGGGTATAAATTTATTTTTCAAGCCAACTTGATGGTTGAGAGTATAAAGTATACAAACTATTACATTTTCACGCACACAGCATAAGATTTTATCAGTTATTCCTTCTAGATGTAACAGTGAAAGTAGGGAACTGGAAAGTAGATTGTATGGCTCACCAAGGGATATGCCGATGCCGAAACGTCTTCTTTGAAGCTTTTCCATCTTAGTTTCATACCTCTGATTCCTCTGAAACGCAATATCTATAAACAAATGTTTTCGACTTCTTTGCACTCCTTTCTTCAGTACAAAATTCTACGTTCTATTCAAGTTGCAATCAAGCAAATGCGTTTTACATGTTACACGTTCGTGCTTGTTCTTTGTGCGCGCAAATATTGAATTTTTCTAACACCTGAGCTACTTTTGGCTTTTTTTAATTCGGAAAAGGACGTTGTAAATAATTTAGAAATTAGGAAATTATGTAGATTCGGATCGAAGTAAAAGTAAAAAGAGCAGGAAAACGGGACTGGTCCACGGAAGAAAAAGAACAGTTTAAGGAAAAGTTCAGGGATATCAAAATGGGGAAAGTAAATGTAAACGGGGAGATGGAAATAATGATAGGAGAAATAAAAAGAGTATCAGAGTACACAAGCAAAAGAGAAGTTAGTGAAAAAGGGGATAGAAGTGGATGGGATGAGGAATGTGAACAAAAGAAGAAGGCAGTGAGTGGTAGAGAAAAATATGGGAGAAAAAAGAAGGAGCATGAGTTGTGTGATCAAAAAAAGAGGAGGCAAATAAAAAGCTTGAAGAAGGCGCGGGGAAGGCTAGGACGGAAGAAAAGGTCGAGTTTTCTTTTACTCTCTAGGGAGGAAAAGTGATGACGTAGCGGGATGAAAATAAATAAAACGGCTCGTGATTGGCCGAAAGCAGAATCTCTCTATTGTGTCGCGATCGTTCTCTCTCTCTTTCTTTCCATCTCCGTCATAATCGCACGAGCGCTGCAGCCAACTTCAAGTGACTACTATAACCTCTTGTATACTGTCAAAATATCATAGTCGATCATTCACAACCAAATGAATTCGGTTTGCGAACAAAGGAAAATCGATCTCCGATGAAGATATGATGAAAAATAGCGTGCACAACTCGGTTCGAAAAGCTATATGATTGCAACAAGTGTGAGTGAACGCTAGGCTATGAGCCTTTTAACCCTAGTTGTGCAATATACTATTTATGGAATTACTAGGAGGAGCAGAAAGGAAAGTTAAGAAAACAGGAAAATATGGTAGAGAAGCAGATGAGAAGGAGCACATTACAAGAGAGAACATAGTCAAGGTATTAGGGAGAATGGAAGATGGAGAGGCACCTGATATAGGTGAGATTCCAAATGAAGTCTGGAAGTATGGGAGGACAGAATTAACATAATGGGCATGGGTAATATGCAATAGAGTATGGAGAGGAGAGAGGTGGCCAGAGTTATGGAAGGAAGGAGTAGTGGTGCCGATAGTGAAGAAAGGCAAGGGGGGGGGGTTTAAGATTACAGAGGAGTGACGCTAATGCCAACATTGTATTAAGTATATGTGACTCTTTTATCTGAGAGGTTACAGAAATAGGTTAAGGAAAAAAAGTTAGAGCCACCGTATCAGACAGGGTTTAGAAAAGGGTTGGGGTAATGGACAACATATATGTGCTGAACTATCTAGTAATTAAGTGGATTGAAAGGCAGAAGGAAGCAAGGGTGAAAAAGGGGTTAGGAGAGGGATTAATGAAGAAAGTAGCGGAAATTTTTAGGGAGAAAAAGCGGACTAAAGGTAGGAGAGCAAGTAGGAGATATTTTCTTGTTGGTGTAAGGAGTAAGGCAAGGTTATCCACTGAACCCACTTTTATTTAATATATTAATATCAGACTTGGAAGAAGAAATTAAGAGAAAAGGGTGGGTAGGAGTTAGGATAGGGAACGAAAAGATATACACACTGGCATACGCAGACGATATAGTGTTGATGGCAGAGGATGAAGAAGGAATAGCGGGCTTCATTACAGGATTTGGGAAAGGGAAGGGAATAAGGATAGAAGAAGTAAAAGAGGTTAAATATTTGGGATATACCCTGCAAACAAATAGCTATCATAGAGCACATACAAGAGAAAGGATAAAAAAGCCGCAGGGGTTATGAAACAGATATAGGGAAAGGAAGAACAAGGTTAAAAAAATAAGAGAAGGAGAATGTGGTGATTTGATATACTGTTATGGCCAGTATTAGGTTATAGAGCAGCGATTTGGACATGAAAAGAACGGAAAGAGATTGAGAGTTGACAAGAAAGGTATATAACGTGGACGCTAGGGGTAGACTGGAGGACGCCGGGATATATGGTGAGAGAAGAAGCGCAAAGGTATAAATTAAGTACTAAAGCGGGAAGGAGGGCAAGGAAATTTAAGTCAAAGCTGAGGGAGGCAAAGGGAGAAGAGTTGCGGAGAAAGTTTTTGATGGAAAAAAGGGAGAGGGAGAAAGAGAAGATGGACCAGAATAGCAAATAAGTGGGAAGAGGAAACATTTGAGCTTGTATGTGAAGTATTTAGGAGAGAAATTGAAGATAAAGGAAGCTGGCAAGAGAATGTGGTGCAGATTCTAAGGGACGATAGATTTAAGGAAGAGTGGATGAAGGAGATGGAGGGGCTAGAGAAGCGAGTAAGAAAAAATAAAAGAACGCATGTGAAAAAATGGCAAAATGGAGGTACTAGAGAAGTGAAAGAAAAAGGAAACGGAAGTCCCTTAGGTTAGAAACGCAAAGATTTGTAAGTAATTGTATGTAATAGCAGAAGTAGGTTAAGATGCGATTGCGTTTCCGCCCTTTCTCTTGCTTGCACTTTCGCTTTCGATCGCTCGATCATTCGTTCACTCACACGTCCCAAATTGCGCTATCGTCAAAAAATATAAATAAGGATCTAGATATAAGATTTTCTCTAAATGTAAACCCTTAGGGGACACATTATGAACAAAGAAGAAATAATTGAGAAATATCAACCCACTACATTATTCTAATTTTTTGTAGCTTCTAATACAATAAGAACGTGTTTTGAAATGTTTGCAATGTTTCGTGACATTCAAATTTAAAAAAATGTCTACAAGACTGTAGTACTTAAATATATATTGAAACGATTTGAAATGATTTTTTGAAATTATTAAACAATTGACAAATATGTTACACCCACTACATTACTCAAATATTTTCAATATTTTGTGGTTTCCAATACAGTAAGTCCAATACTTTCCACCTAGTTGTGCTATTGTCAAAAACAAGCATTTGCCATTTAGAGGGTATCTCTAAGAGGCCCCCTACCAAGCTACACGCACCTGCAAATCTTTATTTGAATATTTTATGCAATTTTTAAACGTCTCATCTCGTACGCAACGCATTCTAGGATGACGGAACGCACCGAAAAAAGAGTGTGTATTAAAATTTGCCAAGAACTGGGCCATTCATGTTCGGAAAATACCTTTACGATACGGAAAAAAATGGTGATGAAACTATGATTGATACTAAAATTAAAAAGTGGTTGAAGCGATTGAAATCTGTTTCTTCTTCAGGAGAAAGTGACCCTCGATCTGGCAGGCCCGCAGCGACCAAAACATATGAAAATTTGCAACTTGTGCGAGTGGCTATTGATGCGAATCGTCGTTTAACAGTGAGACTGATAGAGGAAGACCTCGGGATTCCAAAATATATTGTTTCGGGAATGTTGAGCCAAGATTTGGGGATGAGCCCTGTGGGTGCAAAATTCTTTCCACGGCTGCTGACGGAAGACCAAAAGAATTATCGACTGGAAGTCGCCTATGACAATTTGCAATCAATCAGAAACAATCCGGAAATGTTCAAGAAGGTAATTACTTGGGATGGTTCATGGGTTTATGGTTATGGCTATGAACCTGACAAGTAACTGTTCACCCCTTTAAATTAGGGATGGTGTAATGTTTATTTCTTGAATCATTTTTCTTTTCAGATAAGACACTTTTCAGAAGATTCCTGATGTGATCGATTACCCCCGCCTCTTGTAAAAAAGTACGAGCCAACAGCTGTACTAAAGTCGAGTGCGCAGCCGTGCCACGCATAAAGGAGATCCTTGCCATTGAAATCCTTGAAAGTATTTGGAATATTTTTTTTAATATCTTTGATAATATTTGTGAAATCTTTGATAGTATTTGTGAAATCATTAAAATATTTGGGAAATCATTAAAGTCTTTGTGAAGTCTTTAAAATCTATCCGAAAATTTTGAAATCTTTGGAAAATCCTTCAAAATCGTTTTTTGATTTGCACTAGAGACCCCATATAACAGCAGTTTCAGGGGTTGCTTCACACTGTAAACTGTGATACCCTCTAAACGTAAACAGTCAGAGTCGCCTAAACCGTTCCAATAATATTGCTTAATATACTTGACTGACTACTCGTGCACTTGCTGCCCTTCCGAGGCGAGAGTCGCAACCGTCTCTCTCCCTGCCCGCTGAGAAACCGCGTGGGCCAGTAGTTCTAGGAATTGGTAAATCGGATGAGCTTCTATAGGATCGCTGGTGTAATTTAAAAAAATGCATCACTCTATCAGTACTATTCGCTGCGTATCTCGGCAAAACAAATGTTGTATCGATCAAATGGTTGCAAAAAACGACTATTTAGGGGATGCTCATCCGAGTTTGGTAAAATATCGTCCGACTTGTCATTTATGAGCAATTTAACTTTTCCAAAGTTATAATGAAGCTCTGGCCTAATAGCAATGAACGGATACAGATGTTCACGTCTAATTACACCAGTGACGTACTTGTGTTGATTTTTCTTATCTGTTCCCACATACCATAAGCCTGGTGGTAAATTGGTTGGTATGCCTGCCACAAATAAACCAACGCAATGATGATACAATACAAATTTTGTATGACGATTTATTTTTTAAGTTTAATTCTTTAGTTGTTTTTAAGGTAATATATATGCAATTATATTCTGTCAAAAAGGTGAATTTTCAACCAGAAAAGTGAATTCTTAAAAAGGTAGTTTAACTTTTAACCAGGTAGCTGAATTTTCAAGTGAGAAAATATTAATTCTCAACGAAAAATGTAATAGTTTATATTTCAAAATGATAAATATTTCAATTCTAAATAAAATAAGAGTTAAAATTATAAAAAAAAGACGAATTTTCAACAAAATAGTTCAATCCTTTACCAAAACAGAATAATTTTTAACCAACTAGTTGAGTTTGTAACAAAAGCAGATTAGATTTCTACCAAAAGAGATGTAAAAGTATTTTAAACTTACTCCAATCATTGCTCAAATTTTCTCAAATTTTTCAAAATTAAAAAAATTGCATTACAATATTTCAATTTTTTTCTACAATTTTAAACATCTTTTTGAATTTTCATTAAAAATTTATTTTCAGCATAAAAAAAATAATTTCAAATTACCCAGGAATCTTCAGAAAAGTTTTTTATTTGCTTCAAAGCTTTCAAAAATCTTAAAAGCTTCGAATTTTGTATACAAATCTTCAAAAATTTACATTTTATTTTAAATGTTTCTAAATCGTTTCAGATCTTAAATTTTGTTTTTCAATTCATAAATATCTTTTTAAATGAATAAAATATTTCTTATAATGTTTATAATTGTTATTGAAAAGTTATTTTTAGTTTATTGCTTTACAAAACAAAAGCCCATTTATCCAAAAATAGAAATAATGTCATATTAATATCAAGAATTATTATAATTATATATAATATATTAATTATAACTAAGAATTAAAAAGTTCTCCCTGGATTATCTGGTTAGGAAAGCATTGAAGAAAAACATGGCCTGGAAAAAAGATGTAGGGGTTACAGTGGGACATTTGAAGGTGACCTTGATTTTAACCTTGGAGTAGTACATTTTTAGGGTTATTCAAGGTCAACATCATTTTTGATATAGGAAAAACCCGAACAAACAAAGACAAACAAACCACAACCCAAACAAGTGACAGCGAACGAGTCATCCCAAAGGAGTGAACCAGAATGAATCGACTCGAACGAGCGAACCAGAGCGAAAGAATACTAACAAACAAACCCAAAGGAGCAAACCTAATTGACTCAACCTCATTCAACCAACCCAAACGAGTCAACATAAACAAGCCATAAACTAAACGAGCGAACATTAACTAACGAACGCAAACAAGGCAACCCGAACGAGTGAACCCGAACATTCAACCTGAGCAAACCATCCCAAAGGAGCGAAACAGAAAAAAACCAACCCGATCGAACCAAACGAACCCGAAGGAATGAGTCCGAAGAAGTGAACCTGAACATACCAATACAAAAGAGCGACCTCGAGCGAAACTATCCAAATGATCAGAGCCCAAAAACCAACTCGAACGAGTCAACCGTACCGAACAATCCAACGAGTGAACCTTATTGAGCTAGTTTGGGTTTGCTCGTTTAAGTTGGTTCGTTCAGGTTTGCTGATTTGAGTTGGTTCGTTTGGGTTGGTTCTATCATGTTTGTTTGTTTGGCCAGATAATCTTTCGATCTTAGCTTAACCGTCTAGATCACCTTTCAAAACTCATCTATTTTTTCCATTTATTTGATTGAAAGCAGCTATTATGGTGGTAACTTACTCAACCTCCTAATCAGCCCAAGGGTTTATTTGACCCCATAGTTTCCGAGCAGGTTGACACACAGCATTTTCTGCTATTTTAATTCCCGAATTCACAAATAGGGATTCCCATATCAAGAAATGAAGTTGACCTTAAATAACCATAAAAATTTACTCCAGGTTCACCGTCAAATATCCCCCCTTAACCCCTACAACTTGTGTCGGAAACATTTTGTTTGTCATATGTTCCATCAGGAGTTATTATGGTGATAACTTAAACTCCAAATTACCCCCCGGTTTATTTTCACCCCATAACAAGTGAATATTCTCAGACCCAAAATTTGTCTTCGCATACGCACGTATTTTAACGCGATGATTATGGAAATGGTAGTGTAAATTGGCACAAATTTGATTTTCATGGCGAAAACCATGGAAGCCCGCACCGACGCAAAGATACTTCAGGAGCAGTCAGTTGCATGCTCTTATTATTTCCAGGTCGACTGAACTGAACCGATTATATAATAAAAAATGTGAGTGCAGAGGTTTCGTTCTGAAATTGTTTTTTTTCTTAGCTTTTCGATTTTTTAGAGGTTCTAAGCCTACCGACAGATAGAGATAAGACACTTGAGTGGTTACGGGATATTGAATTGATTCCAATAGAACGATTCTGTTGTAAGCATAAGAAAAAAATGTCTCTCAACGAATGAAAATTGACCTGCGGTGAATTTTTCTGTCAGAAAGAGGGAAACTATTTTCACTCTCGTTCTGTTGCGAAAAATACATGGTTTGAAAGCTGTCATATTTCTGCAGCCCTGATATACGCCAATGGCCGTAGTGGGCAACAGACGAAGGGAAACCTTAATATTACGTCCCTGATGATTTTCAATGTAACGCTTCTCAAGGTTCCTTTCATCTGCTGCTGCGACGACCTTTGCTTGCTACGCGTTACGCCTTAGAAAGTTCCATGCACCTAGGTACGGATGTAACTGTGGGCTAGCGATGACTCACGTATAGCCATGTAGCCACTTTATCTTTTTAAGTAATTTTTCATGTCTGTACTTTTCTGCAGATTAGTCTTTTGCTACATTAAACTTCTGTCTTATCAAATGACGATTCATGAATAACCTGATCAATTATCCGTGACTCTAGTTTTTTTAAGGCTGGATAGCCCTGCTGAATTTAATAACATGAGATTAACTTTACCAAATAGCTTTTCCATTAAAAATTTATCCGTGATCTCATGAATCAAATGTATATGGTATGCGTATAGGGTAAATTATTATAATTGTATAAAGTCTTATAATTATTCGGCAACATAAATATTTCCTTCTCTTCATTTCCTCGGTCAATTATCATCTTCAGTTACTATTGTTACCATTATTATTGTTATAATATGTTATACATTATATATATATTATATTTTATATTACTATTTTTCTAGTTGGTTATCCCATATATTCTACATATGCTGTCCTTTTTCTACTTACCACTCAGATAAAAAGTTGTTTTGAAACAAAAGCATGGTCCTCTTGCCTGTTTTGTTTTGAACAAGGTGAATATATTTATAACACAAACAGAATTATTTGGCTGGAAGAGTAGGTGAAGTTAGTCGTATAAGGAAAATTTTTGCTGCAAAAGGACTCCTGTTGAGACAAATGAAAATTCTCTCAACCTTAAATTTAAGAGGAAACTCCATTTACGTCAAGAAACATCCTTTTGTCACAAGACGACATTTCTCTGAGTGACGTTATACGTATATATGTGATATTCCAGTCTCTGATTAATAAGATACTGGAAATTACAAAATTGAGTGGAACCTACAAAACCTAAAAGTTTATATGAAATACATAAAGGCTGAAAGAATTTTTTATTATTTTTGGAGAGCGACGTGTATGAGACATGAATTGATATACACAAACACTGCACAATTGCACATCCAATTTTTTCTTATGATTGAAATTTTTCGAGATATTTGATGATAAAGATGTAAATTTCCTACCCAGCCCCTCCTGAAAACTTAATTATTTCTGTGACCAATTACTATAGTTATATATATTTTTTGCTCAATTTTATTTACGTCTCCCCGCGAGACTTTAGTAAGGGAAAGAAGTTTTACCGAAATTATTTCTGTGACATTTGATAGGCTTAGGAGCGTAACCTTAAGTATTCATGTGACGGATTACATTTTTGTAAATCTTTGATAAGATATAATACTCTAAACGTTATAATTGTAACGTGTAGAATTTAATCTGCATTTAAACATAGAAACTCTTAGAAAGCAAAGGGGTCTAACATGTCAACAAAAATCAGGACAAACTGTCCCAAAAAATGAAGAAAAAAAGAGGCCAAATTGCACCAAGAAACTGGACAGAAAGTTAAAATGCCCTAAGAAACTCAAAAAGGGACCAAAGTGTCTCAAATGGCGAAGAAAAAAAAAGGAAAGAGCTGAACTCGCCATAAAAATATAATCAATTTTTCTCATCGGGATAGCACATTTTAGTGTCATCAATTAACTGCATATAAGAATCCACGATGAATCAATGTTTCGGGGGTTTTCTCGGAATAATTCAGTTTTATGAACATAACCGTGTTCTGCCAAGTTTATGTAGCCTTTCTAGTTGGAGATTTTCGTTAAGAGCATGCATGCATACCTCTCTACAAAAACAAAAGCGATCAGCAATGGTTTACATGAGGCTAGTACGGTCCGCTCTGGGTGTGGGATAGTTCAAGGAGGGTAGGGAGTGAGATGGAGATTTGTATGGGGGGGGGGGATTGCGTAGAAAACAGGTATGGAAAAGAGCATAGGTTAAAGGAGAGGAAAGTATACGAAGAAAATTAAGAGAATCGTTTGGGAGCTTATGAAGAGGCCTTCCAGGCCTGAAGTCCATTCATCGCAAATTTTGCCTTGACACGCTGCCGGGCAAGTCTCTGCCGTTTGTTTAATGTCATCCACCCCGTACTCAAAAGGACGAACTGTGAAGGTGCCTGGAGCAGAACTGAGTGAAAGGCGTGAAAAAACGGCTGACCAGGGATAAGTAGCTCCCCAAAAGGACACCCGGAGGGCCTGGAGAGAGAGCTACTTGCTGGTTGAGAAATGCAGCGTTGTGTTGCAGTGTACCGCTTGATAGTGAAATGTTTTACAGTCATAAGAAAAAAATGACTCGTTAGATTCGTTCTTTAGTCCTAAAAAGAACTGAAGGTATGTTCGATGAAAAAAATATAGAAGTCGAAGGTCGACGTTGAAGTGAAATAGCTCAGTCCTTTCCAAGACAGCTTTGTTTTTTTCAAATGTTCTTCCTAGGCTGGAGAGTCGGAGAGCAGGCGAGGAAGTAGCGCAGGCTGGCAAAGACGTATCTCGTTGCTTGTTCGGAGATGGAATGTGTCCTGGTGGCAGGGGCGCGCTGTTTTATGTGCAGAGCACGCGGTGCCTCCCACCTCGCGGAAGCGGAGGTGAGTGGGAACCTCAGTCCGAGATTTTTTCCCACTCCATCGAATTTTGAGCGCGCGGCCCAATCAAATCATTTCTCGTCGCGCTTCTGTCTCTGCCGCCTGTTTTGTCTCATTTCCCCACTCTCGCAGCGTTGCATCGATTCTTAAATTTTAGAAAATTATTATCGATACGAAGATAAAAAGAAATTCGCATTTAATACACTATTTTTATATCGTAAGAAAAAAATGGAATAATTTTTGCTGCAGTTACATTATAAATAAAAACCTAAAATCAAACTAAGACGATGAAAAGGAAGTGAAATAACGATAATAATTCCACGAATAGTAATTGCGATAAGCGATATAGTAATAATAGTAATAGTGGTCATATTGATTGCAATTTACATGGAGAAAAAAAAAATACTGAGAATAACAATAAGCGGCACTTCGCAATACAGCGCTGCATTCCTCAATCAGCAAGTAGCTCTCTCTCCAGCCCCTCCGGGCGTCCTTTTCGGGAGCTATTTGTCCCTGGTGAGCCGTTTTTTTTACGCCTTTTACTCAGTTCTGCTCCAAGCACCTTCACAGGTCATCCTTTTGAGTACAGAGTGAATGTCATTAACCAACGGCAGATACTTGCCCGGCAGCGTGTCAAGGCAAAATTTCCGATGAATAGACTTCAGGCCTGGAAGGTCCTCATTAGTGAGAATATCCGGAGAATCTACGTCTCACCAGCCAACAGAATCAGCCAAGAAGGATGACCGACCTAGATGCATACCTACTAAGGACACAAGGCTGCGTCTACCTCAAACCACTCTCAAACTCTTCATCAGCTCCCAAACGATTCTCCTAATTTTCTTCGTACACTTTCCTCTCCTTTAACGCATACCCTTTTCAACACGTGTTTCCTACGCAATCTCCCCCTCCTCCCACCTTCCCCATACAATTCACTATCTCACTCCCTACCCTCCTTGAACTATCCCTCACCCAGAGCGGACCGTATTAGCCTCATGTAAGCTATTGGGGATCGCTTTTCTTTTTGTAGAGAGGTATGCATGCTTGCTCTTGACGAAAATCTCGAACTGGAAAGGCTACATAAACTTGGCAGAACACGTTTATGTTTATAAAACTGTGAATCACTCCGGGTGCAGTTCCGAATAGCTGAATTTTCCGATTTCATTGAAACTTTGTATACTTATGTATTTTTACGCTGTGATTACGAATATGATAGTGAAAACTCGCGACTAAGCGATTTTCATGGTGAAACCCATAAAAACACTATAAAAATCATGTTCTTCGTGTTTATCTCAGTGAATACGCAAAATTTCGAAAAATGTTCTAAACAAAAGTTTTAGCTAATATGAAAATACATATTTTTTGTGGAATACACTTTTTGCCTAAAACCATAATTTTTTTTCAGAAAAAGAGTATTGCGTTGTAAAAACAAGAAAAGAACGAAGAAAGTTACGGAAATGCGCTTGGTCACGTTTTTTTCTCATTTTGTTAAAACTTCTTATATTTATGTAATTTGACGCACTGATTACGAATATAATAATGTAAATTGTCGACAAAGCGATTTTCATGGTGAAACCATGAAGAACCCATAAAAATCATGGTTATTTCGTTTATCTAAGCCACTACGCAAAATTTTGCGAGTGATATTTTTCGAGAAAATTAGTGATAGATCAAACCGGCAGCTCTTTCTCCATTGTTAATTACCGTGGCAACAGGCCCTAAGTGGCGACGAGTGACCGTGAGTAATGGCAGCAAACACTGAACCCCCAACACTTTCCAGCCTATCGTGGGGGCGGAAAGACACCCCTGTGATAGTTTACAGAAATAACTTAAGTCACACACGACCTCCATTTCAGCCGATCGTGTGGGAGGGAAGGCACTCCTGTGACAGGTCATAGAAACAACTTAGGTCACACACGACCCGATTTCCTAGGTGTTGTGGGGGCGGGAAGGCACCCCTGTGACAGGTCACAGAAATAACTTAAGTCACACACGACCTCCTTTCCATTGGGAGCCGATGTCATTTTTTAGATGACAGTTGCTCCCAGTGGGACCCTGCGGTGGTTGTTAACCTTTAGTTTTTTTGTTTTTTTGTTTTCACATATACTCTATATAATATAAGTATAAATACCTAAAAGGCACCTGTCCTGAAGCTCTGAACGTTTACATCAGGGCTCACCACTTTCAGCAGTACACGACTGGAAAGGGCTACGGTCACGGCTCGTTGCTGCTCATTGTCACACCGAAGGGTCTGATTTTTTTCCACTTGAATTCACAATACATTACGTTTTTTCATTTCCATCTGTAATTTACCGTGAAGGATTAGGGACCGGTCGAATTACAAGATTTATGAGGGCCTGTTCTCGGGCCTGTTTGACTTAGTCTCGCGACCGACACTGTCAGTATTTGCAGTCACTGACTGCCTTTTGGTGATCCCTGGTTTACATGAACAAAATTCCAGCGTTTGTACTTAGTACTGCGGGGCAGTACTGAACCTGTACTGCGCCAACGCTCAGCAAAACTACTTAATTCGGCTTGCAGCCAGCACTTGCACTCAGTACTGGGCCAGTACTGCGCGAACACTCGGCGAAACTCCTAAGTCGGCTTCGAGACAGTACTTCGATTCAGTACTGGTGCAGTACTGAACCAGTACCGCGCCAACGCTCGGCACGGTACAGTTGATCAGCACTGGCATTGCTCCTCGTTTACACATGGCGCGGTGCTATGCCGTTCGTAAGATCCGGCAAAAGTCCGACTTTTCCGCCTGGGCAACTGTACTATTTCAAATAGTTATTGAAGCTGCTTATCCTAGTAATCTTTCTTTTTACTATTTGAAGTAGTAATGCTGACTTTAGGTTTAGTATACTTTGAGATAACTGTCTCATAAAGTATAAAAAACCATTTTAATTGTTTCTTGTACAATGTGAAGAAGTAAACTTCTAGTTAACAATGCATGAAAGTAAATCTGATTGTCTACTTTTTTCCGTGAATGTGAGGTGTTATTTCAGATTTTATAAAATAATAACACTCAAAATATAAATTTTATTCATTGTATCGCGAGCAAAGGCATGCCAAACCTGAGATTGTTTAAACAATTCGTTTGTCATTAACATAACAGGGAGTACCGCGAAGGAATTAGTTATTGAAAAATCAAATTTTCCTTTCTGAAAAATGATTCTTAAATTTGAAAAACAACATGCTACTGCAATTATCACATGTTGTCTGATATTACGTTATGATTAATTAATTTACTTAAACACCGTGCTCATCGACCTTGAACCTTGTAGATTCAGCACGGACATAAAACACGTTTTTTAGCAGTAAAAAAATGTTAGTTTGTATCAAACAAATTATTTCTTCGATATAGGGCCAAACAAATGTTTGCTTGATTCAAAGAAATGTTTTGTTTGTCCTCATTTATTTGGTTCAAAGAAATTTTTGGTGAGTTTAAATAAATCTCTTGTTTAAATTGAGTAAACTTTCTGTTTACATTGAATATGGAATTTTTAAAATGAGTGCCCTCTTCAGTAGACACAACACAAACCAGCCATGACTTTCTTTGGTTCTAGTTCTGTCCTTATACTTCTCCTCCATTGACCGATGTAGGGTGGGAGTAACGTTATAACATGACTCTCCACCTTACTATGACTGGTTAATTATTTTTAACATGATTTTTTCTCGCAAAATACATTTTTTGCATTGAGTTGGTAGTTGGGCGTATACTTTTAACAATAAATAATACAAACAATAGAGTAGCCTCGGAATTAATTGAAACTTTGGTTGATGAAAGGCATGTTTCTCGTAAAGGTAAAGGTAACATTTCAGGCAATGAATGGAGACTGGGTGTTCAGAATGCTGAAAAGACTAAGGGAAGACAATTACGAGAAACAATGCACGACAGCAAGCTAGATATCTTATGTGTTCCTGAAACAAAGAAAAAGGGATGCGACAGTATAATAATAGGAAATGGGGTGTTAAAGAACGGCGTGAAACTATGGTCACTCTCTTAAGCTAAAACAGTGAAATTGTCACTGGTTGAATCAGTATTTTGAATTATGACTGGTGAACCAGTGATTTTCCGATACTGAGTGGGTAAACCAGTAAGTGACTTAAGTAAAAGAGCGTTACTGAAGATACCATTGACGCCAAATGATAGATTCAACCAGTGATATACTGATATAGCGCTCCATGCGGCCAAGACATGAACCTCCAGTCTTCTGGTACGTGCATGTCGTCGAGTGAAAATGAATTATATTGTGTACTAGTGTTTGTGTTATAAATATCTGGGGCTTGGTTGCAATAGGCTCGGGATATGTATAATATCTTTCGCTTGAAAGTTGGGAGGCCCCTGGACACTTACGTTTAACTTATTCAACCTTTGATGGAATGGTGGTCCTTTCCACGGTTAGGCTCAATACATTATATCTTATTCTATTGCAGTCCAACCCTCATTTATTGTTGTGAGAGTAAAGTACGGGTTTTGAAAGATAATTTTGCAAAAGTTAGTACTAACGCAGAGATGAGGTCACCTCATCTCTGAAAAAAGTGATGAATGATAAGTGTCATACCTAAACAGCTGACGGACGATAACGCGTACATACGACCAGATGACTAATCTTACTGATTAAACCAGTGACGGAATTCCACTGAGTAAACCAGTGAAGTCTCACTGATTGTCAGTGACACACTTATGGCTGTTTCAACCAGTGAGATTTCACTGGTTCATTTTAAGATAGCAGGAGTAGATAACGAATCACATGGTTGTTAAGGAGTCGGTCTGATTATGAATGAGAGGCAAACACAGCAGGTCAAGGGGCATGGATATAATTTACATATTAATTTTGAATTAAAAATTCTGAATTTGAGAGGTTACTTCAGATCGGTAGTGTTGATTTCTATTTTTACGTTATGTGAAAAGTATGTTCATCTGATCAGGCATTACCAACCCCGATGATAATACATATTTTTTTAATCTTATGACTTGTATTAAAGAACACGTTACTCTATAGCGTATCTGTGAAAAAAAAGGATTCTTCTTTCGATCTCTCCAGTAGCTTAGTGGTAAGAGCACCTGAATGGAAATCGAAAGAGCTGTGGTTCGATTCCCAGCGGAGCGAAGGAGATATTTTTTCATAGATATAATTTAAATAATTATTTTAAATAAAAAATTCTGAATTTGAGAAGATACCTTAGATCGGTAGCGTTGAGTTTTATTTTCTCGTCATATGAAAAGTATCTTTATCTGATCAGTCATTACCAACTCCGATGATAATACACGTTTTTTGAAGCTAATGCACAAAGTCAGTAACGAGAAAATCCTCAAAGAATGTTGAGAGAATGAAAGATGAACGACTGAAGAAACAAGTATATCGGGGTAAGGTATATGGTAGCGTACCTAGAGGCAGACCGAAGAAAGAGTGGTTGGAATGCGTGAATGAGACCCTTAATCGAAAAGATATAAAAAGCCATAGCAACACAAGATCTTGCATGAGGAAATGCATGGACATAAAGGAAGCTAAAGAGTTTTGCCGAGAGAGAAAAGTGTGGCGACAAATAGTTTATAAGAAATGCATGATAAAGAGTATCAGTGTCATTGGAGTGAATGACGCCTGACAGGAAATACCTTGGAAACTAATAATGGGCTCGAGTGAAGAGCTTTACATAATGACTTTCTGAAGCTCTTCGCCTGGGGTGTTTGCTAGAGAGAATAATGAGCTACCTGGGTCAAAGCAGTGTTGCGAAACGAACATGTCATTTAAATAAACAACAAGGGTATTCTAGATTAGTCTAAAAATCTATACCCCCTCATACCGCCTCGTATAATTCTCTTCCTCAATTTTCTCATATAAACTCCTTGATCCCCGGCTAGAACGTTACCCCGAAAGGGATATGGCTCAATGATATAATAATAATAATTAAAGACTTTTTTTGCGCGAAATAAATCTTTTTTTTTCACTTAACCTCAAAATTGAGCATTCAGTATCCAAATGATTTATAAAATCGATAATGTTTTTTATCAATTATAATTATCGTTATATGGGCGATTTGCAAATAGATTTCAATTTTGGTTTCCGAGATGCGAGTAAATTGAAGTTCTAAATTATGAAATAATTGTTATCAGTTTTCTTAAATATATGAAGCAGGATGTACTTTATAAAGTGGGAAAGCTGTCTGATCTTGACTATTGATTTTTTCCACTAATTTGTGTCTAAATTATTCTTTGATTTTAAGTACATTATTATAAAGGTTTAAAACAAGGTTTGGCAGGCTTAGCAGGTCAAAATATTTCGAATTTTTTTGTAATGTGCAAAAGTTGTCTGCACATTCTAAAAAATTCTCGAAATTATTTCAATTTTTTGTTGCTGAAAATTTTGCTTGCATTGTTGCTTGCTTGCGTGTTCTCAGACGTCTTACGAGGATTTAATCAATTTTGAGACTCTGGAAACTTCGTGTCTTTTTAAAATTTGATAAAAAATACTTACTTTTCACAATTATAATCGATTACAATACGAATTATATCTTCAAATTCGATAAAATTATAGAGGCTTCGGAGTGGTTAAAAGGCTTCAGAGTCGTTAGCTTCGGAGTTGTTGTTTTCAATTTCTAAGTGATATAAAACACACCATTTTTCAAAAAAATAATTCCAACTTTGGAAAAGTGTTTTGCTCCATTAGCCCTTCGAATTTTATTGGGAAATTTTTTTGAAAAATAATTATTTTGTGTTTTTACCTCTTGTTTTTGGGATGCTTCGGAGTTGTTATTCAGGTTAACCGATAGTTTTTTCCGTGTTCTCAGACGAATTACGAGGATTTAATCAATTTTGAGACTCTGGAAACGTCATGTGTTTTCAAAATTCGATAAAAAATACTTATTTTTCATAATTGTAATCGATTATAATACGAATTATTACGTCAAATTCGATACAATTATAGAGGCTTCGGAGTTGTTAATAAACCGAGAGACATACATATAAGCACGATTCTTTTAGTCAGTATATATAATCTCTAGCATGTTAGTATTGCAATTTAAACTGCGTCATATATTTAAAAAAAAGTGCCCGAGGGCAATATTATAAAAAAAATTTTTACCACTCCAGTCACATTTCAAGTATCTGGATCTGTAGGGAGGGACACTGTAGGGAGGTTAAAAACTGACTACTTAATTACAAAAAAAGGTATTCCTAACTGTAATTTTTTTGTACTTTTTTTGTATAGACTAATAAAGTAGACTACCATATGTGCTGTAATCCCCTCAGTAGGTCAAAAATGTTATAGAAACATCGAATAAACATAGAGGGGCATACAAATTGAAATCTATTTGAAAATCGCCCATATCATTTCTAATTGCTCTTCTCATTTCTGAATTAAAAAATCATAATCTCGAATGATAAATTAGAAATTAACCACAGATAGGACGTTTAAATTGAATTTATATAAATGTTGTTTGTGGGCGTCCGCACGAAAAGGCCCCTTGTGGGCGGTTATTATCATGCGGACGCCCACAAATAATAAATATCAATAATCATTTAAACAAAAAGGCTCTCATGGAAAATTTATATCAATTATGATTCATATAGAAAATTTGAAAAATATTTCCAATAAATATTTTATTTCAGACAAATATATTATTAAAAAAAAGAGATTGTTTGAAAAATGATTCTCTTTATTGTTTATTTATTGTACCTTCATCACTATAAGGACAAAGCAAAGTAAAAAATTTCAGAAAAAACCGCAACTTTCTAATTGTCAAGAGAAGATAGTTATAATTGATGATAAACTGTGTAAATAAATTTTGTTTGTTAATTTGACTCAGTTATTACCTCACA
The DNA here is from genome assembly GCA_011634705.1 of Andricus grossulariae. Taxonomy (NCBI): domain Eukaryota; kingdom Metazoa; phylum Arthropoda; class Insecta; order Hymenoptera; family Cynipidae; genus Andricus; species Andricus grossulariae. Next base: position 19,647,673 of record JAABKJ010000755.1, read on the forward strand.
AAGTGAAAAGTTGACAAAAAGTAGAAACTTTCAGAAAAAGCCGCAACTATGTAGCATTACTCTAGGAGAAGGTAGTTGTACACAATATTAATTTGGTTAGACAATTATATTTGTTAAATTTCACTAATTATTAAGTCACTTTAAGCTGAAAGTTAACAAAAATTTGTATATTTAAAAAAAACTAAATTGCTGGCATTATTCGAAGAAAATATTATTGAAATTAATAATAAATTTTGTAAACCATTATTTTTCTTCACTTGAATTAATTATTACCTCACTTTAATTGAATATTCGACAAAAAGTGGAAAATTTCAGAAAAAAGTTCAACTTTCTAGCATTATTCTGAGAGAATATTATTATAAATAGAGAAGATGGCTCGAATTTGATATAAACTGTTAGAAAAATCTGTACCAGATTTAGTATACATGTAACGGAAGCAAGAATGCACAACATGAAATTAAATTTAGTATACCAGCGTACAGTAAATTTAGTATATGCATATACTGAATTTAGTATGCACGTACACGATATTTAGTATATGCATATACAATGTTCAGTATACGCGTTCCGTTTCAAGTGGGTTCCGTCTTTATCATCTGTAAACATGATCAGATGAAAAATGAAATTAAAGAACAAAGTCTTAATTTTCAAATAATCATATCGTTAAGCTACATTTACGTTAATAAATTGAATCATACCTTTTAAAGAGAAGACTTCGCAGATCCTCGCAGAAAGAAGCCGAAGCTTTTAGTATTACAAAGAACTCAAACAAGTGCTACCGGCCACGTTGCCCGACTTGCGTAAATCAAAACGCGCTTGCGCAGCTGAATATAGTGAACACGTATATGAATTTTAGTATACAGAAACTATGAAATTCATATACGTGAAAGAAACTGACTGTACACTTCATAAATTTAGTATGTATATAACTTCATAAAAGAAGTTTAGTATCCGTAAGTATACTAAAATTACAAAGTGTAATGAATTTAGTAAACATCACATACGAAATTTGATATACCCGTGTATACTAAAATTGCAAACATTTCTAATAGTGTATCCTATCCTATCATACAGCAAGACACTGGGGACACAGACGCAGTTGTAGGTACTTCAATCGAATACAAATTTTTCGCGTGACCTGTGTCAGAAACTGCATTTCAACTTTCGAGCCAAGTACGAAATTATTCAGTCGTTTTACATTTATTTTCTTATTGCAATCCTACAAATTTTATCGGATATTTCCAAATCCAGAATCATTCAAAAAATATTCCAGGAAAGACCACAAAATGATACGCACCCCAAAAATGTACACAGAAAAATTCGGAAAAAATTATAACTTCCTCTAAACATCCGGTTTTCAAAATTTGAATACTCAGTTCTTTTGATTGGAAATTTCATAATAATTTCAGCAAGATTCATAATTAGTTGATAAATTTTATGATTTTCTTCAAATACATTATTTAAAAACTAGAACATCGTGCGCGCTATGCGCGCACTTACCCTTTTTTTAAACACAAATCTACTAAGTGGAACTACTTTGCTACAATTTAACGATTTTGTTAACATTTTTTTAATTATTTTTTGAACTGAAAATTTAACGATCCCATATTTGGTTGAACATTTGTCTTTTGCAGTTGAAAATTCAACTTTTTGGTTGAAAATTCATGTATTTTATTATAAATTAATCTTTTTTTTTTGTAGAAAATTAATCTTATTGCTTCAAAATTAGTTTTTTTTATTGAAAATTAAATTTTTAACTGAAAATTTAACTATGTCATGTTTGTTTGAACATTAATTTTCTGTAGTTGAAAATTCAACTATTTTTTTAATTTTTCTGTATTTTGTTGCAGCTTTGTCTTTTGTGGCTGAAAATTAGTTTTTTTATTGAAAATTAATTTGTCTCTGGTTGAAAATTATTTTTTTCAACTAAAAACTGAACTAAATTTTTTGTCTTTTTTGTTATAGACATGCAATGTTTTTGATAGAAAATTGATCTTTTTTATCTAACAATTCCTCTATTTTGTTAAAAAAAGGTCTTTTTTGGTAGAAAGTTAACATTTTTGGTTGAAAATTCCATTAAAAATTAAATAATTTGGTTGAAAATTCAACATTCATTTGTTAAAAATTATTCTTTTTTGATAGAAAATTATTTTTTTGTAACGAAAATTAATTTGTTCGAATAAAAATTTATTTATTCCAGTTTTCGTCGAAATTTTTTTTTTATAGACATTTAATCTTTTTGTTTAAAAATTTAACTATTTTAATTGAAAAGTCATCTATTTTATAGAAAATTTATCTACTTTTGGTGGCAATGTAGTATTTTCAGTTGAAAATTCCACTAAAAATTAAAATATTTGGTTAATGATTCACAAAATTTGTTAAAAATTATTCTTTTTTGATAGAAATTTGATATTTTCTGATTGAAGTTTCACTTTTCGTTGAAAATTCATCTTTCTAGATCAAAAATTGAACTTGTAGGTTAAAAATTTAACTTCCTTGTGGAAAATTGATTGCATTAATTATATTATTTACATTAAATAATTATTAATTAATTATTTATAGATATAATTATATAAATAAATATTTAATAATTACATTTGTTTTGTGTTTCAGGTACGTATGACTCATACAGTGGATTATTTTCTATTTCAAAATAGAATTTGATGATCGTATTGGTATGTGAAATATGATAAATTTTTATCTTGAAAATTAAAAGATGTTTTCGAAATAATTTTTCTCTCTTGACTGAAAAATCTTCCTTAGTTGAAGATTGAATTCTTGTTGAAAAATTAATTCTTGTTGAAAAGTCGTCTTTTTGGTTTGATAATTCAACTGTTTTTTATTAAAAATAAAAATATCTTTTGCTTGAAATGGAAACTTTTACATTTTTTTTTAAGAATTCATCTTTTTGTTTATCGAATTAAATTGTTTTTTATTGAAAATTAAAAAATTTGGTAGAAATTTTAACTATTTTGTTGCAAATTTTGTTGTTGAAAATTTATTTTTTCAACCGAGAATTGAACTATTTCATTTTTGGTTTAAAATCGACTGGTTTCGGATGAAAATTTAACTATTCAATTGTAAATGAACTTTTTTGTTGAAAATTAACTTTTTTATTGAAAATTCATGTTTTTGTGTTAAAAATTGAACTTTTCTGTAGAAAATTCCTCTGTTTACTTGAAAATTGAACTTTTTTGTTAGAAATTTACTTTTTGTTTTGTGGCGAATTCACCTTTTTGGGTTTAAAATTCAACAATTTGTTTGACATTTTTTTTCTCTCTTGACCGAAAAATTTTTCTTGGTTAAAGATTCGATTCTTGTTGGAAATCGTCTTTTTGGCTTGTTTATTCGACTGTTTTTTTTAAGAATTCTTTTTTTTTTAATTCAACTCATACATTTTTTATTGAGAATTCATATTTTTTAGTCAAAAATTCAACTACTTGGTTAAATGAACTTCTTTGTTAAAAATTAATTTTTATTGTGAAGATTCATTATTTTACTTGAAAATTTATCTCTGGGCTTGAAATTTGATCTATTTTATCGAATTTTTTTTTAATTAATTTTTTTAACTGATAAATTAACTATTTCATTTTTGTTGGAAAATTGACCGGTTTTAGATGAAAACTCAACTATTTGATTATAAATTAACTTTTTGGTTAAAAATCCATATTTTCGAGTTGAAAATTAAACTGTTTTGTAGAAAATTCATCTTTATGCTGGAAAATTGTACTGTTTTGTTGAAAATTCTACTTTTTGGGTTGAAAATTCTATTATTCTAGTAGGAAATTGAAATATTTGTTAGAAAATTAACTAATAATCTTGAACTTCTTTGTTGAAAACTGATTTTTTTGTATGAAGATTGATCAATTTAGTTGAAATTCATCTCTTTGGTTGAAATTTTAACTATTGTGTTAAAAATTATTATTTTTAACTGAGAATTGAACTTTTTCATTCTTGGCTTAAAATCGACCGATTTTTAATGAAAACTCAACTATTGAATGTACAATTAACATTTTGTTTCAAATTCATATTTCTGGTTGAAAATTCAACTGTTGTTTTAGAATTTTCGTATTTTTTGCATTAAAATTGAACTGTTTTTTTTTAATTAATCTTTTTGGGTTTAAATTTCTATTATTGGTACAAAGTTAAAATTTTGTTGTTTCGTAGAGAATTTGCGTTTTTGGCTTGAAAATTCAGTAATTTGTTTGACAATTTTTTTTTCTTTTGATTGAAAAATCTTTTGTGGTTGTAAAAAATTCGTTTTTTTTTTAATTTAATTTTTTTGTTAACTGAGAATTTAACTGATGATCGTGATGGCCTGAAAGTTTTTGATGAATTTATATTTGATGAGATGTGCTGGAACATTTGCGAACAAGGGTCGAAATAATTTTTTTCCAGTTGTGAATTATCATCCATTCAGACTCTGGAGGAGTATTTATTGTGCGAGGTCGAGTCACCCTCTAATGGGGGGCAAAAATTGAAAGGATAGGCAGAACCATTTTAAGCTTCCTGGGGGCTAGTTTTCAGCCTCAGAAACTAGAATGTTAGAATTCCTATTTGTTGGACCCCCTGCTTACAATATTAAAAAATCTCGCAACCTATTAATGGGGACGCATTACTTGTGAACGGAGATTTATACTTCAGTGCCCCTAACAGGATTCTTGTCGCAATTTTTTCTACTGGATTATTTTTTTGCTTCGAGAGTCACGAATTTATTTTAAGTTTTAAAATAAAATTAATTTTACACTGTAAATCTTTTCAAATTTGAAAACAGTTTTGAATTGAGCAATCTTTGACTTCACACTTTTGGCCCTATTCCCCTCTTTTCCCCCTTTTAAAGAATTCCTCTTTTTGCCCTGTTTTCAAAAAATTTATTTATGAATTTTCAAATAAATTCATAAATGAATAAAGCCAAATAATAAAATTTAATTATTTTTGGATGAAAGATGTATTATATTTTTGGTTCATAATTCATCTCTTTGTTTAAGAATTCTACTATTCAGTTGAAAATTTTACTGTTTAGTTGAAAATTTAATTATTTTGTGGAAAATTCAACTATTTGATCGAAAATTCAACTGTTTTGTTCAAAATTCGTCCTGTTGAATCGAAAATTCATCTTTTGATAGAAAAGTCATTTTTTAAGGTTAAAATTTAATTCTTTTTAATTTATAAGTCTACTATTATATTTTTGTTTCAGAATTCATCTCTTTTTCTTGATAATTAAATTATTTGGTTCAAAGTTCAACTGTTTTTGATTTAAAATTAAAATACTTTTTTTTTAAATAACTATTACATTTTTTTTGTTGAAGATTCATTTTTTCGCTGAAAATTCAACTTTTTGGTTGAAAATGTAACTATTTGGTCGAAAATTCAACTGTTTTATTGTAAATTCGTCCTGTTGAATCGGAAATTCATCTTTTAATAGAAAAGTAATTTTTTTAAATTAAAAGTAATTTTTTTTTAAATATAAAAGCCCACTATTATATTTTTGGTTCAGAATTGATCTCTTCTTAAAAATTTAATTATTTTGTTGAAAATGTCAAATTTTTCTAAAAAAATCCGACTTTTTGTCTTGAAAACTTGTCTCTTTCCTTGAAAATTCATCACTTTTAGTAGAAAATTCATTTTTTTTAGTTGAAATTCAACTATTTTCTTAAAAATGTAATATAATTTCACCCAACATTTTAGAAATGTAGGTTGAATATTTATTATTTGAGTTGAAAATTCATCTCTTTTCTTAAAATGTAACTATTTTTATTAAATTCATCTTTTTGGGTTGAAAATTTACTCTTTTGTTGAAAACTAACATTTTTTGCGTTAAAAATTCAATAGTTTGTTTGAAAAATCGTCTTTCTGGATGATTTAATTTGTTTTTGATGTAAAATAAAAATCTTTTTGGTTGAAATATCAACTGTTACATTTTTTGTTGAGAATTATTTTCTGTTAATTCAACCACTTGGTTGAAAGCTTAACTACTTTGTTAAAAACTTATTTTTTGGTTTTGTTCAAAATTCATCTTTTTGGGCTTAAAATTTAACTATGGGGTTGAAAATTAACATTTTTGGGTTAAAAATTTAACAACTTGATGAAAAATCGTCTTTTTGGATCATTTAAATGATTGTTTTTGATTTTAATATTGAAATATTTTTGGTTGAAATATCAACTATTACATTTTTCGTGGAGAATTAATTTTTTTAAATTTAACTACTTGGTTGAAGGTTTAACTACTTTGTTAAAAATTTATTTTTTGCTTGAAAATTGATAGTTTTAGTAGAAAATTCATCTCTTCGATTAATATTTAACTTTTTTGTTGTAAATTGATCTTTTTTAATTAAAAATTCGGCTACTTGCGTAAACTTTTAACTCATTTGTTAAAAATTCATTTTTTGGTTGATGATTCATCATTTAAGTTGAAAATTCATCGCTGTGCTCGAAAATGTAACTATGCCGTCAAAAATTCTTCTTTTTCGGTTGAAAATTCAACTATGTTGTTGAAAATTAACTTTTTTCAGAAAATTCAATAATTTGGTAGAAAAGTCGTCTTTTTTGTATTAATTGAATTATTTTTTATTTAAGTAAGAAATTTCTGTACCTCGTGGAGAATTCAATTTTTTGTTTTGTTATTCAACTACTTGGTTAAAGGTTTAATTGTTTTGTTGCGAATTAATTTTTTTGTTGGAGAATCATCATTTTACTTTAAAATTCATCTCCATTGTTGAAAATTCATCTTTTTCGTAGGAAATTAATCTGCTTGGTTGAAAATTCATATATTCTATTGAAAATGCAATATTTTTACTTGAAATAGTAGGAATTCAAGGTATTTCAATTCGAATTTAATATCACTACCTACATTACTTTTATGTAAAAGAATTAATTGCCCTATTTTCCTGAAAAATTACCCTATTTCCTCTGTCTGCGATCTTTACATTCGCACTCGAATGTTAACTAAAACTAACTTCTTAACGAAATTTGCACAGACGTCAAAAAGTGATTAGCTTGATTCTCTTCTCTCAAAGTAAGTATTTTTCCATGGAAAATTGTCTCGTGATTTTTTTTACGCGTGCAAGTGTGAGGACTTATTATCGCGCATATCTGAACATTATGATGGAAATCGCCAGTGTTAGTCAATGTAAGAATAAACGTTGTTAGAATCTATAAAGCGTGCATAGATTACTAGAACATCTTTTTTTTCTTAAGGGTAAGGAAACCAGGACTCATGTCGTTCACCTCGCTCGTCTTTTATTCGCTTCACGTATGCAGTACTTTCAATTTGACTGCGGTATTACAGGATGACAGGGTCAAAATGTTACAAATTTTGCTGACTTTTACGATCCAATTCTCCTTTCTGCAACGAGGCAACGAAAATTAGCCTCCCGCTTAAATTATCAAATTAGGAAAAGTGGCACCCTGAGCGCCAATTAAGGGCCATTTATGGTAGCCTTGTTGCGACAACATACACCATTTTTATGTCTTTTTGTGCATTAGCCTTTTAAACGAAAAATTTAAAAAAGTTTTTTTAAAAAACTCTTTGGAAAAAATTGGTTCATTTACCAACATTTTGTTTGATAGATATTATAGAAAATATTATATGATTTGAGAAGGTTGTATATGATTTAAAAAAGTTTCTTTATTATAACGAGCAAATTCCAGTAAATTCAATATTTCATTACACAATTTTTTGCATTTAATTACAATTCTCTAAAATTAGCATATTATTTTTCTCATTAACGAAATATGACACCATAGCAATATGACACCGTAGCAATATGACACCGTAGTAATATGACACTGTACTTTAAATTTTTTTTAACCTATAAAAAACATAACAAAATACATTTTCAAGGTATTTCTAAATGAACTATTCACCAGGGTAGAATTAAATTTGACTATTCGAATTTGATTCGAATTTTCTATAAGAGATCCGACTTTTACGATCCAATTCTCCTCTCTGCAACGAGGCAACAATAATTAGCCTCCCGCTTAAATTATCAAATTAGGAAAAGTGGTACCTTGACCATCAATTAAGGGCCACTTAATGGTAGCCTTGTTCCAACAACATGCACATTTTTTAAGCCTTTTTAATGCAGAGCCTTTTAAACGAAAAATTTAAAAAAGATTTTTTAAAAAACTAGAACTTCTTTGGAAAAAATTGGTTCGCTTACCAACACTTTGTTTGATAGATATTATAGAAAATGTTATATGATTTGAGAAAGTTGTGTATGATTTACAGAAGTTTCTTTATTATAACGAGAAAATTCCAGTAAATTCAATATTTAATGACACAATTTTTTACATTTAACTACATTTCTCTAAAATTAGCATATTATTTTTCTCATCAACGAAATATGACTTGAAGTCGTAATATAACACCATAGCAATATGACACCGTACTTTAAATATATTTTTAACATTTAAAAACCCTAACAAAATACATTTTCAAGGTATTTCTAAACGAACTATTCACCAAGGTAGAATTAAATTTGACTGTTTGAATTTGATTCGAATTTTCTATAAGATTACTGAATTTTATGATCCAATTCTCCTTTCTGCAACGAGGCAACAATATTAGCCTCCCGCTTAAATTATCAAATTAGGAAAAGTGGCACCTTGAGCGCCAATTTTGGGCCACTTAATGGTAGTCTTGTTGCGACAACATACACTATTTTTATGGCTTTTTGCCCATTAGCCTTTCAGTGCATTAGTCTTTTAAACGAAAAATTAAAAAATTTTAATAGAACTTCTTTAGAAAAAAAATTGTTTATTTTCCAGCATTTTGTTTGATAGATATTATAGAAAACATTATATGATTTGAGAACGTTGTATATGATTTACAGAATTTTCTTTATTATAACGAGCAAATTCCAGTAAATTCAATATTTAATGACACCATTTTTTGCATTCAATTACAATTCTCTAAAATTAGCATATTATTTTTCTCATTAACGAAATATGACTCGCCTTCGTAATATGACACCGGAGCAATATGACACCGTAGTAATATGACACCGTACTTTAAATATATTTTTAACCTTTAAAAAACATAACAAAATACATTTTCATGGTATTTCTAAATGAACTATTGGAGTTAAATTCAACTATTCAAATTTAATTCGAATTTTCTATAAGATTACTGAATTTCACGATCCAATTCTCCTTTCTGCAACAAGGCAACGAAAATTAGCCTCCCGCTTAAATTATCAAATTAGGAAAAGTGGCACCCTGAGCTCCAATTAAGGGCCATTTATGGTAGCCTTGTTGCGACAACATACACAAATTTTATGTCTTTTTTTGCATTAGCCTTTTGAACGAAAAATTTAAAAAAGTTTTTTTTTTTTAAACTAGAACTTCTTTGGAAAAAATTGGTTTATTTACCAACATTTTGTTTGATAGATATTATAGAAAATATTATATGATTTGAGAAGGTTTTATATGATTTAGAAAAGTTTCTTTATTACAACAAGCAAATTACAGTAAATTCAATATTTAATGACAATTTTTTGCATTTAATTGCAATTCTCTAAAATTAGCATATTATTTTTCTCATTAACGAAATATGACACCCTAGCAATATGACTAGCAATATGACTAGCCTTTGAAAAAAGGTTTTTTGAAAAACTAGAACTTCTTTAGAAAAAAATTGGTTCATTTTCTAGCATTTTGTTTGATAGATATTGTAGGAAATATTATATGATTTGAGAACTTTGTATACGATTTACAGAATTTTCTTTATTATAACGAGAAAATTCCAGTAAATTCATTATGAATGACACTATTTTTTTAATTTCATTACAATTCTCTAAAATTAGCATATTGTTTTTCTCATTAACGAAATATGCCTCACCGGCGTAATATGACACCGTAGCAATATGACACCGTAGTAATATGATACCGTGCTTTAAATATATTTTTAACCTTTAAAAAATATAACAAAATACATTTAAAGGTATTTCTAAATGAACTATTCACCAAGGTAGAATTAAACTTGACTATTTGAATTTGATTCAAATTTTCTATAAGATTACTGACTTTTAGGATCCAATTCTCTTTTCTGCAACAATTAAGGGCTATTTAATAAAACATACACCATTTTTATGCCTTTTTGTGCATCAGCCTTTTAGTGCATTAGCCTTTTAAGAAAGGGTTTTTTAAAAAGCTCGAAATTCTTTAGAAAAAAATTGGTTCATTTTCCAGCATTATGTTTGATAGATATTATTGAAAATATTATATGATTTAAGAACGTTGTATATGATTTACAGAATTTTCTTTATTATAACGAGAAAATTCCAGTAAATTCATTATGAATGACACCATTTTTTCATTTGATTACAATTCTCTAAAATTAGCATATTATTTTTCTCATTAACGAACTATGGCTCGCCGTCGTAATATGACACCGTACTTTTAATATTTTTTCAACATTCGAAAAACATTTAAAAAAATAGCTTTTCAAGGTATTTCTGGATGAACTATTCATCAAAGTAGAATTAAATTAGACGATTTTAATTTGATTCGAATTTTCTATAAGATTACTTACTTTTACGATCCAATTCTCCTTTCTGCAACGAGGCAACGAAAATTAGCCTGCCGCTTAAATGATCAAATTAGGAAAAGTGGCACCCTGAGCGTTAATTAAGGGCCACTTAATGTTAGCCTGGTTACGACAACATACACCATTTTATGCCTTTTTCTGCATAAGCCTTTTAAACGTAAAATTGAAACAGGTTTTTTTTTAGAAAAAAAACTTGGTTCATTTCAAAAATGTTGTTATAGATTTTACAGAAAATCTTATATGATTTGAGAACGTTGTATATGATTTACAGAAGCTTCTTTATCATAGCGAGAAAATTCCAGTAAATTCAATATTATTCAAGATTTCAATATCATATCAATATAATTCAATATTACTTACAATTCTTTAAAATTAGCAGATTATTTTTCTCATTAAATAATATGACTCGCCGCTGTAATATGACACCGTAGTAATATGACACCGTACTTTACATATTTTTGTATCATTTAAAAAACATAACAAAATACATTTTCATGGTATTTCTGAATGAATTTTTCACCAAGGTAGAATTAAATTCGACTATTTAAATTTGATTTGAATTTTCTATAATATATCTATTTACCAAGTCCTTTGTGGTAGAATATTAATCTTCTTGGTGACTAATTCACTTTTTTGTTTGAAAATTCATTTATTTGGATGAAAATTTTAATATTAGCTTGAAAATTGCTTTAAAAATTCCAAATGTGGTTACAAATTAATTTGTTTGGTTGATGATTCATCATTTTAGTTCAAAAACTGTTTTTTTGTGAAAATGTTACTATTTCGTGGAAATTTGTTTATTGTAAATTATTTTTTAACTAAAAATTTAACTATTCCATGTTTGGTGAACATTTATATTCTTCAGTTGAAAATTGAACTATTTGGTTGAAAATTGCTGTATTTTGTTGAAACCTTGTCTTTTGTGGTAGAATATTAATCTTCTTGGTGACTAATTCACCTTTTTGGTTGAAATTTCATTTCCTTCGATAAAAATTTAACTATCAGGTTGAAAATTCCTTTAAAAATTCCTTTAAAAATTCAAAATTTTGTGAAAAATTCTTGTATCTTCTTACAAATTAATATTTTTTTATAGAAAATTAGTCTTTTCGATTAAAAATTAATTTCTTTGGTTGAAAAATAGGGTTTTAAATTGAAAAATAATTTTTTCAATTGAAAATTTAATTACTCCATTTTTTGTCGAGAAGTTATCTTTTTTGACAGACATTTAATCTTCTTGGTTCAAATTCATCTGTTTAGTTGCAAATTTAACTATTTTGTTGAAAATTAATATGTTTTGTTGAAAATTTGTATTCATTTTGTAGAACGTTAATCTTTTGGGATGAAAATTCAACTATTTGGTTAAATTTTTTTTAAGATTCATCATTTTAGTTAAAAATTAAACTATTTTATTAAAGAAAAAAATTTTCTTTAAAATTAAGATTTTTAACTGAAAATGTACATTTTCTGTTTTTTATTGAAAACTGATATTTTTAAGTTGAAAATTTGTCTATTTTTTGTAAAAAATACAGCAGTTTGAATGAAAATGAAATTTTTGTGAAAATAATTTTTTTGGCTCACAAAAGATTCGCCTTTCGGTTTGAAAGCTCAACAATTTGGACAACATTTTTTTTTTTGACTGAAAAATCTTTATTTCTGGGAAATCCGTTTTTTTTTTGTTGGGAAATTCATCACTTTAGTTGAAAGCGAATCTCTTCAGTTGAAAATTTGACTAATTTGTTGAAAATTTGTTTCTTTTTTTGTTGGAATTTTATTTTTTTACTGAAAATTTAAGTTTTATATTTTTAGTTGCATATTTATCTTTTTTAGTTAAACAATCAACGATTAGGTAAAGAATTGATGTATTTGATTGAAAATACACCTCTTTGTTGCAAAATTTGACTATTTGGTTGAAAATTCGTTTTTTATGTTGAAATTGAATTTTTTAACTGAAAATTAAACTTTTTTTTTTTTCAATATTTTTGTCTTTCTTAGTTGAAAATATATCTCCTTTGGTAACAATTTCATATTTTTCCGTTGACATATCAATGATTATATTTTTTTATGAGAATTCATCTTTGTAGATTGAAAATTTAATTATTATTTGGATAAAGATTCATCTGCTTTGTTAAAAGTTCATCTCTCTTGATCAAAAATAACTATTTTTGGTTGAAGATTAATGTTTTTGGTTTGAAAATTCGACTATTTGGTTGAATTTCTTGGTCCAAAATTAAACTGTTTGGTTGAACATTCGCCTTTTTGGACAGAAAATTGATACTTTTGGATTAAAAATTTCATGTTTTTTTTGTTGACAAATTCAACTATCTTCTACAAAATTAAATTATTTGATAGAAAATACAACTGTATTTGATTTAAGTTTAATCTTTTTGTTTGAAAATTCAATATATTTTTTGACAATTCAAATATTTTGTTAAAAATTCAACTATTTTGTTAAAAGGTCATATTTTTTGGTCGAAAATTCTACTTTTTTGATGAAAATTCGTCCTTCTTGATTGAATATTCATCTTTAATGGTAGATATATCATAGTTTTGTTGAAATAAATATGTTCGAAATTAAAAAATTTTTAACTGAATTTTTTTGTATTCCGTGTATAAAAGATTATAATATAAAAACGTTAAAAGATTAAGATGCTGGTATTGGAATATTAATTGTCAGGTAAAATGAAAAATGGGTCAGGGAAAAATTTAGGTAATTTTTAAAATGATTTCTTGCTGCCACCCTGATATAATATTATTGTTATTAATTTATTTGCCTTGTATGTATATATATATTTGCTTTTGACGATTATATTTTTAGTTAAAAATTTTACTAATCGGTTGAAAATTAAAAAATTTTGTTAAAAAGTTGTCCTTTTAGCTTGGAAATTCAACTATTTTGATAGAATATTAACTTTGTGTCGAAAATTCATATTTTGGTGTTGAAAATTCAAATCTTTATTTGAAAATTAGTCCTTTTGGCTTAAAAATTCATCTGTTTTAGTACAAATTTAATCTTTTTTGGATAAAAATGCTACTATTTGGTTGAAAATTATCTTCTTTGCTGGAGGATTCAACTATCTTGTTGAAAATTCGTCTTTTGGTTTGAATTCAACTGTTTTTTATTTAAAATAAAATCTTTTTTGTTTGTAGATTTAATTACGTGGTGGAAGGTTGAACTACTTTCTAAAAAGTTAATTTTTGTGTGGAAAATTGATCTTTTTTATTTGAAAATTCAGCTACTTGGGTAAAAGTTGTTTTTGAGATTCATTTTGAATTTGACATATAGTTATGAAAATTTTCTCGAATTTTAATAAAGTCGAGTGAGCTTCCATGAAACGAAATTTATTCCTCTTTCTCTTTCAGTTTGATAACAGGGAACAAAGAGTCGATAAGTTAGACCGATAATTACCTTTTCTTTGTAATGTAATCATTTTCACAATGGAGCTTTTATGCCTTTCGCGAAACGACTGATATAGCTGAAGTGTGACAGACTTAATGTATTTTTCTTGTCAGAATGTTGCGGTTGGTCAAGGTGGCAATTGCATTTTAGATAAGCCAACACGCATCCACTTGGTGAGCAAGAAACAATTTTTAAATTATCAGTAAATGCACATTTTTCTCTAGAAAAAGGGCTAAATCATAGTTATTATTTTCCTCTTTTAGTATACCTACAAGAAATTATATTAAGCGAAAGGCTTTTTTCGATCGAAAAATATACTCAACTAATTTTCTGGAATAGGATATTTAAATAAATACAAATCAAACACACTGTGTGTAATTTTAAGCAGTGAAAACAATTTTATTGTTGGAAACCACGATTCTGTAATCTTGTTGATATTCACGTATACAACTACTTAATACATACAAATGTAATCAAAATGCAATATGAAAAATTTAATTAATGTATGCGGAAACAAATTATTTTTATCGATTCGGCTTAATTTTTTTAGACGATAATTGATTGAATTTTCAATCGAAAACGACGATTTTTTTCCAAAAAGACGAATGTTCAATAAAACAGTTAAATTTTTGACCCAAACAGATGAATTTTCAATTAAATGGTTGAAGCTTTAACGAAATAATTAATTTTTAACATAATAATTGAACTTTTAACCTACAGCGATGTAATTTTAAACAAAGAGTTGATTTTTCAACGAAAAAAAAATGTTTAACCAGATACTTGAATTTGCAAAAGAAAAAAATACCTACATTTTCAACCATAAGTGGAAACGTTACAGGAATAAAGAACGATTTAATTTTCAATCATTAAAAAACAAACAAATTTTGAACTGAATAGTTAAACTTTAATCCATATAGTTGAATTTTCAAATAAAGGAGATAAATTTTCAAACAGAAATGGAACAGCTTAATTTTTATTCAAGCAAATTAATTTTCAACCAAGAAAAAACGAATGAATTTTCAATAAAATTGTCAAGTTTTTAAGCGAAAGGATGAATTTTTAACTAAAAATAGTCGAATCTTCAAAAAAATTGAACTTTAATTTTTAAAATTCGCATTCTCTACCAAAAAGATGACTTTTCAGCAAAATAGTTGAATTTTGAACAAAATAATTTATTTGTTAATAAAATAGTTGAACTTTAAACCAACAACGATGTAATTTCAACCAAGTAGTAGAATTCTCAACTAAAATGATCAATTTTAAATCAAATAGTTGAATTTTCAAATAAAAAAAATAAATTTTTAAACAGAAATGGAATAGGTACATTTTTTATTCAAAGAAGTTAATTTTCAACCAAAAAGATGAAAAGATGTGAATTTTTAACTAAATTGATGAATCTTCAGAAATTTTTTTTCTAGTAAAGCAGTTCA
Source organism: Andricus grossulariae (assembly GCA_011634705.1). Taxonomy (NCBI): domain Eukaryota; kingdom Metazoa; phylum Arthropoda; class Insecta; order Hymenoptera; family Cynipidae; genus Andricus; species Andricus grossulariae. The sequence continues at coordinate 19,663,049 of JAABKJ010000755.1, forward strand.
ATTTTCAACTGAGTAGTTAAATTTTCAATCAAAAAAGGTAAATTGTCAACGAAAAATACAATAACAAAATAGATTTTAATTTTAAATCAAAAACAGATGAATTAAACCAAAAAGACCAATTTTCAAATATATGTGTAATAGTTGATATTATAAATAAAAAATAAACATTTTAAATAAAAACCAGTGTAATTAATTCAAAGAAACGATTTTTCAACCAAATTGTTGAATCTTTGATCCGAAAATATGAATTTGTAACAAAAAAGTTAATTTTTAACCACATTGTTGAATTTACAACACAAAAAGATGAATATTCCGCAAAATAGTTTCATTTTCAAGTTTTTTTTCTTCTGAAAGTTAGTTTTTTTGACTGAAAATTTAACTGTTCCATTTCTGGTTGAAAATTTATTTATTTTATTAAAAAATTAACTATTTGGTTTAAAATTCATCAATTTATTAACAAATTCCTCTCTATGGTTTCAAATTTAACTATATGGTTGAAAATTCGTTTGTATTTTCTCGGCTGAAAGTTAGCTTTTTAACTGAAAATTTAACTGTTCCATTTATGATTGAAAATTTATCTTTTTTATTTGAAAATTTAACTAATTTTTTGACAATTCGTTTGTTTTTTATTGATTGTAAATCAATTCGTTTGGCTAAAATTGAAAGATTTCCATTTCTGGTTGAAAATTTATCTTTTTTATCTGATAATTTAAGTATCCGGTTTAAAATTGATCTTTTTTAGTTGAAAATGCAACTATTTGGTTGAAATGAGGTTAAAAATCAAGTTTTTAAAATTAAATTTTAACCCCTTTTTTTAGTTTGAAAATTCGACTGTTTTATTGCAAATTCATCTTTGTAGGTTTTAAATTTAACCAAACTCAAACTTGAATTTTTCCCTGCCCTAAGGTAGTTTTTAAGGACGAACCTTAAGCTTTAAAACACAATTCAATAAGTGGCGGCCCTGCGGACTTAACCTAAAAAAACATTAGTGAATACAATGGTGTCGGACAAGGAACATTTGAGACATTGCATTCTTTTTGCATGGTGATTTTCGAATTAGAATGCAAAAAGAATATATCTCAAATGCTTCTTGTCGGACGCCATTGTAATGAATAATGATTTTTGAGGTTAAGTCCGCAGGGCCGCCACCTATTATATTTTCAAGTTTAAGGTTATCCCTATAAAAATTCCTTAGTCATTGTATTCATTAATCATTTTTGAGGTTAAGTCCGCAGGGCCGCCATATATAATATTATGTTTTAAAGTTTAAGTTCCGCCCTGTAAAACTACCTTAGTTATTCGATTCATGAATTATTTTTAAGGTTAAGTCCGCAGGGCCGCCACTTTAAAACTACCATAGGATGGAAAACAATTCAAGTTTGACCAAGAGTTACAAGACATCAAAGTAAAAGCACCGAATTAATTTGTAGACCTAATATAAAATTTTATTATTCTGCAGGTTTTCAATGGTGTTAAAGCATCCAATTAGGAAAGATCTTTAATTTTTGTAATGTAAAAATCTTTAGACCTCAATATTTTCTTATTTTCCCATCAAAATTATCGACAGTAAATTTCTATTTCGTTCTTTTAATTTGTGACTTGAAGTGTGGATGCTTTTTATATCAAAAATTTTTAATTTTTTAAGCATTCTAATTAGAGGTTTCAAAATGTGGGTTTTAAATTAAGCTGCTTTCGCATTCTCTAAGATGGAATTTGCATGCTTCAATAAGAGCCTTGACATCAAAGGACATTATGCATATACATATATATGCACTAGGTACTAATTAATTTCTAATTGGCGCAGGGATCTAGCGGAAGCAAATCCTGATTGATCCCTGCATGCAGTAGGAAACTAATTTAGTCTCATTATATTTGTATACCTAATATTAGTTGCACATATCGTGTTCTTATCCATTTTTATTGTTTTAACAAAATATTTGATTGAATCGGAAACATTTTTTTTTTGTTGAATCAGTCAAATACTCCATCTATCAAGAAATTTAGTTGAAACAACCATAGAGTTTGGTTGGGTCATCAAATATTCGGTTGTCCATATAATAAACATATTCTGTGGTTAAACAAATAAATATTTTGTTGATTGAAACAAATCGTTTTCTGAGTGTATCTACTAATGCTCAAAAAAATGTTTCCTCAATCAATATTTAAATTTCAGAATTTAATCATGCATTAATAAAAAATATAAATACAATTCAATCTATCAAAAAAGCTGATTTTTCAACCAAATTGTTGAACTTTTAACCCGAAGATTTGAATTTTCAACAAAAAAGTTCATTTTCACCACAAAAGTAAATTTTCGACCACATAGTTGAATTTTCAACCCAGAAAGATGAATTTAAAAAAAAAATAGGTAAATTTTGAACCAAAGAGATGCATTTTCAACTAAAAATAATGAATCTTCAACCAAAGAATGAATTTTTAACAAAGTAGTTAAACTTTTGACTAAGTGGTTGAATTTAGAAAAATGAATTTGCGACGAAAAAAGTAATAGTTGATATTTCTGCAAAAAAGATTTTCATTTTAAGTCAAAACAAGTAAATACGTCCAAAAAAATTATTTTTTAATCAAATTTTTGAATTTCTAATTCGAAAATATGAATTTTCAACAAAAAAGTTAATTTTCAACCACATAGTTGAATTGAAACCAAAAAAGGTTTTAATTGTATATAAAAAAGTTGCATTCATCCAAAAGAATGTGATTTTGCAACGAAATTGTTGAATTTCTAACTCGAAAATACGAATTTTTAGAAAAAGGTCACATTTTCAACAAAAAAAAGATTGTTATAAAAAAATGTAATAGCTGATTTTTCAACGAAAAAATATTTTTTAGTCAAGAAAGAAAAATATTTGAAGCATATTATTGAATCTTCAAGCCAAAAAGACTAATTTTCTACAAAAAAGTTTATCTTTCAACCCAAAAATGTGAATTTTCAACAAAGTAGTTTAATTTATCAATAACAAAAAAAATAATTATCAACAAAATAGTTACATTTTTAAACAAACAGAGGAATCTTCAACCGAAGACGATTTTTCAGTCAAGAAAGAAAAAAGATTTAAACCAAATTGTTGAATCTTCAATCCAAAAAGACGAATTTTCTACAAAACAGTTTCATTTTCAACTCAAAAAAAGTGAATTTTCAACAAAATAGTTAAATTTTTAAGAAAAAAGATAAATCGTCAACCAAGAAAGATTTTCCAGTGAAGGAAGAAAAAATATTTTTAATCCAATTGTTGAATCTTTAAGCTAAAAAGAAGATCCTTTTACGAAGTAGCTAAATTTTTGACCCGAAAATATTAATTTTTAACAAAAAAGTTAATTTTGAACTAAATATTTAAATTTTCGACTCAATTGTTTAATTTTTAAGCCAAAAAGACGAATTTTCTACAAAACAGTTAAATTTCCAACGTGAATATGTGAACTTTCGACAAAAAAGTTAAATTTAATTTTTTGAAAACGAATTTTTCATTTTTAACAATATATTTAAATTTTTTACCATAGAGATGAACTTTCAACCAAGAAAGATTTTTCAGTCAAGAGAGAAAAAAATTTTCAACCAAATTGTTGAATCTTCAATCCAAAAAGATGAATTTTCAACCAAAATGTTAATTTTCAATTAAATAGTTTAATTTTCTACCAAATTGTTGAATTTTTAAGCTAAGAAACGAATTTTTTTCAAAACTCAAATTTTTATCTCGAAATTATAAATTTTCAAAAAAAGAGTTTGTTTTCAACCAAACAGTTGAATTTTCTGCGAAAATTCTAGAATTTTCAACAAAATAGGATGATTTTTTAAAAAAATAATTAAATTTTTAAACCAAATTATAAAATTATTAACCAAAAAGAAAAGATTCTGAACTAACTTTTCTGTAAAAAAAAAAGAACTTTCAACCAAATATAGATTATTGGGTTCTATTGATTCAGTTGGAAACTAAGTGGAAAATAAATATGAATTTTGATAAAAATAAAATTAGAAACATTCAAACGTGAGCTTCTTTCAATTTTGTTATTTATTTTTCGATTTTTGATCTTCTTTAATTTTTTTTTTATACATTTCATCAGTAGAAAGTGCTGAAGTGTTCAAAAGATTTTTCAAAGTTGAATTTTTTCCCGCTCTATGGTAGTTTTAAAGGGCGAACCTAAAGCTTTACAACACGATATAATGAGTGGCGGCCCTGCGGACTTGACCTAAAAAATCATTAGTCACTACAATGGCGTCCTACAAGGAACATTTGAGATACTGTATTTTCTTTGCATTCCAATTGAAAAAAAATGCAACTGAAGCAACCGAAATTATTTGCTCAGCCTTAGGAGAAGGTGCGGTGACACATAAAACGTGTAAAAAGTGGTCTCAGAGCTTTCACAATGACGATTTTTCAATTTGAATGCAAAAAGCATGCAGTATCTCAAATGTTGTCGGACGTCATTGTATTCAATTAATGATTCTTGAGGTTGGGTCCGCAGGACCGCCACTTATTATATTACGTTTCAAAGTTTAAGTTTCGCCCTTTGAAACTACCAAGGTCATTGTATTCATTAATGATGTTTCAGGTCAAATCCGCAGGGCCGCCACCTATTATATTATGTTTTAAAGTTTAAGTTTCGCCCTTTGAAACTACCAAGGTCATTGTATTCATTAATGATGTTTTACGTCAAGTCCGCAGGACCGCCATCTATTATATTATGTTTTAAAGTTTAAGGTTCTATATATTTTCATTGAAAACATTTGTAGACAAGAGAAATTGTTATTTTGGGAGACTTTTTTCACCCGAGGGAATAGAATCGGTGCCATTCGGTTCCAACTCTGCAGTACTCAGCGCTTATCAACAATCTCAAGTCAGTAAACGAGTAAGTCTGTTCTCCTGTAGAATTGGAAGTGAAATCAGGAAATGCACACACAAAGAGACTCGTGCGTGAAAACAATGGCTTGCTCCCGCGAATTAGTTGGGAAACAGAAACACTGGGAAGTCGAATTCTTTTGTGACAAAAAATCAACTTTCAAACAATCGGTCAATTTTCACTTCTGATCATTTTTAATTACTCAGAAATCGACTTTGTAATTCTCTAATTTGGAAAATGTTAATTAAAAAAAGAAAATTTGGAAAATTATTTTTACTACCCATTTTTTGAAGGGTTACACTATTTTGCAACTATTTTTGAAAAAAAATGTGACTAAAGATAGATTTTCATTTTACATAAAAAATAGTTGAATTTAAACAAAAAAGGAGGAATTTCTAACAAAATAGTTGAATCCTCAACGAACAAGCTTTTAACCAAACAGTTACATTTTTAACCAAAAAGATGAATTTTCAACACAGAAGTTCATTTTCTACCAAAAAAGATGAATTTTCATCAAAATAGAAAATTTTGCCATATAGTTGAATTTTCAACCAAGAAAATTATTTTTCTACCAAAAAAGACGAATTTTCAACAAATGACATAAATTGTCAACTAAATAGTTTAAATTATGTATGTGATGTCAGTCCAAATTTTATTTGTAATAAATTTTTTACTGAAAAAAAGATCTTCTCCTTGCACTCCGCTGGGATTCGAACCACAGAACTTTTGTGGTTCGAATCCCATCGGAGTGAAAGAAGATCTTTTTTTCCGAAAATTTTTCCTTTAAAAATTTTATTTAGATAATTTTTACATTCCTCCACATTAATTTGACTAGCAATTATCAGTTGCGCAGATAACTTTTAAATTAAGACGGAATAATTCAGATAACTATTGGTACATAAATAACTTTCGGAGGTCAGTAACAAACAAATAATAATCTTGAGTGCAAAATATCATCAATTACGTTGCAGCACTTTTATCGCAGAATCATCCTTTATACTCCGTGTACCCCTATATCAGAGCAATTAATCAGAAAATACGAGTAGCATTTCATAACCAGTGAATTCAGATTCGAGATAAAAAATTACAATTTCAGGCATCGGACTCTTTTCAGAAATAAACAATAGTGTTACAAATTTGAGAAAATAGGGTAAAAATAGTTTCATAAAATTTTTCAAGTAATTAACTTGTATGTAGTCCGAACTTAAAAGTATGCAATGGAAAATTAAATTATTTTTTTTTAAATGTTTAGTTTTCTAACCTAATATTTTAAAAGTATTTAATGTGAAATTTAATATTTATTTAAAATGTTATTCTTTAGTCTATAAAATAGAAAAAATTTTATTTAGTTATCGCAGGCTTCAAAGTATTTTCCCTATTCCCCTCTTTTTCACGTTTTCCAACTTAAATGCGAACATAATTAATAGAAGCCAATAATAAAATCGAATTATTATTATTAAATTTTATTAAAATTAAAATTATTCAAAAAAATATATAAATTATTAAATTTTTGGTTAGGAATTCATCTTTTTTAATTAAAAATGTTATTATTGGGTTCAAAATTAAATTATTTCATTGAAAATTCATCTCTTTGAGAAGAAAATTCAACAATTTGATTCGCATTTTTTTTCTTTCTTCACTAACAAATTTTTTATTTTTTTATTTAATCTATTCTGTTGAACATTAATCTTTTTCGTATATAAATTCATCTCTTTCTGAATAAATTTCACCTTTTTGGTTAAAAATGAAATTGTTTAGTTAAAAATTAATCCCTTTCGGTCGAAAATTAACTTTATTGTTAAAAAATGAACAATTTGGTAGAAAATCAAACTATTTGGTTGAAAATTTATGTATTTTATTAAAAAATTTTTTGTTTCAAAATACAACTATCTAGTTGAAAATTAATCGGTTCTAGTTGAGGATTCAAGTATTTTGTTAAAAAATAATTTTCTTTTTGTTTGTAAAACCCAACTGTTTTTTATTTTAAATTACAATCTGTTTTTTATTGAAATATCAACTATTACAACAACTATTATTTCTTTCTTAAAAGTTATTTTTTTGGTTTCTTGAAAATTCAACGATCTGGTACAAAATTAAATTGTTTTGTAGAAAATTCGTCTTTTCAGTTTTGAAAATTCAACTATTTGGATGAAAATGGAACTATTTATTTGAAAATTTAACTGTTACTTAGAAAAATAACTTTTTTGTTGAAAATTCAGCTATTTGGCTAGAAATTTTATTATTTTGTTACAGTCATCTGTTATTTTTCTTCGTTGAAAGTTCATCTTTCTTGATTGAAAATTAACTTTGTTGTTGAAAATTCAACAGTTTTCTGAAAAAATAAATTTTTTGGTTTGAAAATGCAACTATTTCATTAAAAATGCATCGGTTTTGTTTAAATTTCGTCCTTTTGCGTTGAAAATTCACCTTTTATGGTATAGAAAGTTCGTTTTTTTTTTTTTTTGAAAATTCAACTGCTTTGTAGATATTTCTTCTTTTTAGTATGAAAATTCAATTATTTTGGTGGAAAATTTCAATATTTGACTAAAAAAGGAACTATTTATTTAAAAATTTAACTTTTTCTTAGAAAAATGACTTTTTTTCAAAATTCAACTGTTTTTTCATTATTTTTTGTTGATAAATTATCTTTTTTAGTTGAAAATTCCGCTATTTGGTTGAAAATTCGACTACTTTTTTGAAATTCTAATTACTTTCTAGAAAATTCAACTTTCTTGGTTGAAAATTAAATTTTTGGTTGAAAATTCAATTGTCTTCTAAAAAAGTCAATTTTTTTGGTTTGAAAAGTCAACCATTTGGTTGAAAGTTCATCTTTGTAGGTTTAAAATACAACTATTTGGTTGAAAATTCATGTATATTCAAAAATTTAGTTATTTGGTAGAAATTTCGACTATTTGGATAAAAATAAAACTGCTGAATTAAAAAATTAATCTTTTGGTGAAAAATGTACATTTTTTTGTTGAAAATTTAACAGTCTTCTAAAAAAATCAATTTTTTGGTTTGAAAATGCAACTATTTCGTTAAAAATTCATCAGTTTTTGGTTGAATTTTAATGTTTTCTTATTTGAAAATTCGACCATTTGGTGGAAATTTTATCTCTGCAAGTTGAAAATTCAACTATTTTGTTAAAAATTTAATTATGTTGTTAAAAATTCCATGCTTTTGTTAAATTCATATTTTTTTATTGGAATATTCGGCTGTTTTGTTTAAATTTCGTCCTTTTACGTTGAAAATTCACTTTTCATAGTAAAAAGTTTGTTTTTTCCCCCTGAAAATTCAACTGTTTTGTTGAAAATTCTTCTTTTTGGCATGAAAATTCAACTATATTGGTGAAAAATTCCAATATTTTGCTCAAAATGGAGCTATTTATTTGAAAATTCAACCGGTTTTTTTTTATTCATAACTTATCTTTTTTAGTTGAAAATTCAGCTATTTAGTTGAAAATTCAACTTATTTTTTCAAATTCTAATTACTTTCTAGAAAATTCAACTTTCTTGGTTGAAAATTAACTTTGTTGTTGAAAATTCAACGATCTTCCAAAAAAATCAATTTTTTGGTTTGAAAATTCAACCATTTGGTTAAAAGTTCATCTTTGTCTGTTTAAACTTTAACTATTTTGTTAAAAATTTAAGTATATTAAAAATTTAGTTATTTAACAAAAAATTCAACTATTTGGTTGAAAATAAAACTACTTAATTGAAAAATTAATCTTTTGGTAAAAATTTACATTTTTTTGTTGAAAATTTAACTATTTTTATGGTTTGATAACTTATCTTTTTTAGTTCAAAATAAAACTGCTTAGTTGAAAATTAATGTATTTTGTTGAAAATTCAGGTATTTGGTATTAAAATGAAACTATTTTGTTGAAAATTTAATTATTTTCTTGAAAATCCATCTTCTTTGGTTCAAAGTTAACTTTCTTGTTTAAAATTCATCTTTTTTTCGGGTTAAAAATGCAACTGTTTTTTAAGAAATTGGATGTTTTAGCCCTTTTATTATTTTTGGTAGATAATTAATCTTTTTATGTTGTAAAATCAATACTTTGTTTAAATAAAAATATATTTCGGCTTGAAATTGAAGGCCCTATTTTCGTGAATAATCATCATGTTCCCCCCTGTTTTGAGAGCATTTTAGTCTGGGAAATCTAATAACAATACCAATAACAATAACAATAACAGTTTTTTTAACATTCGTTTTATGAAGGAATTGGTTGGATTGTTATTCTGAAGTGAAACAAAGTTGATAACGATTAATTAATTTTTGTGGTCGTGATATTACATTTAATTCCATTTTATTGTTATTGGCTGCGGTTAGATTACACGCATTTAAGTTGCATTCAAGCATAACGCACACTCCTTTAATTACATCAGGTATTCCTCGCGCGTAGTTGCATCCCTCCAATTCGTTTCATTGGTCCGTATGTCTCACTATATTCAACCCTATTGCAACTTTTACTACCATCGTAAACCACAAGAGAGTCAATTTCATTTTCCTTGTCCTTTATGTACTATATGCCATTCCACGGATTTCTCGACCTTGATTTGTGAACCCTGTTGCAAAAATTTCTTTCGACATCCAACAAATTTCTCATTTTCTTAAAAAACATCAAAAATTATTTCAAATGTTACCGACTTCGAGACCATAACACAGCTCAAGTGGTTCGTGTCCGTGCTAAGTTTATAGAATATTCTCGAAGCTTACCGCTGACGTCATAAAATGATATTACGCAATTTTGAGTTAAGAATTTTGCGTAAACAACCTAAAGGTTATTTATTATCTCAAATAGTAATCTTCGAGAATATTCTAGAAAAAAAACTATTGAACGTATTCTAGAAACTTAGCACGGACACGAACCACTTGAGCTATGGAATGGTCTTGATGTCGATAACATGTCGGTAACAGGAATCTTGGATTAGAAACGCCCTTATCTACTTTTGTCATTTCTAAGACTTCTAATTTAATTACTTTTCAATTGTGGAATTTTCCGGTTTGTACGTATTTTGTTCGCAATTTGTAGAAATATTTAGACTCTTCCTAGGGGCCGAAAGTCGAATAAGAAAATCTTCTATTTTTAGTTAAAGGTTAATTTTTGTTGTTGAAAAGTCCACTATTATATTTTTGGTTCGGAATTCATCTCGTTTGATTAAAAATTTAACTATTTGATTAAAAATTAATTTTTTTTAAGTCATCCTTTTTGGTTGAAAAAGCAAAAACAAGAGAGTCAATTTCATTTTCTTTGTTCTTTATGTACTTTATGTCATTTCACCAATTTCTCGACCTTGATTTGTGAACCCTGTTGCCAAAATTTCTTCGATAACCAAAAAATTTCCATATTTCTCATTTTCTTAAAAAACTTCAAAAATTCTTTCAAATTTGTTGATGTTTTATCATTAGATAAGTAAGAGGGTTTCTAATCCAAGATTCCTGTTACCGACATGTTACCGACTTCGAGACCATTACACAGCTCAAGTGGTTCGTGTCCGTGCTAAGTTTCTAGAATATTCTCGAAGCTTACAGATGACGTCAAAAATGATATTACGCAATTTTGAGTTAAGAATTTTGCGTAAACAACCTAAAGGTTATTTATTGTCTCAAATAGTATAGTTATTAGAAAAATAAGGATGATTTATTACTTGCCTATAGAGGATAAATTTAATTTGAAAATTCCTTTTTTTATTTAATGCGTAATATAATTTTATAACGTTATCGGTAACCTTCGAGAATATTCTAGAAACTTAGCACGGACACGAACCACTTGAGCTATGGAATGGCCTTGATGTCGGTAACATGTCGGTAACAGGAATCTAGGATTAGAAACGCCCTTACTTATCTACTTTTATCATTTCTGAGAGTTGTAATGATTGTGATTCTAATTATTATTCTGATGATTTATTGCTTGCCTATAGAGGATAAATTTAATTTAAAAATTCCTTTCTTTATTTGATGCGTAATATAATTTTATGACGTTATCGTAAACCTTCGATAATATTCTAGAAACTTAGCACGGACACGAACCACTTGAGCTATGGAATGGTCTTGATGTCGGTAACATGTCGGTAACAAGAATCTAGAATTAGAAACGCCCTTACTTATCTACTTTTGTCGTTTCTAAGACTTCTAATTTAATTAATTTTCAATTGTGGAATTTTCCAGTTTGTACGTATTTTGTTCGAAATTTGTAGAAATATTTAGACTCTTCCTAGGGGCCGAAAATCGAATAAGAAAATCTTCTGTTTTTAGTTAAAGGTTAATTTTTTTGGTTGAAAAGTCTACTATTATATTTTTGTTTCGGAATTCATCTCGTTTGATTAAAAATTTAACTATTTAATTTAAAATTTAAAAAAATTTTAAATCATCCTTTTTTTTTTAAATCAACTGTTTCGTTGAAAATTCTTCTTGTTGGCCTGAAAATTCAACTTATTGTTTGAAAATTAACGCTTTCGTTGAATATTCACACTTTTAGGTTGAAAATTCAACTTTTTTGTAAAAAATTCCTCTTTTTGGCAACTGTCTGGTTGAAAATTAATTAGTTTTGGTTAAGGATTCAACTTTTTTTAAATTTGTCTTTTTTGGTTGAATTCAACTGTTTGATTTTAAAGCAAAATCTTTTTTTTTTAATATCAACTATTAAACATTTTGTTAACAATTTATCTTTTTTGGTTGAAAATTCATATTTTCGGGTTGAAAATTCAACTACTTAGTAGAAAGTTGAACCATTGAAAAAAAATTAATTCATTTTGGTTGAAAATTCAATTTTTTTTGTAGCAAATTCAACAGATTGATTGACAATTTTGTTGTTGAAAATTTTATTCTTTGAAAAATGAACTGTTTTTGTGGAAAATTAAACTATTTATTAAAAAACTGCACTGTTTTGTGGATAATTAATCTTTTTGGCTTCAAAATTTAACCATTTTTTTGAAAATTCATGTCTTTGGTTCAAGATTCACCCTTTTTTTTTAGTAGAAAATTCATCTTATTGGTTCCGACATTTAAAAAAAAAAACAGTAAAAATTTCACAGAACGATTGATCTTTTTGGTTGAAAATTTAACTATTTGTTTAAAAATTCATCTTTTTCAGTTGATATTTCAACTACTTGGTTGAGCGTTGAATTATTTTGTAAAAAATAGTTTTTTTTCCTAAAGATTCATAATTTTAGTTGAAAATTCAACGGTTTGCTCGTAAAGGAACTTTTTTATTGAAATTTCATATTTTCGGATTGAAAATTCAATTGTTTTGTAAAAAAATCCTACAGTTTAGTTTAAAGTTAACTTTTTTGTTGAAAGTTTATATTTTTGGTTGAAAATTGAACTATTTTTTTAGAAAATTGAACTATTTGGTTAAAAATTCAACTGTTCGTAGATAATTCATCCTTTTGGCTTCAAAATTCAACAATTTTGTCGTAATTTGATATATTTTGTTGAAGATTCGTTTTTTTTTTGTAGAAAATTCATCTTTTTGGCCGAAAATTGATTTCTTTTTGTTAAAAATTGAATTATTTAATGGAAAATTAGTTTTCTGGGTTAAAATTTTTTCTTTTTAGGTTAAAAATTCAGCTATTTGGTAAAAAATTCAACTATTTTGTAAAAAATTAATCTTTTTAGTTTGAAAATTGAATTGTTTTTTTTTTCTCGAAAATTCGTCCATTTGGATTCAAAATACATCGTTTATTGTAGAAAATTTTTCCGGGTAGATTGAAAATGTAAATTTTTCGTTCCTTTCTCGTATACAGCTGAAATTAATATTTTTAAACAAAAATCGTTATACCTAAATTCAAAGATTTTTGTTTTAAATAATAAAATTTACAATTTTGAATAATTTCGAATGCTGATAGTTTTCGGCAGAAATTGAAATTTTTATTAAAAAATCATTCGATTTTAATGAAATGCAACTTTTTACAATTTTAGGTTATGTGATCCTGTTACATCGAAAATCGGTATTTTTAGTCAAAAATAATTATATTTCGGAGATGCACAATTTTTAATAATTTTTACTGTTGGAGTTTTTCGTCAAAAATTGTTTTTTTTTTTTTATATCATTAGACTTCACAGTAGATTCACAATTGTTGCACAATTTTAGGTTATGTTGGTGTTTTTTTACCATTAATTTCTATTTTTAATAAAAAATTATCGGATTTAATATGTTTGAACAATTTTAGGCTATTCTCACGGTTTTCACCAGAAATCGGTATAGATTAAAAAGAATATTTAAAATTTTTGAACAATTTTAGTTTATGTTAGCAGTTTTCACAGGAAATCCGTAACTTAAACAAAAAAATAATTAGGTTGCAAAGAAGACTTACCATTTCAAAAAAATGAGATTTTAGTGATTTTCATCGAAAATTGGTATTTTTAATAAAAAATCATTAAACCTGAAAAAATATTTACAGCATTTGAACGATAATATGTTATCTCAGAGTTTTTCGCCGGAAATCGGTTATTTTCCAAAAAAATCCTTAGATTTCAAAAATAAAATTCACAATTTTGAAGAATTTGAATTTGAAGTTAATATATCAGTTTTTATCAGTTATAAAAAATGTTCTTGTTTTAGTTTTCTATTATTATGGATAATAGATAATATAAAGTATAAAAAATGTCTAATATGTAATATAAATTTTATACTTTAATTTAAAAATTTCTTTGTGAGAGTTTACGCAATTTTTCCCGAAAAAGCGAATGACGCTATTGCATATTTAGACAAATTGTTTAAATAAAAATTGTTTGACCAATATTAAAATTACATTTTTTCATTAAGATTTCTTGTCCTTAATTTAATTAAAAAATTTGAATAAAAATTTAATTAAAAAAAAATCGTGCTAGAACCTGACTGATATTTCAAGAATGTGGTAGTTTATAATGAGTGCATTGCGCTTTTCCTGGCACGCTGACCGGTAGCGGGTAGACTGAAATAGAACCTTGGCCCCCATGGATGAGGTTGCCAAATTGCGGTAGCAGAACGTGTCACGTTAAATGCAATGTGTGCCAAAAAAGTGAAATTTTCAATTATCCCCCCCCCCACTCAGATTTTTCTGTCAATTTAAATGAGGATTTTTAAAAATAATTTTAAAAAAGTTTTCACTTGAGAGAATTATTTGTTTTTTGTTCCATTTTGAGTCACGCTAAAAATTATTCCTGGAAAATTTTCGAAATATTCATATTGTTTTCGAACCACATTTATTTTTCGAAATTAAAACATTAAAAATAATTTTTTCTCAAATTTTAAAATTATGTGATTTCGTTTAAATTTTTTAATGAATGAAAAAGTTTGCAATTATTTATAACAGGTTTCACAATCTTTCTCCTATTTCCCTCTTTTCAATATGCTCCTTTAATTTTTAATTTAATTTTGTAATTTCTAACAATTTTTATTTACATTTTTTATGTTTATCTAAAAATTCCAACCAAATTGTGGAATTTTCAAGACAGAAAGGAGAAATTTTCTACAAAACAGTTGAATTTTCAACCTAAAAATATGAATTATCAAGACAAAAGTTAAATTTCAACAAAATAATTAAATTTTAAATAATGATCAATCAAATAAATGTATCTTCAATAAAAAAATCAATATTTTATAAAGTAGTTTAAGTTGAAAATAATTAGTTGCAATTTCGAGCAAAAAAGATGAGTTTTCTTAATTAAAAAGAATTAATTTTCAACCAAAAAGTATAACTTTTCTATACCAACAGATGAATTTTAAATGATAGAGGACGAAGTTTCTATCCAAAATGGCAAATGTTCAACAAGACAGTTAAATTTTCTATCCAAAAATATGAATTTTCAAGAAAAAATTAATTTTCAACAAAATAATTAAATTTTCCATCAAAACAGTTGAGTTTTCATCCCAAAAGGATGAATTTGTAACCAAAAATAATTATTATTTGACCAAAAAGAGTAATTTCCAACCAAATAGTTATAATATTTCAATTTTCACTTTCAAAAATTGATTTTCAATAAATAAAAAATAAATTTTGAACCAAAGAGATAAATCTTTAACCAACCAAAAAAAATAATTTTTTAACAAATTAGTTTAACTTTCAACCAAGTAGTTGAGTTTTTACCAGTGGAGATGAATTTTTAACGAAAAATGTAATAATTAAAACCTAAACAAAATAGATTAATTTTCAACCAAATAGTTGCATTTTTAGAGGGATGAATTTTCAGACCTAAAGTCAAGAAAGAAAAAAATCTCTTAATCTTCAACCAGAAAAAGGGATCTCTTACAAAGTAAATACTTCAACTTTCGACTAATTGAATCTTCAACCAAAAAGATGATTTTTTGATAAAATAATTGAATTTGCAACAAAATAGTTGATTTTCTGAGTAAGAAAGATAAATTTTCTATCCAAAATGATGAATGTCGAAAGTTGAAATTTGAATTTTCAACAAAAAAGGACAACTCTTGAACAAAATTGTGAAATTTTCAACAAAATAAAAAAAAATTGAATTTTTAACAACAACAAAATTATTTCTAAACAAAAACAGTTTCATTTTCTACCAAAAACAGTTGAACTTTCAAGCAAAAGTGACGAATTAAAAAAAAAATAGTTGAATTTTTAACTAAAGAGAATCTTCAACCAAAAAATGAATCTTTAAAAAGTAATTCAACTTTCAACTAAATAGTTTAACTTTCAACCAAAAAAGATGACTTTTTGACAAAATGATTGAATTCTCAGCAAAATAGTAGAATTCTTGAGAAAAAGAGATCATTTCTGAACCATAAATATAATAGAAGACTTTTCAGTTGAAAAGAATTAACTTTCAACCAAAAAAAGTTTAATTTTCAATGGCAAGATGAATTTTCAATGCAAAAGGACGAATTTTCTACCAAAAATAATGAATATTCAACAAAACAGTTGAAATTTCAACAAAATATTTCAATTTTAAAACAAATAATAAAATTTTTAACCAAGAAGATGAATTCTCGATGAAAAATATAATAGTAGACTTTTCAATTAAAAAGAATTAACTTTTAACCAAAAACATCTGGATTTTCAACAACAAAAGTTTACTATCAACAAAATAGTTAAATTTTCCACCAATGAGATAAATCTCTAACAAAAAAAATAAATCTATTACATAGTAGTTCAACTTTCAAGCAAATAGTTGAATTTTCAACAACAACAAAATTGAATTTACAACAAAAGAGTCAAATTTGTTAGAAAAAATTATACCAAAAATATGATAGTAGACTTTTCCCTTAAAAACAATTTACTTATAACCAAAAACAGTTTGATTTTCAACAAAAAAATGTAATTTTCAACAAAATAGTTAAATTTTCAACTAAAGAGATGAATCTTCAACCAAAAAAAAATGAATCTCTTACAAAGTAATTCAACTTTCAACCAAATAGTTGAATTTTCAAAAAAAAAAAAATAATAATAATTGAATTATCAACAAAAAAGTCGAATTTTGTAGCAAAAATTTTACCAATAATATAATAGACTTTCCAATGAAGAAGAATTAACTTTTAACCAAAAACAGTTGGAGTTTTCAACAAAATAGTTAAATTTTCTACCAAAGAGATGAATCTCTAACCAAACAAAAAAATGAATCTTCTACAAATTAGTTTAACTTTCAACAACAACAAAATAATTGAATTTTCAACAAATTGTCGAATTTTTTGGCAAAAGAGATGAATTCTACACCAACAATATAATGGTGGACTTTTCCATTAAAAACAATTAACTTTCAACCAAAAAAAGGTTTAATTTTCAATGAAAAGATGTATTTTTATTGAAAAAGGACAAATTTTCTATCCAAAATTATGAATGTTCAACAAAACAATTGAAATTTTAACCAAAAAGAATAACTTTTCAACAAAATTTTGGAAATTTTAACAAAATATTTCAGTTTTCAAACAGATAATAAAATTTTTAACCAAGAAGATGAATTCTCAATCAAAAATATAATAGTAGACTTTTCAATTAAAAAGAATTAACTTTTAACCAACAACAGTTGGATTTTGATCAAAAAAGTTCATTATCAACGAAATAGTACAATTTTCTACCAAAGAGATGAATCTCCAACCAACAAAATGAATCTTTCACAAAGTATTTCAAACAAATAGTTGAATTTTCAACAAAAACAAAAAATTGAATTTTCAACTAAATAGTCGAATTTTTTAACAAAAATTTTACCAAAAATATAATATTAGACTTTTCAATTAAAAAGAATTAAGTTTTAACAAAAAACAGTTGGTGTTCTCAACAAAAAAGTTCATTATTAACAAAATATTTAAATTTTCCACCAAAGAGATGAATCTCTAACAAAAAAATGAATCTTTTACAAATTAGTTCAACTTTCAACCAAATAGTTGAATTTTCAAAAAAATAAAATTGAATTTTCAACAAAATAGTCGAATTTTGTAGCCAAAATTTTACCGAAAATATAATAGTAAACTTTCCAATTAAAAAGAATTAACTTTTAACCAAAAACAGTTGGATTTTGATATAAAAATGCATTATCAACGAAATAGTAAAATTTTCCACCAAAGAGATGAATCTCCAACCAACAAAATGAATCTTTTACAAAGTATTTCAACTTGCAACCAAATAGTTGAATTTTCAAAAAAATAAAAATAATAGAATTTTCAACAAATTTATCGAATTTTTTAGCAAAAGAGATGAATTCTGCACTAAAAATATAATAGTAGACTTTTCCCTTAAAAACAATTAAGTTTTAACCAAAAACAGTTTGATTTTCAACAAAAAAAGTTCATTTTCAACAAAATAGTTAAATTTTCCACCAAAGAGATGAATCTCCAACCAGCAAAATGAATCTTTTACAAAGTATTTCAACTTTTAACCAAATAG
This sequence comes from Andricus grossulariae, assembly GCA_011634705.1. NCBI lineage: Eukaryota > Metazoa > Arthropoda > Insecta > Hymenoptera > Cynipidae > Andricus > Andricus grossulariae. Next base: position 19,680,730 of record JAABKJ010000755.1, read on the forward strand.
TTGAATTTTCAACAACAAAAAATTGAATTTTCGACAAAATAGTCGAATTTTTTAGCCAAAATTCTACCAAAAATATAATAGTAGACTTTTCAATTAAAAAGAATTAACTTTTAACAAAAAACAGTTGGTGTTTTCAACAAAAAAGTTCATTATTAACAAAATATTTAAATTTTCCACCAAAGAGATGAATCTCTAACAAAAAAAAAGGAATATTTTACAAATTAGTTCAACTTTCAACTAAATAGTTGAATTTTCAACAACAACAAAACTGAATTTTCAACAAAATACTCGAATTTTTAGAAAAAATTTTACCAAAAATATAATACTAGACTTTTCCATTAAAAGCAATTAACTTTCAACCAAAAACAGTTTGATTTTTAACAAAAAAGGTCCATTTTTTAACAATATAGTTGAATTTTCAACTAAAGAGATGATTCTCCAACCAAAAAAAAATGAATCTCTTACATAGTAATTCAACTTTCAACCAAATAGTTGAATTTTCAAAAAAAGAAAAATAATAATTGAATATTCAATAAAATAGTCGAATTTTGTAGCAAAAGAGATGAATTCTACAAAAAAAATATAATAGTAGACTTTTCTATTACTTTTCTACCAAAAGATGAATTTTCAATACAAAACGATCATTTTTCTATCCAAGATGATGAATTTTCGATAAAACAGTGAAGTTTTCAACCAAAAAGCTTAAATTGGTAACAAAATTGTGGAATTGTTAACAAAATATTTCAATTATGTATTATCTATAATATTATGTACTATATATAATATTATATATTATATTATAAATATTTAACTTTTAACGAGAAGCATTTTGATTTTCTTGTTGGGTTCTATCATCTCAGTTCGCATTTAGGCGAAAAAACGAGAAAAAGAGGAAGATTCTTGAAAACAGGGGAAAAATGGGGAATTATTTAAAATCAAATTCCGAAGTTTTATTAAAGATTTTGAAAGCTTTCAAGATTGATAAATTAACTTTAAAAGAATATTTGAAAAGATTTTAAAACATCAGATAAGATTTTCAAAATTGTAAAAAACGAATATCGTAAATCTTAACACAATTTTAGGGATAACTCGAGTCAGTTTAAAAAATATTTAGTACTTTATGAAGTTTTGAATAGATTAAAAATATTTTAAAACTTTAAAACATTTCCGAAAATTTATAAAATATTCTAAAGGTTCCAAGCGTTAAAAAAGTCCTAAATATCTTTCATAATAGCTTAATTTTTTCCAAAAATTGTATAAACTCTTGTAAAGTAAACAAAATTTTCTTTAAAATTGTCTTTTTGAATTTTCTCGAGAAACTTAGGAAAATTATATTTCTATAAACTTAAAGCAAATAAACTAAGAAACTTCAAAAATAAAACGTTATTCGAAATTTTCATGTCATATTAAAAATTATTTTTCCCTTCAAATTACAATTTGCTTTCATGTTTTTTTTTTCTTGACTGAAAAATCTTTAGTGGGTGAAAATACAACAATTTTGTTGAAAACTCATCTCTTTTGGTAGAAATTTAATCATTTTTTAATTAAAATTGCAACTCTTTGGTTTAAAATTAAAATCCTTTTTGGGTGAGGATTCAACTATTTTGTTGAAAATTTGTCTCTTTGGATGAATTCAACCCTTTTTAATTTAAAATCAAAATATCTTTTTTTTTAATATTAACTATTATATTTAACGGGGAATAATTTTTAAAAAAAGGGGAAAAGAGGGGAATAGGGGAAAGATCGTGAAGTATGTTATAGCAAACTTTTCAAGGTATAGCAAAAACATGCATACGAAAAAGTAGCCCAAAGGCACTTCAGTATCTCGAAACGATATAATTGAAATTTTCAAATTAAAAAGCCTTCAATTACAAAGGAGTTGAAAATTCAAGACTTGCAAATTAAAAAGTTGCAAAAGCTCTTGTAAAAAATGTAAGGTGTGAGCAGGCGATGAGTGAATCTTCTTTGGACTCCGCCTTTTGCCTTCGTTACGCCAACGAACATATAATTATTTGGCATATAGCCCCAGGTTTTGTAAATTTGGCCTCCCCACCTCCTCGTTAGTTTCTTACGCGAGTTTTCAAGTGTGCAAGAGATGGTATATATAAATATATATATATACATATATATAAATGTATATATGTGTATATATGCATATATATATATATATATATATGTATATATATATATATGCATATATATATATATATATATATATAATATATAAATTTATGTATAAAATTTTCAGTCGAGGAAATTAATTCTCTACCAAAACCAAAACTAATTTTCAGCAGAATAGTTAAACTTTAATCTAAAACGTTGATTTTTTAACCAAGAAGATCAATTTAATTATCAAAAAAAGACAAATTATTGACAAAATAAATAAATTTATAAACAATTACTTGAATTTTCAACTGAACAAGATGGATTTTTGACCAAGCAGTTGCATTTTGAACCAAAAAGAATGAACTTTCAACCAAGAAGACCAATTTTCTAACGAAAACACAAATTTTCAGCCGAGTATATGAATTTTTAAGCAGATAGAATTAATTTTCAATTCAAAATATCAATTTTCAAACAAGCAGTTGTAATTTTAACAAAAATGATGAAGTTTCAACCAAGAAGATTAATTTTCTACTGAAAAATACTAGTTTATAATAGTACATTAATTTTTAACCAGACAGGATCAAGTTTTAATATAAAATATCAATTTTTAACCTGAAATGAAACAATAACATTTTCTTCAAGAAAATTAATTTTTTTACAACAACAAAATAATTACCAGGATAATAGTTAAATCTTCATCTAAAAAGTTGATTTTTTAACGAAGAAAATTAACTTTTTACCACAAAAGATGAATCAACAACATAATATATAAATTTTCAAACATTCACTTAAATTTTCAACTAAAAAAGATAAATTTTCAACCCTTAAAATTAATTATTCAACGAAAAAGACTAATTTTCGACAAAATATATAAATTTTTAACCAGATAAGATCAATTTCTAATTTAAAATATCAATTTTCAACCAAAACGTTGCATTTTCAACCAAAACAATGAACTTTCAACCAAGAAGATTGATTTTCTACCAAACAGAACGAATTTTCAAATGAATATATGAATTTTTAACCAAATAGGATCAATTTTCAATTTAAAATATAAATTTTTAAGAAAAAATGGAATAGTTACATTTTCAGTCAAGAAAATTAATTCTCTACAAAAAAAACTAATTTTCAGCGCAATAGTTAAACTTTTATCTAAAAAGTTTATTGTTTAACCAAGAAAATTCATTTTTCTATTGAAGGGGACAAACTATCAACATAACAAATAACTTTCTAAGCAATTACTTGAATTGTCAACTAAAAAACATAAATTTTCAAACATAAGGATTAACTTGTCAATAAAACAGACGAATTTTCAACAAAATATACAAATTTTTAACCAGATAAGATCAATTTTCAATTGAAAATATTAATTTTCAACCAAAAACTGAATAGTAACATTTTTAATCAAGAAAATTATTTCTCTATAACAAAAATGAAAAATTTCAGAATAATAGTTAAATCTTCATCTAAAAAGTTCTTCTTTTGAAGAAGAAAATTAATTTTTCACCAAAAAAGAAGAAACGTCATCATAATACACAAATTTTCAAACAACTGCTTAAATTTTCAGTTAAAAAAGATGAATTTTGAACCATAAAGAATAGTTTGTTCATAAATAAGGCGAATTTTGAACAAAATATATGAATTTGTTTACCAGATAAGTTCAATTTTGAATGTCTAATTTCCATCAAGCAGTCGCAATTTCAACAAAAACGATTAACTTTCAACCAAAAAGATTAATTTTCTACAAAAAGAGACTAATTGAAAAAAATATATATGAATTTTCAACCAGATAGGATAAATTTCAATTTAAAATATCAATTTTCAATTAAAATATCAATTTTCAATTTCAAATATCAATTCTCAATCAGAAATAAAATAGTTAAATTATCAGATGAAAAAATTAATTTACAACCAAAAATTAAACAAATCTTTAACAAAGTAGTTGTATTTTCAACTAAATAATTAAATTTAAAACAAAATAGTCTAATTCAGTTAACATATGAGCGAAAAAACGAGAATATCTTTGAAAAAAAGGGGAAAAGACGGGAATAGGGAAAAGAGTGTGATGTCTTTAAAATGAAAGTGATTTGTAAACTACACCAGTAAAAATACTAAAAAATGTTTTCAAATGAAAAAAAAAAAACTCTGAACACAGAAAAAACTAAGGGTTCACTAAATTTGCGGCCTAAACAAAAGTTTGCATCTTTTAGAACTTAAACTTAATTAGAATCCTGTGGAGACTCAAACGGGGTTCCTTTGGGAAACGCTTAAAGAACAACATGAAGGCACATTCACAAACCGACCGCATGCACAGTAGGATTGGTAACTTAGAAAACTAAAAAATTTGTTCATAAAGCAAACGATATAGCATATAAATAGGCCCTTATTTTTACAGGTTTGCTACATAATCTAAGATATTCAAGTCATTATATTTATTCAATTTGCGATAATATTTTGTACTTTAGTTTTCTTCATTATTTATGTAAAAGCTGTGTTATTAACTAGATGAAATGTCAAAGAGGGCAAAGCGAAAAATAAGTTATTTTGAAAAAGTCTTTATTAAAGTTGGATTCGTTTGGAAACTCAACTGGAGTCTCCTTTGGAACAAATGCATTGTGTTGGGTTTATTTTCAGCAAAGAGGTTCCTTTTTGTTACAGCTCCTTAGGAACCAAAAATCGGTTTTAGCAGACTTTTTTAGGAGGGGGGATCGGTTCGAATTAAAGAGAATAGGAGAGAAGGAAGTGAAGTTTGAAAAAATGTGGGGAAGATACAAACCGATAGTAATCTTCTTTGCAATAAATGTTGCCGTCTCTGGCGAAACAAGTCAACTCGGCAGCCAAAGGAACCCGGCAATGGCAGCATCTTAAGCAGCCGCAGTGCCAAGGACGATCTGCAGCTCTCAGGTACCATCTTTCTACTATCTCCCTTCCGCATCCTCCACAGCCAAGAGCACCTTCCGGACTTCTGATTCCATTGGTTCCGACTTGACGATTGCCGATGGCACCATCCCCAGGAGGGGGTGTTGTACTACCGCAACCCACTTCCTTCAGCATCGCTTTTCCTTACGCTGCTCTCTTCTTGTCCGCATCCTCAAAATAAAAACATAAGAAATTATTTATTAGGAAAGTTGTTCGAATCCACACAAATATAAATCAAGTTAAAAATAGTATTTAGAGGTCGGTGAATCCAAATTCAGGGTCCATTTGGCTCCATCACGTCAGATTTCGTCCCTAACCTTACAAAAACATGACAATCGCTGATTTAAGGTGAAACATTATTCGCACCTAAGAAAAGTGGTCATATCCTATGTTTTCGAGGTCGCTGAGTACGAGTTCGAATTTTTTGTGGGTATATGACGTCAGACTTTGTCCCTAACCCAAAAAAAAGGATTTATTGGTAATTTTATGCAAAACATATATTTTTTCAATGCAAAGTGGTCATATCCTATGTTTTCGAGGTCGCTGAGTACGAATTCGGAATTGTGGTGGCGCCTTGAAAAAAGACATGTTTTGCATAAAATTACCAATCCATCGTTTTTCTTTGATGTTAGGGACGAAACGTGACATCATAGAACCACAACATCTCCGGATTCGTACTCAGCGACCTGACGTGATGGAACCAAGAAAACCCTGAATTTCGATTCAGCTACCCCGAAAACATATGACAGACATAGTCAGACTCCAGGGGTAAATTTCTCGATTTTTTTTGTGAAGCTGTGTCATCATCATATTTATAATATTTCAAGATGTTCTTTCTCGATTTTGGTGATCCTTTTTGTGAATTTACTATAACAACATGTTCGAGAATTGAAAATTACACTCCGTTATCTGAAATTCCTAGTGAATTTGTCAATATCAATTTAAACAAATACCAAAAACAGTTACTTTTTGCAAGAAAAATTCATTATTTCCAAAAGTTTTTGTTGTATTTACATAAAAACTGGTATATAAAAATTCTGAGGGTCGCTGTTTTCAAATCTGTTATCAGGTTGATAAAATTCTAAATGGCAAATCGAATATGATGGATCAAATTTGTGAAATCAACTCTGATTGTGACTGTAAATTTAGTATTGTAATGTAATCAGTATATAACGTTTTTTGGGGTTGTTGATTACAAATGTGATATCAGACTTCTGAAATTCAAGATGACTGATTCAATATGGCGGAAGAGTTTTGAAAAAAATTAATGAATTTTCATGAAACATCGCATCTATGGGTTTTTGGGTTTCTGATAACAAATTTGAAGTCAGATTTCAAAAATTCAAAATGACGGATCTAATATGGCAAACTAATTTTGTAAAAGTTCTTGGATTCCCATAAAACTTCTTACTCGGGTGTTTTTGGAGTTGCTGATTACAAATCTGAAGTTGGTTTTCATAAATTCATAATCGATGATCCAATATGGCGAACGAAACTGGTGAATCATCAAAGATGCAACTTTTATACTAAATTACATTTTGCCCAGCCAAACTAAAATTAAAATTTTTATATCAACCTAAATTTTAAAATTAACAGCCCCGAAAACTCCTAGATGTCAAGTTTCATGAAAATCGAACAATTTTTTTAAAACTCCTCCGCCATATTGGATCCAAAATTTTGAATTCTCTAAATCTGACTTCAGATTTTTTATCAGGTGCCCCAAAAACCCCATAAGGTGCATATATTCGTAAAATTAGTACGATAGAAAAATTTATGCATTATAGAATTAACACGTATTTCCCAAAAGAAAAAAAGACGCTTATGTAAATTGTATTTAAAAAACTCAAGATTAGGTGTATTGAATTGAATTTGGTCCATTTCTCTCATAATTAGCCATAGAATACGAATAAAATATTACTTTTTTAATATCACCCCCATAAGTCTGTTTTATGTATTCCTAAAAAAACCCCATGAGTGAAAAAATAGATTTTGCGAGTTTTTGAAGCTAATGACGATCTTTTTGCGTTTTTTTTTTGCTAATTGTGTCTAATACAATTTTCTCTTAGAATAGAGATAGAATGTCGCGGGCTTTTAGAATTTTTTTTTACTTTCGGTTCAACTTTCAATTAGAGTGAGGTAAATAATTAACTAAAGTTAATGAAATTAATCGTTCGAACAATATATTGTTAATGTTAATAATATTCAATTTGAATAATGCTAGAAAGTTGCAGTTGTTTTCTGAAATTTTTAAAAATTTGTCCATTTTTCAATTAGAGTGAAGTGATAATTAATTACAGTTAACGAAAAAAATGGTTTCAAGAGTTTATTACTATTATTAATATTCTTCTCTTTGCTTAATGCTAGGAAATTGCGATTTTTTCTGAAATTTTTAACTATTTGTCTATGTTTCAATTGGAGTGACTAAATAATTATTTCAATTCAACAACAAAAAATGGTTTAAACAAATTTTCATTGTTCATAACAATCTCCATATATATAAGTGCCAGATAGTTGCAGTTTTTTTCTGAAATTTTTTAATTTTTGTCCACTTTTCACTTAGTGCTAAAAAGTTGCAGTTTTTTTCTGAAATTTTTAACTTTGCTTTGCCTTTTTAATTATAAACAAATAATGAGTAAATATGAAAAAGAATCATTTTTTAAACAGTAATGTGTTGTTTCAAGTAAATTATTTTTTTTTTCTACTTTCAGTATTCAATGTTGAATGTTCAATGTCTAAAAGAATGAGATTGTTTAAAATATGATTGTCTCTAATGTTAATTTATTATTTGTTTATATCTAAAAAGGCAAAGCAAAGTGCAAATTTTTTAGAAAAACTGCAACTTTCTAGCATTTATCTAAGAGAATATAGTTATAAACAATAATAAATTGTTTAAACACTTATTTTTGTTAACCTGGAAAGTAGACAGGAAGCTAGAAATTTCAGAAAAACTGCAACTGTCTAGCATCACTATAGGAGTAGATAGTAATAAACAATAATAATTTGTTGAAACAATTATTTTTGTTAAATATAATTTATCATTTTGTCACTCCAAGTGAAAGATAGACAAATAGTTGAAAATTGCAGAAAAAACATCAATTTTTCAACATTAAGCAAAGAAAATATTATTAACAATACTAAAAAATTTTTATACAATTATTTTTGTTAACACAAATTATTACCTCTCTCTAATTGAAAAGTAAACAAATCGTTGAAAATTTCAGGAAAAAACGCAACTTCGCAGTATTATTCAAATTGAATATCATTAACAATAGTAATAAATTGTTTCAACAATTATTTTGTTCAACTCAAATTACTTATTACTTCACTCTGAATGGAAAGTAAACAAATCATTCGAAATTTCAGAAAAAACAGCAACTTTGTAGCATTATTCAAATGGAATATTATTAACAATAATAATAAATTAATAACGAAATAATTTTGTAAACGTAAGTTTATCACTTACCTCACTATGACTGGGAATTGGACAAAAAGTGGAACATTTTTGAAAAAACTTTAATTTTTTAGCACTTTTTTAAGAGAATATTAGTGACAATAATAAATTGTTTGAACAAATATGTTTGTTAACATTAATGAACTATTGCATCACTCTGATTGAAAATAGGGCGAAAAGTACAAATTTTTTGAAAAAACTGCGACTTTCTTTCTCTGTTCTGAGAGAAAATTGCTAAAAACAATAATAAATTGTTCAAATAATTTTTTTTTTTCTGAATACAATTTACAAAAACGTATTTTTTTCTTATGGGAAATACGTGTTAAACTTCATGGGTCTTGAGCGATCTCTAAATATAATTAAAAAAGAAAAAGAAAAGATTTAGTTAATTGTGTAATCGAACAAATTTCCGGGCGACATGCATACAACTCGAAAAAAAAAATTTCCAATGCATTTTTGGACCACCCTATTGGTCACCCTCCAATGATTGGAAAACTCATTCCCGAAAGAGATTTGGCTGAAGGGTATTATAATAATAATTTAAATATGCACATATAAAAGAATACTGAAAAATGAAACTACTAATAAGTAGTGCGGAAGGGGTTGCCAATCATTGTCATCGTGAATAAAGCAAAAACACAATGATTGGCCGCAATATCTGAAAAACAAATGACTCTTTTTTTAACCTTTAAATTATCTTTTTTCTAATTTATGCGAAAAATCGTTTAAAATTGTTCGAACTTTTTATCGACTATGTTTATAATTGTTTGTCACTTTGTCTTACGAATACTGAGTGGAAATCATCTCAAAAACAGTTTTTGGCTTCAGCCAATCATTATGCAATTTATTGGCTGATCACTGAGCTTTCAAAGTCAGTAATCTATAACCTGATGCACCTAACGAGGTTGCCAATGCTACTTCACCACATTTCAGTGGCCAACGATACAATCATTGGAATATGCTAATAACTATGTCATCATAGCCAAACATTGTGTTTGTTAACGTTATTGTAGATTTCTTCGAATACAAATTATTCACTACTTTTAACGCTTTACTTACTCTGGTTATTTGAATGTTTATCAAATTTCTCATTGATCGGTCAGGGGTCAAAGGTTGTCAGGGGTTAGGGATCAAAGGTTAGATGTTAAAAATAAGAGGTCCTAGGACAGGGATCAAGGATCGTGGGCCAAAGGTTGAAGTTTTGGTGTCAAAGGTCAGGTGTCAAAGTTCAGTTCTGCGAGGGTGATGTCAGAGTAAAGGGATCTCGGGTAGCAGGTTAAGGGTCGTTGCCACAAAGTTATGAAATTTAATTCCTAGCCGTTTTGGTCATTTCGATGATTATAAAGATAGATTTTTTACAAATAATACTAGGATAAAGAACTTACATTGAAATGCATGAAATTTATGACAAAAGAATTTCGTGATTGAACTATGCTTATTGGAATTACTTGCATTGAGTTTAGAAATCTAAAAATGACGAATAGAGATCAATATTTTAATTCGAGGGGTGCTTAAAGATAGTAATTAATATTATTCCTGTATAAGTGTTCATATATGTAAAAGACGGTTATTTTTTGTAAGAATAACCAAATTTTAGAAAATATATGTATTGTATGATTTTTATGCTACCGAATTCGACAAAACTTTTTAATGATTCCTCATCATTAAAAGCGCAAAGAAAAATCTTCTTCTAAAGCTAGTCGAAGTTAAGCACAGAATTGATGAGAGAAAAAATTATTCATTCAAAATTATCAGTGGTCATTATCTTAAAATGCGATATAAAGGGTGCCTTTATTTATTTAAAGGCAATGTGGTAAACTTTGAATGAAAAATGGCGATATTTCGAGTTTCCAATTTTCAGCTTGAATGCCTTAAATCAGGGTTATTCATCATATAATCTCCTAAGTAAACGTTAGTGTTTAAATTAATTTTAAAACATTATTTCAAAACTAGTGCAGCTAATTCTTCACAAAAGAAATTTGTTTTGAATACGTTTGTATTAAAAGAAAACGCAGATATGTATTTTTTGTTAAAAAATTTATTTGCACTACAAATGTTATTCTTTACCTCTAAAATTGGTATGCTCGTTCTATTTTGGATATGAAATAATGGGGAAAAATGCAGTCAATTTTAAGGGTTTTGTAGCAGAAATCCTTATAGTTTCGGTCTGGTTTCCGTCCGTCTTTTTTTCAGGAGAGAAAATGAGGGTAGTAAGGGGAAGGGAAGTATGGGAAAATCGTGGACACGAGAGGAGGGGAAGAGAAGTAGGGAAAGTGAGGAGAAATTACGGGGGACGGGAAGAAGGTAACGTGCGGGGAATGAGAGGTGTGAAAGTAGGGAAAGTATGGGGTGCGAGGGGAAACTCGAGGAGAGGATGATGGGGAAATATCGGTAAATGAAGAGAGGGTAGAGAGGGAGAGTCAGGTGAAATTATGGAAGGTATAGTGAGGAAAAATAATTGGAAATGAGAAGACGTAAAGTGGGGGAAGCGAGGAGGAAATAAGTAGTAGTGTAGTGCGGATGAATAGAAAAGGGAAATTGATGGCTGGGGAACGGCTATTAGGGGAAGGGGATTGTTAGCTAGGGAAGCGATTTGAGAAGAAAGTATTGGAAAAGGTAGTTAGGGAAGAGTAGGGTTGCAAAAGGCAAAGTAAGGATAACGCAAGTGGTGATGAAGAGGGGTAATGATGAGAGGGCAAGTAAGCGGTAAAGAGGAAAAATAAGAAAAGGAGAAGTAGAAAAAGTCAGGGGAATGAAAAGAGGGTATATGGGGGAAATTGGGGAAATAAGGGGAAAGGTACGGGAAGTGATTAGAGAGGAAGTAGAGGAAATGGGGGAAAATCAGGAAGAGACAGTAGGGGAAGTAGGAGAAACTATTGGAAGTAAGTGAGGCTAGTGAGGCTAGTGAGGGAAGTGAAGAGAAGGCTAGCAGGATAGTTTGGGTGAGTAGGAAAGGGAAATTAATGGCAAGGGAAGGGTAGCAGAAGAAAAGAATTTTCAGCTAGAGAAGTAAGGAGGGGGAAAGTAAAGGAAAAAGAAGTTGGGAAAGGGTGGGGTCATGACAAAATAATGAAAAATGAAGAGACGGAAAGAGGGATAGCGAGGGGAAATAAGAGGAAGGTAAGAAAAGTGAGATGAAATTAAGGAAGGGAAGTGGGCGGAATCTCAATTTTTCTACAATCCACTGAAAAAACGCTTTCATAGAACGTTGTAAAAATTTGTTCCACCGCATTGATTGATAATTACACAAATTTTTGAAAAATTTGCGACCAGTTAAATGTGTAGAAAATAATTAGAATTCAATGGAATTTTTTGATTCGACTTGGAGAACGTGGAAAAGTGAGGGCATTTTTAAACCAGACTTCTTTGGTAACCCTGGGTTCAGGCTTAAACATGAATGATTAGAATTTTATGGTCAGGATTCAAAGCTGAATTCAAATGTTAGGTCAAATCTCAGAGATGAATTAGAGGTCAGAAGTTAGAGTCCAAAGTTGAGGGATTGTAGGACAGAGATGAAGGTTCAAGGGTCAAAGGTTGAAGGTGAAGTCTCAAAGTTTAGGTGTCAAAGCTCAATGATGAGGGGGGTGATTCCAAAATTATGGATCACGGGTCCGGTGTCAAAAATTAAAATCAAATGGTCAGAAGTTAAAGGTCATATGACAAAGTACAATAAAGAGCGGGTGATGTCCAAGGTGAGTGTTGAGGGGTCAGGGGTCAAAGTTTGAAGCCGAAGGGTTAGAAGTTGAAGGTCAGGTGTCATCAATGGCGAGGAAGTGATGTCAAAGGTAAGTGATCACGTCTTATGGGCAAAGGGTTAAACATGAAGGGTCAGAAGTTGAAGGTTTGAGGTAGAGTGATCACAAATCAAAGGTCAAGGTTCATTGGTTAAAGGTCATAGGTCAGGTCAAGATTCGAATACTGAAAACGATTTTTGATGGTCCCCTGCAGAGTATAGATCTTTCTCGAAAAATCCTAATGGTGTCCTTTTTCAATCGCCATTCAAGAACACAACAAACAACCTGACGTACACCCTACAAGTAGTTGAGTGAGAGAATCTATGAATGAAAAGGATTCCCTCTTGTTAACGCCAGAATGTGTCAGGGTAGTAAATCAGTACCGAATCGGCTGGTGGCTAATTAGTAGGAGGACCTTGCGGACGATGGTAGGTAGTTGTACCCTACTCGAGTCAGTGTCCGTTACGTTTACGAGCGACGGCCACGTGGTTTCCGCGAGTGTTATGGTAGGTGACGTTGTCTTAATCACTGTGTATACTGTGTACTATAGAGTATACTTCGTTACAGAACCGATGGTGCGATCGCAGCGGTTTCTGGTTGGAACTTTCTTTCGAGGGTGAAAGATCTCAGGAAGATTCACACAAACTGGTGTGTGTGAGTGTGTGTGTTTAAAAAACTGGATTGGTAAGGGTAAGTGGGGTAAGGCTGAGTGGGGGAAATAAAAAGGAGGCTGAAGGAAAGAGGGGAAGAGAGCAAGACAAAAAAAGGACTGATGAAGGGCAGAGGAGAAGAAGAGAGGAAAGAGAAAAGGATGCAAGGGAAGTAGAACGCCCCTGGTCTTTCGGCTTATGTCACCAGGTCCCCCGTCACACTATATCCTCGTCTGAGAAATTTTAATGATCGCCTTCTTCTCGACTTCTCTGTGCTTCTTTTACCTACCTGGATTCGATTCTTAACCAGCTGGGAGCTTCAGAGGCGAATTCCGTTGGTCCGAAACGGAGGTGCTCTTGAAGGGACAAGGTGGTTCCTTATAGGCTCAGAGATAGAAGACCCTATCTATGATTCTGCTTCTGGGGTGGTGCTGATCCTTGCCGAAATGAAGGCGACCTTGAGACTTGACGATTGGTTGCTGCAAGAAGAGATTGAAAAAATTCTGAGATTCAGAGGATTCGAGTTCGAAGTATTGTCGAGGGAAAGGAGATATTTGAGAGCATTTTTCTTACAGTGAAGATTTGTTAGTTTTTTGAGTGACAAGTGATAGCTGATGAGATTAAATTCTGATTATTTGGTGTGATTTATAGAACTCTTTACCCAGTAACTTAATTAGGTGTTGACTAAATAAACGCTCATCTAAATCATTTTTCAGAATGTGATTCATTTGAAAAATCTGCGGATCCTGCTGAAGTAATCTTCAATTTAGCAGAAAAATAATAGTTCACATGAGTTTGGTGCTGGACCATTGACAACTGATTCCGATAACTTTTTTTCTGTAGAATCTCAGTCCGAAAATGAAAAAAATTATTTGGTTCAAGTTGTTGAGAAATATGGGGTCAAAAGGACTTTGTAAGGCGCTTGAATAATTGCACTATCTTTGTACTTTAAGGTAAGAATAAAAAATATTGTATTGTATTTTCTTATTCTTCTGTGAGTGTTTTTTATCATATATTGTGCTTCTCTCATCCACATCGATAGTCTTTAGAAAAAAAATTAAAAAATCTATATTTTTATTTCAGCTTGAGATATTCTGAAAATCAAGCAAAGCTCGACAAACGCGGCCGTCGGTAGAACTCTGTCGCGAAATACGCAGTTTTTCATTCATGTCTGAGAAAAAAAGTCAGAAGAGGAAATGTGGAAAAAATTCTAAATGTTTACAGAAATTCAAAATGAGAATTGAATAAATTTGATAATAACCCTTTAAAGCTGATTACACTTAATAAATGAAAATAGATATCATAAATCGTTTCGCAGTTTAAAATTAGCATCATCAACTTAAATAATGTGACATAATTATCTTTATTGACCGTCTTGTTTCACACCTCAATTTTTTTGATTGTTCTTGAAATGGAGTTAAAATATTTGAGAGTAACAAAAAATACCTTGACTTAATGCAATGTTTCGGATGCAGAGAATTTATTCAGTACACTCCGAGTTAATTGAATCAACGAAATGAAAGTTTTGACAAAAAATTGAATGCTTTAATTAAATGGCATTGTGAGTAACGGAATGAAATATCTACCAATGAATAAAAATATTCCATGAAGTCTGTGCAATTTTTTCGTTGTAAAAAGGTTGTTGATTTGGAGTTCTTCAGCGTATTATATAATAATATGAAGAGGGGAATTTTAATTGCTAATTATAAGCATATTCGGTATGGAGTAATTGAATCAAAAATATTTATGTTTAAAACTGAAATCATTTTCAAATATTATTTGCTTTTTCTATGTTTTTTTTTAATCAAGATACATTAAAAAAATGTAATCAATTTGTTACAGAAAGATTGCGGCAGCCAATGACTAGCATTGTTTGAATACATTTTCTGTGAATAATATTTCATTCTTATAAAAGAGAATGGTGAAAAAAGATTATTTAATTGGTTTAAAATTTTGTGAGTTAATCTTATGAAATATTCTATAATTGTTTTTGTAATTGCATTGTTCTTGAAAATACGATTAGCTGTTCATTACTTAAATTTGTTTCATATGTTATCCTTAGAAAAAAAATTAAATCTACAAACAATCCCTTTTAATATATGTTTTATGATAATGCTTTTAGCTGAAAATTAGGTAATATTTTATAAGAATTTTAATATATTATCAATAAATTAAAAAAAAAATTTAACTTGTAAAAATGTTAGGTTGTGTTAAATTTTTTTCAGCAGAAATTAGCAGTTTTAAACAGCAATCATCATCACGATTCCCAGTTTTCAATAATCTTAGGTTATTTTAGATTTTAACATAAAAAATGGATTATGTTTGCGTTTTTCATCAGAAATTTGTATTCTAAAACAAAAATCATCATAGGTCGATCAAAATTCGAGATAAAACGTTTTTCATAGGGTATCAATTTAAAAAAAATAGATTTCAACGAACATTCGCAATTTTCAAACAATTGTAGGTTTTGTTGGCGTTTTACATCGGACATCTACATTTTCAGGAAAAAAATAATTAAATTTTAAATATTCATAATTTTTTAACAATTTTAGGTAATGTTGGCGTTTTACACCGGAAATATATATTTTCAGAAAAAGATCATTAGACTTCAAGGATTCACAATTTCTTAACAATATGAGGTTATGTTGACGTTTTACAACAAAAATGGTATTTTAAAATGAAAATTATCATAGATCGATCAAGATTTTGAATTTTTAAACAGTTTTGGGTCATATTTACGTTTCTCATAGAAAATCGGTAATAAAAGAAAATGTTGTCATGTTAAAAAAATTAGGTTTCAGAGAAGATGTGCAGCTTTTCAACAATTTTAGGTTACGTCGGCGTTTCACACAGAAAATTGGGTTTTTTGGTGAAAAATCATTAGATTTCAAAGAAAATACAAAATTTGTGTACTGTTGTAGGTTATAGGCTAGCAATTTTCACCTAAAATGTCGATTCATGTTTTAAAGAAGATTAAGAATAAAATTTTAGAACAATTTAAGGTTATGTTACTATTTTTTGTCGAAAATTAGTATTTTTATTGAAAAAATCAACCGATTTATCAGATAATCATTTAGAATTTACAAACTATCAATTTTTGTGTGTTTTATACTGGAAATTGGTACTTTTATCAGAATTAGACACAAAGAAACATTAATTTTTATTAAAATAGTTGAATCTTCAACCAAATAGATGAATCCTTACACAAACAAGCAATAAGAATTTCAAACAAAATAGTTAGATTTTCGAATGAAAAGATATAGTTTGAACCAGAAATGGAATCGTCAAATATTCTGTTAAAAAATTGATTTTCGTCACAAAAATGAAAACAAAAACGAATTCTTAAGTAGTCGTATCCAGCCAAAAAGATAATTTAAAAACAAGAAGGATACATTTTGAACAAAGTAGTTCAACTTTCAACAAAATAGACAAATTTTTCACCAACGAGATTAATTTTTAACTAAAATGATGAATCTTTAACACACAAACAAAATGAATTTTCAACTTGAGAGTTTCAGTTTCAACCCAAAGAATGATTTATTAACCAATATGATTAGGTTTCTGATAATAGAATAGTTTAATTTTCCACGAAAACAAAATGAATTTATGGATGAATCTAAACCAATCTATTTAGATTATTACATTTTCCAAAAAGGAAAAGAAACAACCAAAAATTTTTTTACGTATTTCTAACACTGCTAATATTTAATGCATTCTGCTTCTAAACATTTTTGAACAAAAAGATTTCTTTCATGAAATTGTGGTAAAATTATTTAGACTCAAAAGGATTCTAAAAATATTCATAAGCAAACCCTGCAGATTGGAACGAATCATGAGTTTAGTATCTTTACTTAAAAATTTTTAAACTTTGTAACAAAGTTGTAATTTCAGCCAGGCAGTTGAAGCTTTGATCAGAAAATATGACTTTCCAACAAAATAGTTTCATTTTTGTTAAATTATCGAACGGTACCGTTGCAGGGCCATCTTTCGCCAAATTCGCAAACTCTATTAAAATTCATCATCAGGAAACGTACTAAATTTCATCTTATTTCGTAACGTTACTTCCACTGATCCCCTTGGCCCCTCAAATTGGTAACTTATTGTATGTCCAACCCCTTACCGGTTTCCTTGTTTTTTGACGACAGTAGATTTTCCAAGTTGAAATAAAAAATCCTCTCTGCACATCCTTGTGCTTTCACATGAATTTCTGAATGAAGGTCTCGAGTCACGTAAACAGCAATCAGCGATATCTTCTTGCGTCTTTTCCGGTCATCGGAGGAGTTCATTTACCGCACGCGACAAGAAGAAGATGGAGCAGGGTAAGCACGATCGCGTGGCATTTGATTCACGTACTTGGTACACACATGTCTCCTCGAATGACCACCACTAGCACACCCTAGCACACCAGAGCACACCAGAGCAGCGCTCAGCTCGGCCCTTGTCGGTGAGAGTAATTAGCGAGAATACAAAATGCTGAGCGCGTACCGGTCCTGGAGCCAGGACGATCGAGCGGAGCCGGTGACTCGGTAGCTGGAACAGTATGAAGGTATCATCGCTGGAAATCAAACTCGACGGACTTGAATCGCGAGAAAAAGGCGTCCAGAGAAAAATGCGTCCAGAGAAAAAGGCGTCCAGAGAAAAAGGCGGCCAGAGAAAAGGGCGTCCAGGGAAAAAATTGCGCTGAACGAGAGGAGCCGCGGATATATGCGAGGGACGGTACGTGAAAGCGCCCGCGTTATAGCTAGGAGCTAGCTGGAGCGCGCCAGACGTCAGGAAGGAAGAAAAGAGGGGTGCTTGCAAAAGCCGCCGAGGGGAGGGCTTTTAGCAAGGACCTAGGGATGACGAGGTGGAGGGCGTCGGGACGCCGAGCGTTTGCGCTCTGCAGCGATTCCCATCCCCTCAGTCGTCCCAACCTCACAATCTCACTACCTCACTGCCCCTAACCAACGACGCCCGGCGTCTATCCATCCCTCTCGAATCCACCACCTAGAGGTCATAGAGTGAGACAGGCCTGTGGCTTTCAGATCTGTGGATGTTCAAATGGGAGTATGAAAAAAAAGAAAAAAAGTGGAGGTGCCACGGATAAGGATCTTCTTCAGGAGGGTTCAATCATCGAGCTTTACTGAAGATGTCGAGAGCTTCTGAGGCGATGAATTTATCAAGATTTCTGTGAAATAATTAATGAGGATAAGGAAGTGTTCACATATTACTTGACTCTTAGTGATTTTTTACTCTTCAGTAGCCCTTGTGAAAATTTGTGATATTTCGTCATGTGTTACTGAAACTGACCCCCCCCCCCCTATTTTTTAGTCAAAAATATATCATTTCATATAACCGTGAATGGAGCAATGCATAAACTACTTGATATTAGTATGAGATTACTTTTAATTAAATTCTTTAGACATTTTTCTTCATTTGAGATCAATCATATCATTCAAAGAGTGCATTAGGAGGAAGATTATTTAACAGATTAGGGATCGTCCATAAAATCTTTTCCTTTTTATTTTTCGCAGAGTCAATAATTATATTTTTTGTTCGGAGTTCATCTTGTTTGGTCAAGAATTCTATTATTTGTTTGTAAATTCAATTATTTTAATAAAAATGCAACTATTTATGAAAAAGTCATCTTTTCTGGTCTGTAATTCAACTACTTGGTTGAAAAATAAACAACTTTGTTTAAAAATCTGTTTAATTTTTAGTTGAAAATTAATTTTTTTTTAACTGAAAATTTAACTATTTCATTTTTAGTCGAAAATTTCTCTTTTTGAGTTTGAAATTTAACTATTCGGTTGAAAATTCATTATTTTTTTTCGAAAATACAAGTACTTGGTTGAAAATTCATAAATTTTTATTATAATTCATCTTTTTGGTAGTCAAATATTGTTCTTGGTTAAAAATTCAACTCATTGGTTGCATGTTTAACTTTTCTTCGAAAATTTATGTATTTTGTTGAAAATTCGTCATTTTTGTTAGAAAAATACTTCTTGATTACAAATTCATCGTTTTAAGCTGAAAATGCAAATGCTTGGTTGAAAATTTATCTGCTTGAATTGGGGATTCAACTATTTTTGTTGGCCTTTTTTATTGAATTCAACTGTTCTTGATTCAACATTAAAATATTTTTTTGTTGAAATATTAATTATTACATATTTCGTTTAGAAATCTTTTTTTAATCAACTACTGAGTGTAAAGTTGAGCTACTTTGCAAACAAAATTTTTTTCTTATGATTCATCATTTTAGTTGAAAATTCCACTATTTGGGTGTAAATTAAGTTTTTTGTTAAAAATTCAGCTGTTTTGCAGAAAATTCGTCTTTTTAGCTTGGAAATTAAACAAATTGGTATAAAATTAAACTATTTAGTTGAAAATTAACTTTTCTTGTTAAAAATTCGTGTTTTTAGTAGAAAATTAAATGCTTTTGTTAAAAATTACACTCCTTAAAATTAAATTATCTTGTTCGAAATTCGTTTTTTTTTTAAATAAATTTTTTATCTGAAATTCCATTTTTGGTTGAAAATTCAAGTACTTGGTTAATAATTGATCAATTTTATTAATGATTTATCATTTTTGAAGTCGAATAATCTTCTTGGTTAAAGATAAACTTATCAGTTAAAAATTCAACTTTTCGGTTGCATGTTCAACTTTTCGCTGAAAATTCATATATTTTTTTAAAAATTCGTCATTTTTGTAAGAAAATTACTTCTTGGTTAAAAATTCATAGTTTTTAGTTAAAAATTCCACTATTTGGTCGTAAGTGAAGTTTTCTGTAGAAAATTCACATTTTCGTGTTGAAAATTTAAGTTTTTTTGTACAAAATTTGTCTTTTTAGCTTGAAAATTCAACAATTTAGAAGAAAATTAAACCATTTGCTTGAAAATTAACTTTTTTTAAAAATTAACTTTTATTGATAAAAATTCATATTTTTGGTTGAAAATTAAACTACTTTAGTAGAACATTAAATGCTTTTGTTAAAAATTACACTCTTCACAAATTTAATTATTTTGTTGGAAACTAATTTTTTTAAATTAATTTTTCATCTGAAATTATATTTTTCGCTGAAAATTCGTCTTTTTTAAACGAAAATTCAACTATTTGGTCAAAAATTCACGTATTTTGTCAAAAAATTTTCTTTGGTAGATAATTAATTTCCTTGGTGGACAATAATTCCTGTTGGTTGAAAATTATTCTTTGTTGGTTAAAAATTCAGAAAATTGGTACTTTTGGATTGGAAATTAATCTTTCATGAAACGAAATTCATCTTTCATTTTTGAAAATTCACTATCTTTCCTGAAAATGAACTTTTTGTCAAAAAATTCACTTTTCGAGTTGAAAAGTTTTGGAAAAGCCTTCTCTAAATCTTTAGAAATCCTACAAAATTGATGAACATTCTCAGACATTTTTTAAATTTTCATGAAATTCTTTGGAATCTTCTGAAAAAAACTCAAAATCTTTCAAATCATTTAAAATTGTGCAAGTTCCTTATTCATGTACTGATCCGCAGTCAATCAAAAGATTGATTCAATTAACGCATAATCTAAAACATAATTTTCTCTGTAAAATCAGCCAATTTAAATGATTTATTCCGTAACTTTTACTGACTGAGTTAAAAAATCTCAATGATTGAAACTCTAATTTCCATTGATCGAATCAATCATTTTCCATGGTTTAATCGCTATAATCAGTAGCTTTTGCTAATTACATCAGTCATTTGGAATTATCTAACAATTAAATTTGACTAATCTGGTTGGTCATTTTTGATGATCTACAATGTAACTGTCATGATTAAGTCATTCATTTTTAATGGTCTGATCAGTAGCTTTCTCTAAATAAATCAGTCATTTTCATTGATCCAATCCCTAACTTTGATTAACTACATTAGTAATTTATGATTCATTTTTAGAAATGTAGGAATTTCAAGAAAAATTTAAATTTTACTATTTAATAGCGGACTGATTTTTAATTGAAAGTATGATTGATTTTTTTTTTCAAATATTTATATTCATTGAATTTGACTCATAAAATTGTGAAAGTTCATTAACTAAAAAAAACCAGTAAAATATTTTACTATTACTAAAAAAGTACATGCTATTTTGCAATAAAATCTTTGTACTAGTTTATTAAACAGAGATAATAATATATGTCGCAACATATTTTTCAACTTCACAACAAAAATGGTAGAATCTTCACAAAATTGAAAAATGTCCATTACCAAGTAAATAAACTCTATACATTGATTACAAGTTTAAAAATAATAAATAACCCTAATATATATTTATTTATAATTTTCACATAATATCTATGTAACTGCCATTAAAAAAAGCCGGATTCTACGTTGTATGTGCAGAATAAAATCCCGGAAAAAAATGTTGCCTCTATACCTCTCTAAATGTACAGATTGGGCTCTATTTCCAGAATTTATTAAGAAGCAAGGGAGTAAAATTTGAACATAGCAACTCCAGTGGCATCATCAGCGAGAAGGCAAAAGATATACGATATACGTGTCCTAACCCCCGACCTGGTCGGTGCTAGGCGCGGCCTTCTGCCTCCCGCTCGATAGGAGTCTCACGCTCGACCAATGGCAGACGAGCCGATGATAAAGCCGTTAGCCGATTGGTTGCTGCTGGAGCTCCCGCTGACAAGGAGATGAAACAGACAAGGAGATCAGACGAGGAAAGAGAAACAGGTACCCAGCATCCGCGTTCCCGATATATGTACTTTATACCGGGAACCGGGAATAGGAGACATCTGGTGGAGGAACTAGGAACCAGTCCAAAACCTTAATGTACTCTACACCTGAATTAGTCCAAAGTGATTCAGAGTCAATTTCCACTGATTCAAATAAGTCACAACTCTCTCTAAATTTGAATTAGTAAAATATAACTGATTGTTTGTTACATTTTACTAATTGCTGCAGTTAGAATTGAGTCACTGACAATTAGTAGAATTATATCGATTAAATTAGAAAAAAGAAAATTACGTTAAATTGCAACGAAGAATAATTATCTACCAAAAAAGACAAATTATTAACAAAATTCAAGAATTTTGTACCAAAAAGTTCAATTTTTAATTAAAAAAAGGAATTGTCAACCAAACAGAGGAATTTCTAACTAAAGTGATGAATCTTCAGTTAATTTTAAGACGTTATGTTCCAAATTTATTTGCGTACCATTTTTAAATGTGAAATTGTTTAAAGTTCAAAATTTGTTCACACATGAAATAATTACTTATTCGCTTATTGAAATGAAAATGTCAGATAACTGATTAACTTCAGTTACGGTATTTTTACTCTTAAAATTAGTAAACTTCTGAAAATAAATTATTTATCAATTAAAATTTAGTGCACTGAATGAATTAGTAAAATTTCTACCAATTCGAATTTAGAGAGGTTACCTTTTTAATTGGAAAATTTGTCTGAATGGTGAAAACAGTCATTTTAAATTATCCAATCTGTTGAATCATTGATCAAAACAGGTCAGTTTTTAAAAGAAAATGATGTAGGTAGATTTTCAATTTAAAAAAATTTATTTTCAAGAAAGAACAAAAAAATGAATTTGAACAACTAAAATTATGAATCATTAAATACAATTTTGAATTTTTGACCAAGAAGTTTAACTTTTAAACAATATGAATTATTTTCTATCAAAAAGTTGAATTATAAACGAAAAAAGATTTATGGTTGATTCTGAACCAAGCTATTTAGATTATTACATTTTCCAGATAGGAAAAGGAACAATCCAAAAATTTTAATGTATTTCTAACATTGCTGATTTTTAATGCATTCTTCTTTTAAAAATTTTAAATGAAAAGATTTTTTGGAAGAAATTGAGGTGAAATTATTTGGACTCAATTAAAAGAATTCTGAAAATATTCATAAGCAAACTCTGCAGATTGAAACGAATCATGAGTTTAGTGTCTCTATTTAAAAATTTTAATTTTCAAACAACAACTAAACAAAGTTTTAACCAAATAGCTAAATTGGCAACTATAAAACACAAATTTTTTACAAAATTTAAGAATTTTCTACCAAAATATTGAATTTTCAATAAAAAAGATTAATTTTCATAAAAAAAAAAAAATAATATTTTCAAGAAAAAAAATATCAATTCTCAATAAGAAAAAAAATGATTTCTAATCGAAAAGTTATACGAAAATAATGAATAATCAAGCAAAATTATTGAATTTTCAATTTAAAAAACTATTTTGGGAATGTGCAGATTATTGAAAATGTGATAAATGGAAATGGAATTCAATAAGTTTTTCATCACGAAGAATAATAATCTACCAAAAAAGACAAATTATGAACAAAATTCAAGAATTTTCCACCAAAAAGTTCAATTTTTAATACAAAAAACGGAATAGTCAACCAAACAGAGGAATTCTTAACTAAAGTGATGAATCTTCAAGCAAATATTTGCAATTTACAACTAAAAATAATCAATTTTCACTTAAAAAAAAAAACTAATGTTAACGAAATATTTTAAAGAATATAATTATTATTTAACGAAAATCAATCATTTTTAATAAAGCATTCCACCTTTCAACCAAATATTAAAGTTTTAAATTCAAACAAATTAGTTTTCCGCCAAGAAGATTCATTTTCTACCAAAGAAGATTAATTTTGAACCAAAAACGAGAAACAAATTTTCAACTAAAACAATAACTCAATAGCCAAAATAATTTTTAGGAAAGTAGTTCACCTTTTAACCAACTGCTTGAATTTTCAATTTACAAAAATTAATTATTCACCGAAAGGCTGAATTTTCGACAAAAAAGAGAATCTTTTAACAAAATATAAGAATTTTCAATCAAAAATCGAATTTTTAACTGAAAAATATAAATTTTCAGCAAATAAAAAGACAAATTTACAACAAAATAGTTCAATTTTCAACCAAAGATATGATTTTTCTACCAAAAAGGGAGAATTTTCTACAAAATACATGAATTTGGAACCAAATAGTTGAATTTTCCACTGAACAAGATTAATTTTTGATGAAAAGGACGAATTGTAAACTAAAATAATAAATCATTATTCAAAAATATAAATCTGTAAAAAGGCTGTTAAACTGTGAACCAACTAGTGCAATTTATGAAAATTCTACCAGGAAATTCATTTTCTACCAAAAATGATGAATTTTCAACAAAATATAATAATTTTCCACCAGACAGTTGAGTTCTTAACTATAACAGATTAAATTGCAATTGACAAGAATAACAGTTTTTAACAAAAGATTTAATATATAAACCAAACAGATGAATTTTTACCAAAAATACCAAATTTCTACAAAATGCAAAAATTTTCAGCCAAATAGTTAAATTTTCAATTAAAGCAGATTAATTTTCAACGAAGAAAGACGATATTTCAAATAAAATAATGAATCATGAATGAACATTTTTTTTAAGTGAATTAAAGTTTCAAACAAGTTGTACAATTTAAAAAAAGTCTACCAAGAAATTTATTTTTTACCATAAAAGACAAATTTTCAACAAAATACAAAATCTTCTACCAAAAACTCAAATTTTCGAAAAATATTGTGTTGAATAAATTAGTTTCATTTCCAACCACAAAGATGAATTTCCAACCACAAAGATGAATTTTCAACTAATAGTTGAATCCTCAGTTAAATAAAGGAATTTTGAACTAAAAATCATCAATTAACACAATTCTTTAAATCTTCAATTTCAAATAAAAAGCAGTCCAATTCCACAAAAAAGAAGTACTTTGAATCGAGAAGATTTATTTTCTACATATAAAAACGAATTAATCTAATCAGTAACATCCACTGACCGAATCAATAATTTTGAATGATCTGAACTGTAACTTTTATTGATTAAAACAGTCATTTTGAATTAAGTTATCAGTGACTTTTAATAATTAAATCAGTTATTTGAACTGATATATTACGTAACTTTCAATGTGTGGATCAACCATTTATGTAAAAATTGAGATCAGGATTTGGAATGGCTCAATCTAGTTTTCCCTATTTCTGATCGGGCGCTGATTGGTAAAGTAGAGAGAAACAGACAAGTTCTGCAATGCTGTTTAAGCCGGGCTCTATTTATAACTTCTGAGGAGGTCCTGAAGAAACTTTATCTGGGGTATGCTGACTACAGCCTGACCAGTTCCAGACTAGAACTTGCCATTCTTTTTATTTCGATCAGGTAAAAATTGAAGCCTGTCTAAAATACAAGAATATGGCCTAACTAGATGCACACAGTTTCTCTAGTCACAAAGAATAAAAATCTTCACTGTGCCTTAAAGGCTCCTGAATACAACTAAATACCCCAGTTCTAGTGAGATTCTGGCCAATGCCCTACATGAAACGGGGACAAGTGGGATAATTTATAAATAGGACGCTTTCTTTCAATCAAACCCAGGTGGAAAAAAGTCATGCTAGTCTGGTGTCAGGTCTGGCCCAGGCCTGCCTTTCTCTAGACTGTCTAGTCTGGAAGATGTGATCTGGCCCAGGTCTGACGGTATTTTTGCCCAGGACTTACTTTAAGAAGACCGCTTAGTTCGGAAGGTCTGGTGTGGCCCAGGGCTGGAGCTGATCAGCGAGCCAAGAACCAAAAATTCTTTTTTCTGTTTGAAAAGTCTGGTCTGGCCCAGAACTGGCGCTGATCAGCTATTCAAGACCAAATAAAGTTTTAAGTTCGATCAGCAAATTTTTTCTGGACATATTTCGAAAAAGTCAGAGGGTGTCCAAATTGATCGAGAATAAGATATTCGCACTATAAAAACAAGACTTTTCTACATCACCTTGCCAGCCTGATCTGGTCCAGGTTTGGCGCAGATCAGCTAACTACACTCATAGTGAAAAATGATTTTCTCCGAAGTCATAAAAAAAATCAAGAGAGTCCAAACAGCGGCTGACCGTCCTAAAACTAGTGGTTGACCAGCCTATAACTAGCCTCAAGGCTGGAAACCAGGCAGACTAGTCGGGGCCGGGTCCGCGCCAGAATAGTTTTCCATACTATATTAAAAACCGAAAGTGATCTCTTTCTCGGCTCGTCTCGGTTAAAAATAAGCAATAATAAATCAGGAGAAAAGTATCATGGCGAAAGTAAAGACGAAGGAAAAGAGATTCGAGTATAAGATCATGATGTGTATCGCATGAGCAGCTTATTGATTTCCAACGAATGTCTCTCAGAGATGAAATCTTGGCCCCATTATCTCTGAGCATACGGTTCTTTTACCGGGACCGGGAGTTTCCCCTATCCTATCGCATCGCGAACTCTATTGCATTATGTAGAATATCCCGTGAGCCCGGATAACTTATCTTCAAGTACGGGTAAATAAGTGCAAAGATATAACGGTTAATTTCCGCGTTAACGCACGTTTATCGCTACGTCTATCCGGACCCAGCAGGATGCCAGCTGTCTACTGTGATTCTGGTAGTTTCACTCGCATGTGTGGGTTTACCGCTCGCTCTAAATGTATTCACCACTATCATTTTCATTTATTCTGCGAGGCTACAAAAAATTATTTTCGAGATCTCGAGTCGAGAATCTCGAAACTTTTTATTTGAGATTCTCGACCTCCATGAAGTTTTGAGTTCACCTGAAGATGTTTCAAGAAAATCTCGAATTTTTTCGAAATTGTCTCGAATGCATCACTACTCATTAGTTAAGAGTAGAAATGTCTCGCCTAAGTGAGGCTCTCCGAAATGAAACCAGGCGAAAAAAATTATTTTAGAATCTCAACACGCAGACTCTCAACTGATGAGTAGTGATGCATTCGAGACGATTTCGAAAAAATTTGAGATTTTCTTGAAACATGATTAGGTGAACTCAAAACTTAATGGAGATCGAGTATCTCCAATAAAAAATTTCGAGATCTCGAGTCGAGAATCTCGAAACTTTTTATTTGAGATTCTCGACCTCCATGAAGTTTCGTGTTCACCAGGAGATGTTTCAAGGAAATCTCGAATTTTCTTGAAATCGTCTCGAATTCATCACTACTGATGAGTAAAAAAAAACTTAAAATAATGGCACACTGATTGAAAGAAACATTATTATTAAAAAAAAGTTACTTTCCCAACAAAAAGAAAGAATTTTCTACAAAATAGTTATATTTTTGACCGAGCATATAAATTTTTGATAGAGGAATTCAAAATTCAATCGCAAGTATTCGAATTTTCCACAAAAATTATATATTTACATTTTCAGTTGAAAAAAATAATTTCTAACAACAACAACAAAAAAATTAATTTTCACCCCGTTGAATTTAACTAAAAAAGACGAATTTTTAACAAAATAGTTGAATCCTCAATCAAAATGAATTTTTCAACAAACAAGAATAATTTTGCAACCAAATGGACAAAGTTTCAACAAACTCCATTAATTTTCTACCACAAAAGATCAATTTTCAATTGAAAAAAAAGAATTTTCAACAACGAAAAAGAACAAATTATTAAGAAAACATTAAAATTTTCAAAAAAAATATATGATTTTTCAAATGAAATGATTAATCCACAACAAAGACAAAATGAATTTAAAAGAAAAGAGTTCAACATTCAACTAAAGAGTCAAATTTCTAACAAAAAAGTGGCTTTTTTAACCAAGAAGATTAATTTTGCACAAACAAAAGATGAATTTTGAACTATAATGATAAGTCTTCAAACAAAAAAGTTAATTTTTAAGAAAAGTGTTCAGCATTTAAACATTGAATTAGATTTTGAACCAAGTAGTACTTGAATTTTTAACTCAAAAAAGTCAATTTCCAACTAAAAATTGTACAATTAAATTTTCATATGAAAAATCCATTTTCAACCAAAAATAAAACAAATTTTCAACGAAAGAGGTGATAATTCAATAAATTAATTAATTTTCAACAACCAGAAACATTATTTTGTTACAAAAAAGACGAATTCTCAATAAACTGCATGAATTTTCAACAAAATAGGTAAATTTTCAACCAAAGAAGATAAACAAGAAAGAACTTTAATTTTCTACAGAACAGGACCATTTTTAACAAAACACATTAATTTTTAACAATGAAAATTCAATTGTCAACCAAATAATGGAATTTTGTACCAAAATAGTAGAATTTTCAACCAAAATGGATTCAATCGAGAAGAATAATTTTCTACTGAAAAATACGAATTTTCAACAAACTACATGAATTTTCAACTAAAAAGATAAATTTTTAACCGAAGGTAAATTTTAGGTAAAGAAGATCATTTTCAACTGAAAAAAAAATCAAACCAAAAAGATTAATTTTCTACCAAAAAAGACAAATTTGTAACAAAATGCATGAATTTTCAAACTAAGTATATAATTTTACATCAAAAAATGGATTAATTAAATTTTCAGTTAAAAAATTAATTTTCACCAAAAAGGATGCATTGTCAACCAAATGGTTGAATTTCTAACTAAAAAAGTTGAATTTTCAACTAAAAAATTAATAATGAAATTTTCAGTAAATATCTTTCAAACATTCTCAAATTTTTTTTTAAATTTTTAATTTGCCTTTAAAATCTTTTCTATTCTTTTTTGAAATTTTGGAAAATCGTTTGAAATGTCTTGAAATCTTATTCAATTTTCTCTTAGAATTCATTTTTCAAAAAAAAAAAATCATTCGAAATTTTCCCATGAATTTGGAAAGAATTTTTTTATTCTTTTAAAACCTTCCAAAATCCTTAAAAAGTTTCTTTTTCGATTTTTTTAAAAATCTACATTCAAACAAAAATTTTGAAATTATTATAAGTTTTAAATTGTTTTTAAAACGTTTGAAAACTGCTCTGAAACTCTTAAATATAATCAAATTTTTTCTAAAATTTTGCTTCAAAATATTTTATTTATTCTGTGAGGCAAAAAAATAAGTAAAAAAAAACTCGAATAATGGCACACAGATTAGAAGAAAGCTTATTAGTGACAAAAAAGTTACTTTACGAACAAAAAGAAAGAATTTTCTACAAAATTGTTACATTTTTGACCAAACATATACATTTTTGATTAAGAAATTGAAAATTCAACCGAAAATAATTGAATTTTACACAAAAAGTTATATATTTACATTTTCAGTTGAAAACGAAAAATTCTAAACAACAAAAGAATGAATTTTCAGCCGGTTGAATTTAACTGAAAGAGACGAATTTTTAACAAAATAGTTGAATCCTCAATCAAAATGAATTTTCAACAAACAAGATTAATTTTCCGCCTAAATAGACCAATTTTCAACAAGATACATTAATTTTCTACCAAAATGTTGAATTTTCAATAAAAAAGATAAATTTTCATAAAAAAAAATTTCAACAAAATGGTTCACTTGCCACCAAACAATTGAATTTTCAACTGAAATAATGAATCATTAACCAAAAGATATAATTTATAAAAAAGCAATTCAACTTTAAAGTAAAGTTGAATTCCTAAAAAACAAATGAAAAAAGGAACTTTCTAAAAAAGGAAGGAATTTTCAACTAAAAAATATCAATTGTCAATAAGAAAAAAACTCATTGCTAAAAAAAAGTTAAACGAAAATAATGAATAATTAAGAAAAATTATTGAATTTTTTATTATAAAAACTATTTTTGGCAATTTGCAGATTATTGAAAATTTAATAAATCGAAAGACTCATAAATGGGAATAGAAAAAAATATTTGATGTACACTCGCAAATAGAAAAAACTAATTTATACTAGATATATGAAACACTCAATTTTATTCAAAAATTTTCCACCACGAAGAATAATTATCTACCTAAAAAGACGAATTATGAACAAAATTCCAGAATTTTCTACCAAAAAGTTCAATTTGCACTTTCAAAGAAAAACCTAATTTTAACGTAATATTGTAAAGAATATAATTAATAATTAACCAAAAAAGATTAATTTTTAACGAAAAATTCCACTTTTTAACCAACTATTTAAATTTAAAAAAAAATTAGTTTGCCGCTAAGAAAATTAATTTTCTATCAAAAAAGAAGAATTATCAAAAAAATTAATTAACAATTCACTAAATGAATGCATTTTTAACAAAGTAGTTCAGATTTTAACCAAAAAAATCAATTTTCTACCTAAAAGGGCAAAACAAGATTAATTTTTCACCCAAATAGACAAATTTTCAACAAGATACATTAATTTTCTAGCAAATAGTTTAACTTTCAACTCATGAAGGATAATTTTCTAACCAAAATTAAAACAGTTGACTTTTCAGAGATATTTTCATAAAAAAAAAATGAATTTCCCACTGAAAAGATGAATTTTCTACAAAAAAAACAAACAAATTTTGTACCAATAAAGTTAAATTTTTAACTTTTTAAACAAAGAAACGTTTAATTTGCAAGAGAAACACATGAATTTTTAATCAACAAGTAGTTTAATTTTCAGACTAATTAATTTTCAATGAAAATTTAATTTACGACCAAATAATCGAAATTTGAACTAAAACAATGAATCTTTGACAAAAATCAATGATTTTTCAAACGAAACAAACAATAATAATTCTTTAAACCATAGCATATTTTAATTTAAAATTTACAAACATTTGAATGCAATGAAAAACGACGAATTTTCAACAATATAGTTGAATCCTCAACAAAAACAAATCAATTTTCAACCAAGCAGTTGCATTTTCAAACGAGATGAATAAATTTTTAACTGAGAAGATCAATTTTATACCAAAAAGACCAATTTTCAACAAAATAAATACATTTTTAATACAAAAGATTACTAATTTTCAATTTAAAATATCTACATTTTGGGGCAAGAAGATTAATTCTTAAACAAAAAATACGAATTTTTAGCAGAATCGTTAAATCTTTAACCAAAAAGTTGAGAATTGTCAACAAAATCGTTATATTAAAAAAAATGAAATTGTTTAGTGAAGGAATTCAAATTCAAGTCTCAAGTAGTTGAATTTTCAGCTAAATAATTGAATTTTCGACCAAAAATTATATATTTACATTTTCAGTTGGGAAAAAAATTCCTCACAACAAAAGAATGAATTTTCAGCTGGTTAAATTTAAATAAAAAAGATAAATTTTTAACAAAATAGTTGAATCCTCAACAAAAATAAATTTTCAACTAGCAAGATTAATTTTCCACCCAAATAGACAAATTTTCAACAAGATACATTAATTCTCGACTTATAAAGGATAATTTTTTAACCAAAATTGGAATAGTTAACTTTTCAGAGATATTCTGACCCAAAAAAAATGAATTTTCTACTAAGCGGAGGAATTTTCTACCAAAAAACACAATTTTTTCACCAATAAAGTTAAATTTTTAACTTAAAAATATTAATTTTTAAAGAAAAGTTAAATTTGCAAGACAAACACATGAATTTTCAACTGAAATAATGAATCGTTAATTGAAATAATGAATTTTTAAAAAACAAATTCAACCCTCAGCCAAAAAGTAGTATAATTTTCAGCCAAATTAATTTTCAACCAAAATGTTAATTTTCAACTGAATAGTCCAATTTTCTACCAAATTGTTGAAGTTTCAAGTCAGAAAGAGAAATTTTCAACAGAACAGTTGAATTTTCAATAAAAAAGTTAATTTACGACCGAATAGTCGAAATTTAAATTAAAGCTATGAATCTTCAAACAAAAGGAATGATTTTTTAACAAAGCAAAATATATTTAATATTTTATAAAAATATATTTTGATTTAAAATTCGGAAGCAGTTGCATTCAACCAAAAGAGACGAATTTTCAACAATATAGTTGAATCCTCAACAAAAATAAGTCGATTTTCAACTAAGCAGTTGCATTTTTAAACAAAAAGAATCAATTTTTAACCAAGAAGAATAATTTTTCAGCAAAAAGAAAAATCTTCAACAAATTACATAACTTTTATTTAAAAAAAACAGGCCGTCAATTTAAACAATTTGAACAGTGTAAACAGTTGCATTTTTAACCAAAAAGGGTAAACTTTCAAACAAGAAGATAATTTTTTACCAAAAAAGACGAATTTATTTTCAATCTAAAATATCAATTTTCAATCTAAAATGAAATTTTCAAATTTTCAGTCAAGAAAATTAATTCTAGAAAAACGAACGAATTTTTAGCAGAATCTTCAAATCTTTAACCAAAAAGTTAGGAATTGTCAACAAAATGGTTATATTTCCCAGACAAAAAATGAATTTTTTCAACGAAGGAATTCAAATTGAAGCCTAAAATAGTTGAATTTCCAACCAAAGAATTGAATTTTCGATAAAAAATAAAATAGTTACATTTTCGGTTGCAAAAACTAATTTTCAACAAAAAGAAACGAATTTTCAGCCTGGTTTTTAAAAAACAAGATTGATTTTCCATCCCAATAGACAAATTTTTAACAAAATACACTAATCTTCTACTAAACATTTGAATTTTAACCAAGTAGAGATCTTTTCTTAAAAAAAAATGAGTTTTCCATCAAGAAGATGAATTTTCAACCAAAAACACACAATGTTCTACCTATAAGTTAAATTTTCAACTGAAAAAGATTAATTTTGAAAAACAAAAAAACAAATTTTCTAAACAATACTTATGTTTGCAAACCGAACGCATGAATTTTCAACTAACATAACGAATCATTGTTTAAAAGAATGGATTTTGAACAAACCAATTCACCCTTTAACCAACTAGTTTAATTTTCACCCAAATGAATTCTCAACAAAAAAATTAATTTCTAATCGAATTGACCTATTTTATACCAAATTGTTGAATTTTCAAGTTAAAAAAAAAGAATTTTCTACAAAACAGATGGATTTTCAACAAAAAGGTAATTTACGGCTAAATACTAAAAAGTTTAAATAAAACAATGAATGCTTAACCAAAAGAAATGAATGTTCAACGAAAAATGCAATAGGTAATATTTAAACCAAAACATATTTCAATTTGAAATTAAAAATAGTTGAATTCACCCAAAAAAGACGATTTTTTAACAAAAAGAAAATTAATTCTCAACCGAAAAAATACAAATTTTTAGCAGAACAGTTAAATTTTCAACCATAAAGTAAGAACTTTCATCAAATTTGTTATATTTTCGACCCAAAAAAATACATTTTTTAAAAAGGATCTAAAATTTAAACCGTAGGTAGTGGAAGTTTTAGCTATGTATTTTTATTTTCCACAAAAAATGAAATAGTAACATTTTCAGTTAAAAAGGCGACTTTTCAATTGAAAAAAACTCTGATTTTCATTGAAAAGAAACAAATTTTCAACCTGTTGAATTTAACTAAAAAGGACGAATTTTTAACAAAATAGTTGAATCCTCAAAGAAAATGAATTTTTAACAAAAATTATTAATTTTCCACCCAAATAGACAAATTTTCAACTTACAAAGGATATGTTGTTAACAAAAATTGAAATAGTTCAATTTTCAGACAAAAAATTAATGTTCCACAAAAAAAACGAATTGCCAACAAAACAGTTGAATTTTCGAAAATAAATGGTTTAATTTTTAACCAATTAAAGTTTTAACCAAAAAGTTAATTTTCAACTGAATTGTCCAATTTCCTACCAAACTGTTGAATTTCCAAGTAAAAAAGAGGAATTTTCCACAAAAAAAAAAAAATCTTCAACCAAATAGTTGCATTTTTAACCAAAAGGATAGAAGTTCAAACAATAAGGTTGAAGTTTTCACCAAAAAGACGAATTTTCAACAAAATATATGAATATTTAACCGGAAATGATTAATTTTTAATTAAAAGTTTCAATTTTAAACCAAAAATGGAATAGTTACATTTTCATTCCAGAAAACTAAATCTGACCAAAAAAAATACCAATTTTGAACTCAATAGTTGCATTTTTTGACAAAAATTATATAGTTGTATTTTCAGATGAACAGATTATTTTTTAACAAAATAAAAGAAACGAATTTTTAACAAAATAGTTCAATTTTCAAGGAAACCAAAGAGTTTTTAAACTGAAATTACGAATCTACAACATTCAATCTTCTTCTCTTCAATTATCAACTTTAACCCAATTATTTGAATTTTCAACCAAACAGATTTTAAATCATGATAAAAAAACTTTTGTCAAGAGGAACAAAATCTTAATTAAACTGTTGATTTTTTAAGCCAAAAAGGCGAATTTTTACAATATAATTGAATTTTCAACTGTTTAATATTAATGTTCAACAAAAAACTGATTTTCAACCGAATAGTTTATTTTTCAACCTAAAAATATGTTTTTTTAACGGAATAATTAAATTCTTAACCAAATAATAACATTTTTAACCAAAAAAATACAATTTATGAACAAAGAAATTGAATTTTCAATCCAAACGGACGAAATTTCTATCCAAAAAAGCAAATTTCCAACAAAACGCTTAAATTCTTAACAAAATAATTAAATTTAAAATAATGTTGCATTTTCAACAAAATAATGAATTTCCTAGCAAAATAGTTGAACATTTAAGTATTTTATAATAGAAGATTTAAGATGAATTTTCAACGAAAATACACCTAATTTTTACAAACATTTTTAACTTTCGACCAGCCGTTTAATTTTCAATAAAAGAAATTAAATTACAATGGAAACTGTAATAGTTGATATTTCAAGTAAGAAACGATTTTGATTTTAAATAAAAACAGTCAAAAAAAAGATGAATTATCAGCAACAAATGTAATAGTTTATATTCAAACAAAAAAATTTTTTTAATTTTCAACAAAAACTGTTAAATTCAACGAAATGTACTAATATTTCCAATTTACAACAATTTATTGCATTTTTAAACAACAAAGGCGAATTCTCTAGAAAACAGTTGGATTTTCAACGCGAATTTATAAGATTCAGAAAAAGAAGGTAATTTTCACTTAAATAGTTGAATTTTAAACTAAAAAATACGAATTTACAACGAAATATATAAATTTTCAACCCATAATATAGTGGTTAAATTTTTAGTTAAAAAAAAATCATCTTCTACTAATAAAATTAATTTTCAACAATTTTGTTGATATTTTTGTTCAATCATGACTACATACCTTTCCTGGCTAAAAATTTTACTATTTTCTTAAAAATGTGTATTTTTTGCTGAATTCAACTGTTTTCCCTTAAAAATAAAAATATTTTTTCTTCCGTTAAAAATTAATTTTTTCAACTAATAGTATAACTTTACTTTTTTTTGTTAAAAATTCAACTATCTGGTTGAAAATTCAACTGCTTGGTTGAAAGTTTAATTACATTGTTAATTCTTAATTTTTTCGTTGAATGTTTGAACATTTTGTATAAAAATCTTCTTTTTTGTGACTAAACATTGATTTGTTCAACCAAAAATGTATCTAATTTATTTTTGGTAGAAAATCCATCTGTTTGTTTGAAAATTGGACTACTTGCGGTTGATATTTACATTCTTTTATTGAAGATTTTTTTGTTGTTTTTAAAAATATAACTGTTTTGTTGAAAATTGGTGTTTTATGGTAGAAAAATTATCCACTTGGTTGAAAATTATTTTTTTGGTTTAAAAATTCAAACATTTTGTTAAAAGCTTGACACTTATTTTAAAAATTAATTTTTCAAGTGAAGATTCATTATTTTAGCTGAAAATTCATTGCTTTGATTGAAAATTAAACTATTTGGTTAAAAATTCGCTTTTTTAGTGAAAATTAGCTTTTATAGCTAAAAATTAAACTATTCCAACTGATATTTCATCTTTTTTTCTTGAAAATTCATCTCTTTTGGTAGAAATGTTATCTCATTGGTTAAAAATCAAAATATTTTTTGTTGAGAATTCTTTTTGGTTGAAAAGTCTACTACTACATTTCTGGTTCAGTATTGATCTGTTTTGTTGAAAAAATTATTATTTGGATGATAATTCATATTCACGTGTTGAAATTGTTTTCAACTGAAAATTTAACTACATCATTTTTGGTTTACCGCGATCTACAGTCAACGTTTCCGGTTACATAATACCTCAGGAAATCTAATTTATTTTTCGTAATTCTCAGGTAAAATATTTCTTATTATTATATTTGGCAGAATCTAATTTTGAAATATTTCCAAGTCAATCGAAAACTATTTGAAGGTATATATCATTCCCATAGAAAAAACATTGCAATACGTTTTTTCGAGAGACACTTATCCAATCAATCGGAATTATATTGGACGCATTCTCCGTCAATCACCCGCATTTCCTTGAGTCTCTCTCATTTTTTTGTGCACTCTAATATGTGAGTGAAAGTAATAATTCTTTCCCGGAAAAATTTCCCACTAATGAGAACATTTAACAAGTGATAACTGAGGCTATAACCGGGCTCTTGTGTCGCAAAAAAGTAACGTTTTACAAACGTTTTTAGAAATACTTGTAATTTAGATTTGACAGATTTCAGAAATTTCCTTCTACTCAGAGCGGTATACTTTTTGCACGAAGTCTGCTTTCTTAAATCCTTTAGGCGTGAAAGTACCCTGATTGAAGCACACCTGCAAATCAAACTGAGAAGAAATTTGAGACCATTTTCCAGAAACCTTTCCATAAGACCTTCTTTCCATACGCTCTTCTTTCACATGTAATTTGCGACGATGACGTTTCCAGGTCATCGCAACCTAACATGACAATTCGAGTTACTTATAGCACGACTCTCTTTTCGTTACACAAATAAGCTATGACTTTTTTTTGCAGGGTGTGTTCCAACTTTTACCATCATTAACGATATTCTAGGTCTGCAGGCGAGTTCAAAACTACTATTATTATTACTATTATTATACCATTAAGCCAAATCCCTTTTGGCGTAAGCGTAACTCACTCGGTTCTAGTCTCGTTATACTACCGGGGATCAATGAATTCATATGGGAAGATTGAGACAGGGAATTGTCGGAGAAGGTATAAATTTAAAATCAATCTAGAATTTCCGGGTTGCTTATTTAAGAAACAAGTTCGTTCTGCAACACCTCTTCGACACGGGCTGCTAACCAATCTCTTTAGCAATCACCTAAGGCGAAGAGCTTCACAAATTCATCATACATTATACATGAAACAAAAATACACAAACTGATTTATAATCCCATAGTAAGATCCATATTCTTCACCTCAATCGCTTCCACTAAGCGAAGCTCTCCACTAGGGCCCATTAGTATCCAAGGTCTTCCGTTTTAGATGTCTATCATTTCACTGACACTTTTCATCACACATTTCTTATAAGCTACTTTTCCCCATACTTTCCTCTACTGGTAAAGGAATGAGCTTCCTTTACATCAATATATCTTTTCTTGCAAGCTCTTGTATTCATGTGGCTCTTTTCGCCTCTATTATTCAGGACACAACCTACCCCTGAGGTCCCTTCTGATACCAGGAGACCCCCCTTCTTCCCATCGGGACCCCACCTACCGAAGAAACCCAAACTATACCCTGGGACTCCTTATCATTCCACGTGACCCCATACCTCCTCCCTTACCTCCGGGACCCCACTTAACCACCAGCACTCTCTGTGACCTAAGCTCTCCTTTAGAACCCAAGCTATCATAAGGAAACCCATTTATCTAATGGGACCCGACCTATTTCTCAAGAAGTCATTATCCCACGCGATCCCATTTAACCCATAAAATCCTATTTATTTCTCGGGAACCTTACTATTCCGCGTGACTCCAATTATCAGATATGATTTCATCTAAACGAGGAACTCAATCTAAAATATAGGACTCCTATCCCGCAGAACCCAAACTATCCATCGAGACCCCACATATCTCTCGGGATCCACCCCTATTCCTTAGGTCCATTAACCCTCGGGACCCAACCCATTCCACCGGATCCCCCATAGCGACCGTATATATTACACGGAACTTCACCTAGCCGACGGCACCCAAACTATACCTTGATATCCCCCCCACCCCAAGAACCTTCTATATCCTTCGAGACAACCTCATCCCACGGGACTTCCCTTATCCATCGGCACCACTTCCATCTCTCGGGAACCTTTCTATCTCACGGCATACTACCTATAATTGGAAACCCTGTTTATCTCATTGAACCTCACCTCCTCATCGACACCTTTTTCATCACAGGGGACTGACCTATCCTTCAGGACCCCAGCTATCATGAAGAATTTCTTCTATCCAATGGGAATCAAATTATGTCTTGAGAACAACTTATCCACCTAAATCATAAAATCCCACGCATCCCTCGGGACTTTTATCATCCCGCGGTAACACTATAGAATTGCTTTAGGATTGGACCTAAACAAGAGCCCTAACCAAACTTAGAGGACCCCACCCATACCTTAGGAACTAAACTAACCACTGGGACGCCTCTCACCACTTGCGAACTGCCTCTAGTCCTCTCCCACCATCTCTCGTAAACCAACTAATTCCAAGGAATTTCCCATCCATCAGGATCCCTTCTATTCCATGAGACCCTAACTGTTTCTCGGGACAGAACCTATTCCTGAGGCCCCTTCTTATCCTGTAGGATGCGACAGTCCCTTTGGATCCTTACCTATACGACGTAACCTAAATTATACCTCGAGATCCCCCTATTCCGAGGGGCCCTCTTATCTCTTGGGACCCCCCTTATACCACGAGACCCCAATTAACCATCGGCATCAACATCACCCCTCAGAACCCAACCTATCCCTTTGGACTGTTCTAATTTCACGTGATCCCACCTATACTTTGAGACCCCAGTTCTCCCGTAAGATCTTATTTCCCTATTGGCATCCCATTCATCCCCTTGGAACCTTATCTATCCCTCAGGACCCCAGTCATCATCAGGAATCCCATTCAGCCAATAAAACCACACCTATTTCTCGGAAATCCCTTATCCCGAGCGAGCACAATTATTCATCGGCATCAAATTCGCTCCTCGAGACCAAACCTATCCCTTTAGACCCTTCTAGTCTCACGAAATCCCACCTATTCTTTGGGTCCCCGCTAATCCCATTAGACCTTATTTCCCCATCAGCACCCTGTCCACCCCATTGTACCTAATCTATCCCTCAGGACCGCAGCTATCATAAGGAATACCATTTATGCAATAAGACCCAACCTATTTTTGGGAACCCCTCATCCCACGCGACCCCAATTATTTATCGGCATCAACTTCACTCCTGGGGACCAAACCTATCCTTTCTAATCTCACGAAATCCCACCTATTCTTTGGGCCCTGCTGATCCCGTTAGACCTTATTTCGCCATCAGCACCCCGTTCACCCCATGGAACCTAATCTATCCCCCAGGACCCCAGCAATCATAAGGAATCCCATTTATCCAATGAGAACTAACCTGTTTTTGGGAACCCCTTATCCCACGCGACCCCAATCACCTAGCGGCATCAACTTCACTCCTGGGTTCCAAACCTATCCCTTTGGACCCTTCTAATCTCAAGGGATCTCACCTATTCTTTGGGATCCCGCTGAGCCCATTAGACCTTATTTCCCCATCGGCACCCTGTTTATCCCATGGAACCTAATCTATCCCTCATGACTCCAGCTATTATAAGAAATCCCATTGATCCAATGAGACGCAACCTTTTTTTCGGAAATCCCTTATCCCGCGTGACTCGACCTAACCCATTGAATCCCATTCATCCCTCGGGACCATTACTACCCCGCGGGTTCTCTCCCGTGTGACTCAAGCTATACCTCAGGACCACATTTTTGCTACCTCTTTATGGAAAGTTAAGAATTTCGAAATTACATGAATACTCAAGTTTGGAGCTCCAAAAGCGCATGAATGCCAAAGTATTCTAACATACTAATCCAAATCGGTCATGTGCTAGTAATCGTGATTCGTTGTCCCAGTCTTCGTGAAAAAGGTCAAGTGATCTTGAGATCAGTTTTTAGCGATTTGGAGGTGTATTTCAAGTGTATTTGCGTATTTTAACTATACTTCAATGAAACGAAAGGTGTATTGTTAGTCTTATATTGTTTCAAACATCCGAGATGAAATCCGTCGAAAGATAACCTCAAACTTGAATCTTCTGATAGTTCTAATACGTCTGATGGACATTAAAATAATTAATCATGACAAAAATTGATTTTATTTCAAAATGTTTAGTTTTTATTTCAGTTTAAAATATTGTCGAATAAAATTATTATTTAATTTATGAAAAATAAAGCGGTCTCAAAAATAAATTGGAATAAATATTCATTAAACTTTTTATCATGATATGTGATAACTACAATATTACGCGGGATACAAAAATTTACACACAAGTAATTTGTATACGCTGTCAAAATATTAAAACTATCAATAATTATATATCCATTACACATTTTTCTTCATATTATGCAGTATAGATTATTGTTAGCTAATAAAGAACTACTCAGTAAATATTAACTTCACTGAAAAATCATAATAAACTGAAAAATTGATAATGAAATCACTGAGTCATGGCAATATTTTACATCACCTTTTTTCAGTTTTAAGCACTAATTTATATTACGATTACTGCTCGCAGTAACAACTATGCTTTTGAAATGTCCCTATATTCGTGACCGATATTTCCCGAACGTGAAGGTACTGAATGAAGATTTTACTTAATTCCATGAAACGAAAATTATTTTCTATGGCAAAAAAATAATTTTCGTCCTGATCAAGTAATTTCTTGACATATTAAAAGCATAAGCAAAGAAAGACCTTTCCTAACCTAAATATTCAGCTATTTTCCACGTTTCATGATTCATTGCTATCGGCAATGCACATGATTTTTTTTTACCCATTTGCACTATTTGTATAAAAAAAAAACTAATTTGGTTCCCACAACAAGCACTGTTCAAACTTACTCAAAAATATTTTAAGATTGTATTTTTATGCGACAAATACTTCTGGCGTTTACACCTCAGAACGCACGATTACTGGGACATCTACCTTATATTTGAACAGGCTAAGAAATCCTTCGTGTAGGCTGATGTCGCCTACTTTTGCTAATTTTTTTTTCATTAACACAGAGCGCGTCGGTTTTCACTTGTCTATTTTTTTTGCTTTTCAACTCTGCAATTGAAAAACCACAGAGTATTAAAGAGAGTGGAAGGTGACCGTACATTGGACACTAGCGCAATCTGCCGCTTCGGGGAAGAAGGTCGGGTATTTCAACGGGAAGTTTACTTTCTGCAATGCACAAAGAGGCAATGGCATGATCCATGAGCAATGGCGTCTGGTCGTTGGTGTCAAAAGAGATCCTGACTCCTGCTTTGTGTTTCTTTGATGATATCTCGAGCATTAATTTCGTGTGTTGTTATTTTCAACATAACATTTAGACAAACTTTCTGGTAGAGAATTAATTAAGTGTTCTTTGACGTGAGATCGTGGGCTTTCATGAAAATAAGGGCACATGCTCAGTTCGACGTCACTTAATGATCTTGAACGAAAAGATCGTGTTCCTTGCCCTTCATCAAATTGCATAATTATCAAAACAAATGAATGCTCGAGGATCTGGCAGAATGAAACAGTGGATTATGGTATAAAATTCGAAAGGATTTTATACAAATTTGTATGTTCCGCAGATATAATCTAGATTGTAGAAAATGTGTCGTCTGATTCACGCGGCCTTTTCACAATCGGTCACATCCGATACATAAATTTTTGTAACCAATCGGTCGCAATCGGCAATTGCCTTTCAAGAATGCCAATTCAAATCATTTTTGCTGCTGATTTGAATGCATCCAATCGATTTTTGTTTGTTTAGTTCCTTCCCCGAAACTGTAGGAGCGCTGAAACTCGTGTACAGAAAAATACATTTCGCTCTTATGGCACCATCCACTCTCTTTAATATTCTTTGCGAAAAACCTGGTGATGAAAATGGAAAAAGGAAGAAAATTTTAGGGTGGCCTACAGCGACCTTAGTGATAAATCAATCCAGCTCTGAAGAACCGTGCTTGTAACTTAGCTAAGTATGCCTAGAGAATCTCCAGATACACAGGTACACGCATTTACTTACATCGCGAGTAATGGCTCGTAGACGCTTTATGGTGTTGGTGAACGAGGTTGACGTAGATAAATGGTACGTTTCTCCACGGGAGACGTACGCCTGGTGATCTTCCGGGCCGACAGAACACCGACGATCAGCAACACTAGTCAGATGCATCAGGAAGCGTCCTCCTTGCTCTGCAAGTCCGTAACTGCAAGTGGGTACGAAATAAACTATAATCTAACCTCGTTGAGTTTATACCTTTACGTTGGGCTAGCCCGATTTTTTTTCAAGAGATAACCAAATTTAACCAAGACCCCATGCTGAGAACAATTGACTTCAGAACTGGATGAGGGAGAAACTGGTTATCATTTTACTGTCGGATTTGTTAGGCAGATTTGTGAAAGAGGTCATTGATGGTTCTGTGGATTAAAGAAGTTGGTCGATAAGAAATTTTGTTTCTTTCTATTTGCGACGAAATGTTTTATTTTTCGAGCCAAAAAGACAAATTTTTTAGAATACCATTGAATTTCTAATCCGAGAAGATAGATTTTCATATCCGAAAGGACGAATTTTTAACAAGATAGTTCAATTTTTGACTGATATATATGTCTAACGAAATAGATGAAATTTAACAAAATAATCAAACTTTCAACAAAATAGTTCAATCTTTTTACTAAATAGCTGGATTTTTAACTTATGAAAGTTAATTTTCAACCCAGAAGATTAGTTTTGTGTCAAAAGCGTTTTCACAACAAAATACATGAATTTTTAACGAAATAGTTGACTTTTTAGCTAAAAAAGATAATTTTTCAACTAAAAATAAAACAGTTAAATATGCAGCTTAAAAAAAACAATTTCCAACACACAAAAATCAAATTTTCAACTAATTAGATTCAACTAAAAAAAAAACGAATTTTTAATAAAATTTTTGAATGTTCAACCAAAATGATGATTTCTTAACAAGCATGATCAATTTTCTACCCAAATAGAACAATTTTCTGAAAAACAGATAAATTTCCTACCTAATAGTTGATTTTTCGACAGAACTTTTCAATTTAGTTTCAATTTAGTAGTTAAGTTTTTAAGCGAAAAGTCAAATATTTTAGAAAACAGTTGACTTTTGAACCAGAAAGAAGAATTCTTAAGAAGATAGCTAATTTTTAATCCAGAAAGGTTTGAACGAAATTTAACGAAATAGTTGAATTTTTAACCAAAAACGAAATCGCTAAATTTGAAACAAAAAGAAAACAAATTTGCAACCATTTTAATTCAACTAAAAACAGACGAATTTTTGACAATA
The DNA here is from genome assembly GCA_011634705.1 of Andricus grossulariae. Taxonomy (NCBI): domain Eukaryota; kingdom Metazoa; phylum Arthropoda; class Insecta; order Hymenoptera; family Cynipidae; genus Andricus; species Andricus grossulariae. Next base: position 19,723,657 of record JAABKJ010000755.1, read on the forward strand.
ATAGCTGAATCATCAACCAAAATGATGAATTTTTAAAACCAAGATTAATTTTTCACTCAAACAAATGAATTATCAACAAAATAGACTGTATTTTCAGACAAAAAATGAATGTCCAAGAGAAAAAATACAAATTTTGAACAGAGTAGTTCAATTTTTCAAATTAATCGTTCAATTATTCAAATGAATAGTTGAATTTTTGAACAAATAGATCAATTTTCTACTAAAGAAGTTTTATTTTCTACCAAAAATATGAATTTTCAACAAAAAAGTCAATTTATAACCAAATAGTTTCAGTTTTCACCATATTCCTGCAGTTTCAAGCCTACTAGACACTAAGCTTCTCTGGAAGAGATTAAAGGATCTAGGATTCAAGAGTCTAAAGACAAAGCACCTAAATCAGGATCCGTTAGAGAATTTCTCTGGGCAGATTCGAGATCGCGGAGCACAAAACACGAAACCTACCTGCTACCAATTTATTGGTCATTTCAAGGCACTTGTTATAAATAACTTGACGCACTACCACGCGCTGAATGCTAACTGTGCTGACGAGGAAGGATCCTTCCTTCTTTCGTGGCAAAAATAACTCGCATTTCAGAAAGAATCAGTACTTGACATTGAAGGCACTATAGAAGATGAGCTCCCTCCGATTTCTGAGAAAGCAAATATCTCCTCTGAAATTGGGTCAATCATGTAACAACTAAAGCAGAAAGCTCCATCTCTGGATTCATGTCCTCACTCTACGCAACTTCTAAAAAACGTTCAAAGGCCTTTCTCCAAACGAGTAGACGTAAACGGGAAATCTCTGCTTGAAGAAATTCACGCTGACGTGAATTCTCTGCTCCGAAGGATTTTAAATAGATTATATAAGGAAATCGAGATTCTGGACATTGCAGTGAAGTACCTCCAAACAGAAGCACGAATTGAGGTTGTCACATTTCGAATTCACAAGGATACTTTAGTGGATATTTTCCTCCGAATCAGTGTACAGCAATATCTTCGAGCGACCACTGCTTACATTAATCGAATTTTATAAGGGAAACTAAGGTTTCCTACTGAGAAAGTTGAAGAAGCAGAGACAAAAAAGAATGCCTTCGTTGGTAAAGCCATCACGAAACGCCAAAAATCTTTATATAAAAAGAGGGAAATTTTTTCTAAACTGTCAATGAACAGAGGAGCATTAACAGGAAGATTTTCGGAACAATAATGATTTTAACTGATTCAATTCCACTTACTTCCTACCTTACATTGCAAAGTAATGAAAATGTTTAAAATATTGTACCTTCTAGGTGGGACTTCTTTTTAATTGTAATTCTTTTAAAGAGAAAAACAAGCGTTATTTTATACAAAAAATTGTTTCCTTAATTTTACACATCATTGTGAAGAATTCTCAATTTTGTGATAACGTGCAACTACAGTATACATTGAAAAAAAAAACATTGCGGAACATTAATGATTTTAACTGATTCAATTCCATTTACTTCCTTACTTACATTGAAAAGGAATGAAAATGTATAAAATATTTTACCTTCTTGGTAGGAATGCTTTTTAATTGTAATTATTTTTAAGAGGAAAATAATTGCTCTACGCAATATCCGCTGCAAAATTATGAAAATGTGACGCAACATTTATTTAAAAAATTTTCCTTTTTTGTTTTTATCATATTTTTAAGTTTTGCATTAAATGAATTAATGAATCCTTTATTTTCCTGCAATTAAAAATTTACGCAATACATTCAAAGAAGTAGCATATACACATACGTGCACTCACACACGCGCAATAGTTCACAGACCAAATGTACGTGGCGCTAGTTTTGCATATCCATGGCCACCATATTTCCATTGCGTTGACTACCCCTGAGTCTGGCCGTATCCCCTCTCTGCGGCCTGCTAAGGAGGCTGCCGAATGGCAGAGTGGGTGAGGATCACTTTGCCTGGTCAACAAGGTACGGCCTCATTTACTGTGCGATAAGTATGCCTGGCACCTGAAAGGTATAACCTCAGAACGTTGGCAACAACGAAACCCACCGAGATCCACAAACACTCGGCGAAAGATGGCCAGATTCGGAGTACTGCCTTGAGAACAAACACGGGTATGGCACAATCGGCTTTATAGCTTGAGCGCCAGGGGTGAGACCTGACGATCTCCCCCCATCCCGGCCACATTACAACTAACTGATTAGAGTGAGGTAATAGTTATTTGAAGTTTAAGAAAGCAATTGTTTAAGCAATGTACTATTGTTTATAATTATCTCCTCTGATAGTAATGCTAGAAAGTTAAGATGAAGAGAAATGTAGTGGTCAATGTTGAGTCAAAGTTTCGCGAAAATTCAGATTGGATATATGACACGTAAAACTGTAAGTTATTCAGTTTAAAATAAAAATATGCAACATTTTAGGTACAGTTCAGTCTTTTTTGCGTAGTTTTGAATTTCACAAACGCTACATTATTCTATACTGAAAGAACGTTTCAGAGTTGCAGCAGAAATTCGATGTGTTCAAGTAAAAGTATATTTATGATATCAGTTTTAGAGACTTTGATGACGAAATCTTTTTCCTTCAGCCTGACTCTAATAAAATGTAAATATTCAGAAGTGCAAACTTGAAGCCTTCTATTTATTGAGATAACGAACATAGGATCTTATATATTCTAATAAAGCACTAAAATATTCGTTAGTTACACTTTTTATATAATTTATCATTAATACATTCATAAGTTTTTCTTCTAATTAGAAAAGATGATAATTGTTTCTTCTTTTGTATTATCCTTGGCGCTTATCCTCAGCTTTATTGGTGAATATAATAATACAATATATCTATAATTGCACAATAGGGTAGCCCGAAAAAATTAATTTCTTATCATAGATTTCTAATGGTAAGAACTCGCCTGCTCGGATACTTTCAGGCCTCGCCCTTCGCTTAAATGAAACTTATTTAAAAATATTACAAAACATTTTCAAACCACTACTATCAATGGAATTGTTAGAGTTATTTTGATTTCCGATTGAAAACTTAATGAGTTTACCTAAGGCTCTACCCAGATAGCACAAAAATTTCCCTAAACATTCCTGGAACATTCCAATGCAAGGTTCGGAGAATTCCGAACGGAAAGGTTCCCGAAAGTAGGTAAATGTCTGCATATCCAGGAAGATTCCAAAGAAAGGTTCCCGGAATGTTCGCGAAAAATGATTGAAAAAAATGTTCCAGGATGTTCCCGAAAGTAGGTAAATGTCCGGTTCCGGGAATGTTCGTAAAAAAATTTCGCATCATAATAATTAATTTTATATAATGCGAACATTTTTCACGAACATTCCGCGAAGGTTTCTGGCATTAGGTAATTGTCCGTGCATCAAGGAAGGTTCCCAAGGAAGCTTCCGGGAACGTTCGTGGAAAATGTTTGCATTATATGAATATTAATAATTTAATGAATTAAATTCCTTACGTGCATTCCCGGAACCTTTATTGGAAATCTTCCTGGATATGCGGACATTTACCTGCTTCCGGGAACTTTCCTGTGACATTTTCCGGAATTCTTCGAATCTTATATTGGAATTTTCCAGGCATGCTCAGGGAAACTTTTGTGCTATCCGGGTATCGACATGTAGAAACAAAATTCTCATTACTTTCTTAAACTGAAGCAGTTAAATTGTCACTGGTTGAATTAGAATTTGAATTGTCACTGGTGAACCAGTGATTTTTCGACGTGGACTGGTCGCTTTTTAGAATAATACAAAATACGGCTACCATGATAAATTGTTTGATGTCATATTTCCATCTCATAATATGAAGGCTTATACATGTGCATAACTAGAGCCCTTTTTTCGAAAAATGGTCTTGTTTTTTTCTTTGTTAATTGAAATGCACTTTGAAGCGGTGAGCGCGTGTTTTTGGTTCATCATGGGTACACTCCCAGTAGCGCTTGGCCCGTTTCCAGGTGCAGAAAATACAGCATATTTTCAATTTACAAAAAAATAAAAATAAAAAAAACGATAACAAGACCAGTTTAAAAAAAAGGGCTCTAGTCATGCACATGTATAACCCTGCAGATTATGTGATAAAAATTGTAACAGAATTGTTACCATAACGCGGAACTTGGTACGGCCCTGCACGTAAGATTTGCGGGGCCGCACACGAGTCGGAACGGAATCCCCCGAGGAGACCCCAAGTCCCGAACAACAGCATGGCAGTTGTTCAGTCTCTGCTCGTTCGTTCGGTCGTTAAACGTTTCCATCCAGTGCTCGTGTGTGATCTCGTATTTCCGCCCTGGAGTCGATCTCGAAGGAAGACCCTCGACCTCTCAACGGTCCTTGTCCAGACCATCTCCGCATCCACACATTTATTACAAACTCTGGTTTCATTGTGTTTTCACCCTTATCTCGGCTTTCCAACTCCTAATTTCCATCCTCGGCATTACCCCCGTATAATCTAGTGCCCAAACAAAACTCCCACACTTTTTCTTTTAAACAACTATGAAACCTGACGAGAAAGAAGGACACAGTGCTTAAATTCAGACTCCAATTTCGATTCTTACTATCAAACTTTTTTTATCATTTTTTGCATGATATTGATTACACATGTCTTGCCATTTTAGGATTGATTCCTAAATTTACAATAATGTATATATGCTCATGATTTATATGTACTTGTGATTATTATCCTTGAAAACGATTTATCTATACATATGCAATGATTGATAAGTGCCTATGATTCTATATATGTTTATGCAAATAATTCATATGTGCCAATGACCTGATATATTTGTGAAATGATTTGGAAGTGCCCATCATATGATATTTGAGGTAATATGAATTTAAAATTGTGCCATGTACTGGTATATGTGAATATTGCAGCAGGTATTCGCGTATCTGAATTAAGGGGTTGAAAGAATTACGCAAGGAAAACCATAAACGGAAATAAAAATAGCAATTTATCTTGACGGTCATGAAAATAAAAATATATTCTAGTTTGAAAAGGAAGAAACTAGAGCAGATGACCAAAGGATGAAGGAAACCTGAAAAATGGAATAGCATACATTTTTATTTTCGCTGAATATTACAATCGCCCGACCTGGCGAAACTTTCAAGCGCGGTGCCGAGTCCGCAGGCGCAACACGTGCCTCGCAAGTTAAACGCAAGGTCACGCGTCGTATCTCCTAAAAAAAAGTATCCTACCACGAAAATAAAGACATTTTCGAACTCTATAACTATGAATTGACCAATTAAAATTTTCATTAAAATTTCTGGAACGAAATTGGAATTTCAAATTAGAAACCCACATTGAAAGAATATAGTGTCCTTGCGGCACAAATACTAACTCAATTTTAAAATAAATGAAATTGAGATCAGGGAAAATTAAAATTACAATGCCGAAACCTACAATCATGGAAAACTATCATGAGAACCTAGATTTGGAAGGTGTGCCGCTGCACTTCCAACCCAAAAACATAAACTTACACAACGTCACAACAAGACCTACAATTGGAAATGAGGTCTTAACGGCTACTCAAAATACAGGCACCATCCCAAAAGTAATTAATGGGTCGATAGGTCGCGTTAGAGGCTACGTCAGGAAAAATATAGAAACCCCAATAAAAAGCAATAGGTTAGACAGGAACACACTGACTCAATCTATATATACTGAACCAACTCAAACTCAAAATAACCAACTCTCACTCCATGACCTAACTCAAATTTCAAACAGGAGCTTCGACCCCATTAATAATACATATTATTGGGATCACAAAAACTTACCCACACTGGGCGCGTCTGTAGAAAGGATAACATAAGAAAGGGAACAAACGAAACCGTTCACCTAGAAACTAAAAATAGGTCAGAAAATCGTCCCCAAACCAACAACCAAACTTTTGATTGTGATTTCTTTTTGAAAAACAATACACAGAATATTTTATAAACAGATGAACTTTTAGGAAGCGTAGAGTTCAATTAATTTATGAACCAACACAGGGAAAGATTTTTTAGAGAAAAGGAGGAAAGGGCAAATAATTTAAAACTTAGATTATATCCGTCAACTCATAGTTCTTTTGAAAACAAAAGAGAAAAGATAGAACTTAGTTACAGAAAAAATTGAAGCGCATCTCTTAATAGACAGTCAGTATAATTCAATTTAAAAGATAATTTACGAGAACCCCGTCAACTTTCCCACAACAATATTGAAAATCGTAGTAGAACCAGAATCAATAATTTGAAATTACAAGACGCAGATGACAGTGAATCGTTAGAGGACATAAATATGTTAAATCAAAACAAAACACGTAGACTTTCGACAACAAATGACAAGTCAAACAGACGTCCACGAATACACACCAATAACTCAGACTCAGATCACGAAGTCGATAATCACACAAATGAGCAAACAATTCAAGTAACTTATTTTCCTTTCGGCGTGATACAAACGCCACTTCAAATTATCAGCAATTGGCTTATTGAATTCAGAAACAACAAAGAGGATAGTCCTGCGCATTTCTTGGACGAATCAAAAAGATTTAAAAGTAAATAGAAAATAAATGATCGCGATATTTTAGAAAATTTAGACGCACTACTAATTAAAGATGCAAAAGATTGGTGCGAAATAAGTAAAAATTCCTGGAGATGTTTATCGGATGTCATCAAAGATTTTAAAAACGCATACATCAACGAAAGGTTTTTGGAAGAAATAAAACAAAAATTAAAATTCGGCAACCAAAAAAACCAAGACATCCACTCTTACCTAACAGAAATAAGAAAACTCTTTACTAACCTCTACGATAGAAAAAACTTGAAATGCGATTTACGCAGAACTTACGAAAACTGAACCTAAAACGGATGATAAAAATAAGTAAATGTTTAATAACTTCAACGGGGATGAAAACAATCCAGAAAGTATCATAGAATATAAAAAGGAAAATAATGATGGTCAAAATAATAACAAAAGTGGATATCAAAACCAAAATTACTAGGGTAGAAAAACAACACAAAAATCGATTTCTATTTTCACCATTTGGATTTCCACTCCTACCTTTTCCAAAATGATACCAACAAAACCTCAGACCTAAATTCCTACCTGGTTTCCAATCAAATTACCAACACTGCTTCACTAATAATAAACAACGATATCCATTTAATCCTCATAATCAAATCTTACCAATGTTTAATCAAATGTCATTAGGGCTAAATCAAGGTCAAAACAATCCAATTATCGAATTCCCAACAACAAAAGCAGAAAATAACTTAGGAGATAATAACGGCAAACAAAATTACGGGAATGAAAATAAAAATTCGGGCAACAACATAAACACAGACTCACAAGACAAAAAAGTTCAAACTGGAAGGGCAGGTATTAAGAAAAAATATAGTACAACTATATGTGGATACTGGTGCCACACATTCGTACGCTGGCAAGGAATTGCTGGAAAAAATCCAGAATTCCAAATTTCGAATTTTTAAACCCGTACCGCGAAAATTAATGTTCGCGATTGGCAAAACGGTCGAAATAATTGGGCAAGTAGTAATCCCAATTAGATTCGGTAAACACACAAACCATGTTATATTTAGGTTAGTCCCAAAATTAACTTCTGTAGGCATTTTAGGCACGGTTATGCTCAAAGCCACCTACTATCCAATGCAAGGAAACCCACAAGCATTACCCCTCTCCGTAACTGATTCATTTGGTTTAAGTAAACCGAAAATTAGGAGGAAATATAAGGAAAATGAGTCAGGAAAATTGATATATAATAGTAAATACGAAGACAAGTATAAGGATCAAGATAGTAATCTTTGTAAGAATAGAAAAGTTACTAATCGAAAAAGATCAGAAAAGGTATCTCAAGAAGCAAATAAAATATCGGAAATTGATAATAAAACTCAATGAATTAATTCAAAAAATCAAGCAATAATAATAACTAATATTTTGAATAGGTGAGGAAAAATCGTAGAGCAAAATGATTGTTCGCTAGATTATTGCGAAGCTATTGTTGAGCCTAACGAAAGCCAGCAATCACAATTAGGAAAACTGTCAGAAAATAAAATAAAAATATACCAGGAAAAATAAGATAGGGCGACTCACCTAACAGAACATAAAATTGACATCCAGAGCCACGATCCCATTGAACAGCGAAATGACCAGGTGAGCCCGAAAATTGAAAAAAAAAATTGATAAATTATTAAAACAAGATATAATAGAAACTTCTTATTGTGATTGGTCAAACCCTATATTTACGATTAAAAAAAACAGGGAAAGACTATAGATTCTGTTCAGATTTCAGAAGGGTTAATATTATCACAAAAAAAACCTCTACCCAATCCCACTTATGACAGGAATACTGGACACACTAAGATCAGCGAAATTCATCTCAAAAATTTATTTGAAGTTAGCTCATTTACAAATACCTTTACAAGGGAACTCAAAACCAAAAACAGCATTCAAAGTCCTTGGAAAAGGCATGTACCAACTTAAAAGGCTGCCGTTTAGTTTAACCAATGCTCCAGCCTTTTTACAGAGACTTATGGACAAAATAATTACTTTAGACTTGAAACCAAACGTTTTTCGTTATCTAGACTCAAAATATTGAAGGCCATTTAACATATTTGAATATCGTATTAAATAAAATCAATGATGCAAATTTAACGATCAGCCCAAAAAAATGCAAGTTCGGCTGAGTGGAAATCAAATACTTAGGATACCTAAACCTAAAAATATTAAATAATTATAGCGCATAATAGGGATGGCATATTGGTACAGAATATGTATCCCACACTTTGCCGAAACAATAGAAACGATAAACAGACTGTTTGAAAAAGATAAAACATGGGATTGAGGATTGGAATAGGACGATGCCTTCCAAAAAATGGAATATCTCCTAACTTCAGTACCTATATTAACCTGCTCAGATTTTACTCAGCCCTTGCTACTCGAAACCGACGCGAGCAATACAGGGTTGGGAGCCGCACTTACCCAAACGATTGATGGCGTAAATTACGTGATAGTATACGCGAGTAGAAGCCTAAACGGCGCAGAATCTCGGTACTCGGCATCAGAAAAAGAATGCCTAGCGGTATTTTGGGCCATTCCAAAATTCAGGCCATACTTAGAAGCTTACCGTTTGCAAGTAATCACGGACCACTTAGCGTTGAATTGGCTCCATAACCTAAAAATTCCTATGGGCCGATTAGCCAGATGGACATTCGAGTTACCAGAATATAACTACGAAGTCATATATGTATAGTAAACGTAGTTCAAGTTTTATCTCTGATGCTCTCTCGAGATCAGGAGAAGCAGCAAAAAGTATAGGCTTTGGGCTAGCTTGTAGCGTAGAAAAACCAAGAGCGAACGTTAACGACAAAACATACGACTGATACTCTACCAAATTCAGACATGTTATGAAAAGACCAGAAGAACACGAAAAATGGCGAATCAGAGATTCGCAACTCTATTTCCACAGAACTGACCCACTCAAATCTAACCTATTACCAGACTCGAACCCTTGAAAATTAATTGCAATCAAAGGCTTGAGACGTCAAGTTTCACGTAAAAATCACTACGAAATCCAGGCAGGACATTTAGGCTCAGAGAAAACTTACGCGAAAATTTCGGAACAGTACTTCTGGTCAGGGTTATATTTGGACGTTATCAATTACGTAAAAAACTGCTAGATCTGTCAAGTGATTAAAGTAAGGTAGGATTATTGGGGAAAAGGGTTAATTTATTTCGCACTTTAGCAAAAAAAAAAAAAAAAAACGAGAAAAGGGGGAAGTTTCTTGAAAATAGTCGGGAAAACAAAAATTCATTTCTTGCTGTTTGCTGCTCGGTGGCTAATTCTTGTGGTTGATTCGGAGACGCCTCCCGTCAATCTGCCTTTTTTTCCTAATGTAAGCCTTTTCAAAGGAATTTTTTTCTCGCATTGTTCAAAATCACATTAAATCTCGCCCCTCTTGTTAATTTACGTTTGTATCACGTTTTTTTTTCGAAGTGTGAGCCTGCTACGGGGAAATTCTTTGTTCTCTTGTTTTTGTTTTCTCCCCTCTACGAGAGAGGATGTTGTGTTGTTTTTGGACCTGCTTTAAATTAATAATTATAACGGACCGTAAGGACCAGACAACATCACTGTGGTGGCACAGTGACACCACAGCCTTTGAGTGTCGTCACCATACACAGCTTCTCTCAAAATTGGCCACCATATCTGTGAGGTTGAAAAAATTTGAGGCCAATGACTTTAAAACGATCCAAGAAATCTGAACTCACAACGCCACAATTGATAGATATGATTGCTCAGTTGCTAAACTGAAAACTAATTACGAATCGCTGGCAGGTGAAGTAAATAAAATGACTAAGTAGAATGCCAGCCTACTGACCCAATTTGAGACAACGAAAGCTAAAATTTCTGTTCTTGAAACGGATAATCAGTTATCCAAGGACATGAATGATCATAAAGGAGACATGTTCAGAGTTTCTGAAGCTAATAGAGACTATCCTAGTCTAATTATCGTAAGATTCATGCACTCGAAACCAAAAGACGAATTCATCGCTTTTAAGATCAAGAACAAAAAGTCACCAGGGCCGCAGAAAATTGACCCTCTGAAGGCACTCAAAAAATGTTTGGCCTCTAAGAAGAAACTCTAGTAAGCGTGGATTTATAATAAATTGGTATGGATTACAAATATTTCGGTTGCGTCTTCAAGCCCAGTAAAAATTCCAGGTGATTTTTATTTTGATGAAGTCAGCCTCTACTTTGATTTGATGCACAGTCTTGATTTCTCCGTATCCCAGTATCAGCATAAGCTCGATTTAGAACCAGTTTCCGCTACCAGATTACTACGAGTAGTTTTGTTTTGACCGCGTGTGTAAGCCGTCGTGTCCGCAGATTTCAGAAAAATGCAGAAAGAGCAATATCGGTCGGTGATTCGATTCTCGTTTTTGGAAGGGAAATCGCGCAGCGAAATCAAAGAGCGCTTGGGTGCTGTCTACGGTGACTCTTTTCCTTCGATAGCGACCATAAAAATTGGTTTAACGAGCTTCAGCGTGGTCACACGTCAGTTTTTGCTGAGGCACGTCCAGGTGCCCCGAAAACGGCTACCATGGAGGATAACGTGACAAAAATCCACGGTCTCGTATTGACAGACCGCCGATTGCAGGTGCGCGAGATAGCTTGAACAACAACAAGCGCAACCGTTGAGACCATTTCAGAGCAATGTTTGACGCTGTTTAAGCGTAATCCGAAGGAGTTTCAGCGTCGTTTCGTGACCGACGACGAAACATGGCTACACTGGTACACACCAGAGACCAAGCAGCAGTCCAAACAGTTGGTTTCTTCAAGGGAATCTGCTCCGAAGAATACAAAGACGGTTCCATCAGCTGAAAAGGTGATGGCCACCGTTTTTTGGGATTCACATAGTGTGATCTACATCCACTACCTGAAGAAGGGAAAAACGATTACAGGGCTCTACTATGCCGAATTATTGGGCCGATTTGACGCTAATTCGCAGAAAAAACGGTCCCATTTGGCGAAGAAAAAAGTGCTCTTCCATCATGGCAACGCACCGGCTCACACCTCCGCCGTCGTTGATGTCAAATTGGTCCAATTAGGCTATGAACTACTACCCCATCCACCGTATTCTCCAGATTTGGCCCCGTGCGACTTCTTTTTGTTTCCCAACTCGAAAAAGTCACTCGCGGGGCAGACATTTCAGTCAAATGAGGAGGTTATCGCCGCCACGGAGGCCTACTTTGCAGACCTCCAGAAAACGTATTTTTCAGACGGGTTAAAGAAGTTGGAGCATCGCTGGGTCAAGTGTATCGAGCTAAGAGGAGACTACGTTGACAAATAAATAGCCACTTTTCAAAAATTTTCTTTTTCCTTTTGTAGGCTAAGTACTTATCGGACCGCCCTCGTATATAATATATTCTCCAATCGCCGCATCGACAAGACAGCTTCGCCTTCAGAATCTTCGACAAAATGAGTCTTCATCTACGATTATACATTTGTCAATATTAAATACTTCGTGTATCTCGGCTGTAGCTATCAGCGGTTTCAATCTGATTCGCGCTGATCTTAAGAGTTTCGTGGCTCGGAATGGCGGAGGTGTAGCTTTTTACATTCGTGATGACCTACGCGTCGACCCTGAAATCGAAAATTCTTCGCTTATCGCAAACGATCATAAATATGATTTACCCTCGGATATCTGCTCTGTAAAGTTGTATCATAAAAAAACCATACTCAGTATCGTCGTGGTCTACAGAAGCCCCAAATCAAACTCCAACTAGGACGAAGAGCTGAAAGAAGCGTTGGCCAATGTATATGGCCTTCCTGATAGTATAATGTGCTTAAAGGCGACTTCAATATAAATGCAGATGACACTGATCAACAGGACTGGTCTAATCTAAACAGTTTGTCATGCTCCTTTGCTCGCCGCCAGATTGTTAGCGAACCTACAAGCACAACAGATAGATCCTCATTGATTAGAGATTCAATCTTTGTGAGTGAAGAAGTACGTATTGTAGGCTCACACGTGATCAAGTTGTCAAAAACCTTCGATCACGATATGGTCTTCTCTACAGTGAATGTGACAGTTGATATTAGGCCGGGGTTATTTCGCGTTGGTAGAAATTACGGAACAGTAGACCAAAGTGAGTTCGAAATTGCGGCAGAGGTGGTAGATTGGGATAGCGTTGTCAATGCCAGCACAGTGGACGGCAAAGTACTCATTTCATCTCAATTAGTCTTGAATTCAACTGACTTATTCTGCCCGCTCCGAAAATTCAGAAGCACAAGACCTAAGCCTCCATAGTATACTGACTCTGTCAGAAAAATCTCAAGGGCTAGGGATAGGGCACGATATAAGTGGTGCATCAACGAAACATATGCAAATCGTGCAGAATTTACCTTCCTTCGAAACCTGGCAACGGCGTTTATGCTGCGTGAAGAAGCGGGGTACCTTTCCTTCATCCCTGAAAGGCCCTCTTCCATACATACCTGGGAAAAAGTAAATCGATTGGAAGTTTGGTCAGGACAGAACCAACTCTCATGGGGAGACCTGAATAATGACCAAAGGGCGATTAACAATTTCATCCTCTATACCCATTTACTAGCATCTTCTTCGAACATGCCCATTAAAGAAATTCGTGCATCAATAAATTCCAATGGACGATATCCTTTTCTCTTTCATTGAATCGACTTCGCTCAGTTGTATCAGGCAGTCAAATCTATTAAATCGAAGGCCACGGGGTCTAACGGTATTAACAGCACTTTGATCCCCCTATGTGTCCCTTCGTGTTTGCCTTCTCTTCTGGGCATAATCTAATAAAAATCCTTCCATTTTTGTCGAAAGTATTAGGGAAAGTCTGTCTGCAACAGTTAACCTTCAAGATCAAGAACCAAAAGTTAGCAAGTCTCGATATCTGATATGAGAACGTTTCGTTCATCTTATTGTCTTTATGTAAAGAAGGGTGCATGCACGCGGATGATACGCAAGTATACGTCCGTTGTAAATTAGAAGACATTGACTTTGGTGCCTCAATTCTGAATTTAGCGTTGGCATATATCGCCAAATGGACAATGAAGCACGGACTAGTAATTAGCTCAGTTAAATCTACTATTTTGCAAATAAAACAACATGAAAGCTGCAAGTTTGTCCATTTTCACCATCGTTGGAGTCGAACTACCTATCACTGAGCAGGCAAAAAACTTGTGCCTAACCCTGCAGTTAGATTAGAGCTTTGAGGAGCGCACTTTATCAACAACCAAACATGCGTATATTCGACTGAGAAAACTTCACCCTTTTTGTCACGCACTCCAAATTAAGGTCAAAGTCCTTCTCTGCCAGGCAGAGATACAGAGAGTACATAATTCTTACCTTAGATGCTGTAACGAGATTAGAAAGCTTGACCACATTTTTCCAGCCCTTCGTGATTCAGGTTGGCTCAAGATAGACTGAAGATGGGTCATGCACCTCTTGTCTTTCTTTAAAAACAGGCGCACGAGAAAATCACTCGCAACAAGATCTAACGGTTAACTCACTAGCTTCCTATCTCGTTCCTGAATTAAACGACGACAGTTTTGTCTGAAGTACTAAATTCATTTTCAAACTTATTGAGTTATAATTAAACTGTACCACCGCAGGCCCATATTTGGCGAACCTTTTCACAATTTACTATCAAGCAATATCTAAGTTCATAGCGTTACTTTTACTGATTATCGCCCTCCTCATTCTAATGTAGTTTATGGATGGCCCCATCAAAAGTGTGTGCAGAATGTATGTAAATAACCATAAATTCATTCTAATAATAATGTTATCAAAGCAAGCATCCCTCAATGTCTTCATACTTGCCTCACAATATAACCACAAGGGACTCATGATATAGCAACATACGATTGTATTTTTTAAGAAAAATGTAATCCTCTATTTCTTGTTCCAGATTTGAGTTCACAGTTCGACTGTCTACCTAATGGCGCCCCAATTCCTGGTGTTCCTCGTTCCGGAACTGCTCATTCTCCTGAAATACATCGTGCTCCTGAAAGGTCACTACCTTCTGCCGAGACTTCTCTTCGTGTCAGGTCAAGGTCACCACCTTCTATCAGGCATCGTAATTTACTCATACTTGGATATGACCTGGGAAAAGTTGGGCTTCTTCGGCTTATTCCCCACACCAATCCGCAGCGACAATTTGAAATTCGAAGGTACACTTTTCCTGCTGATGAACCAATTGGATTGCTGGGTAGAGGTCGTACTAAATTGAAGCCCATGCCAACCGAAGAACGATATGTTTTAACAACATCTACTGGTGACGTTGTTGCAATGATGGAATATCATTCAATGTTTCGTGGAATATTTAATCGTGATCGACAACGGGTGGGCATAAACATGGAAAGCGGCGCGGTATTTGAATTACCCCCACAATTAGTCAGTGAAACTCCAGTGGGCTATAATTATAAAATCACAAAGAATTATCAAGTGATATGTTTAAACCACGTCTAAATCAAAATTATTTATTCCATTAGTTCATTAAAAAAAAGAAACCTAAGATATGATATTGCATGTAATCCGCAGTCGGATCAAAATGTTGCAAGTAGCTGGAAATTACATTAAAATAGTCAGTGCATTGTGCTTCTCGAGGCTTCAATCCCTTATGAATTCCCCCGCTTATATTTTTCGGAAACAGATAAAAAACAGTGATGTGAAATAACTAGATTCTTTTAACTAGTTAATGCAAATAGTTTTATTTTTGGTAGCTGTAGTCATAACAAAGTTGATTTTATAAATAATTTACCATTTTTTTACTAACAGTAGCTATAAAAATCATTACTTTTTTAGTTACTTTCGAAATTTACTGTCGGATTTTACATGATATCACAGATATCAATATTTCAAGGTATTTCTAGAGAAATAAATTCTGGAGCAAGAATTTTCAAGAGATTTCTAGCGGTTTCAAAGATTTTAAGAGTTTCCAGGTATTTCAAGAAACTTCAAAAGATGCAAAGGATTTTATGGAATCTTTCAGGATAACAAGGGATTTTAAAGATTTTTAGGGATTTGCACGGTGTTTTCATGAGAACATTAATAAATAATTCAAATATAATTTATAGTCAATAATTTGAAAATTGTTTATATTTATTTTATTGGGCTTTTACGATCTCCAAAGAAAGGATTTCTAGAGAACTTTGGCGAATAAATTAAATTTCGTTTCAAGGGATTTTGACAGTCCCAAAGGACATGAAGGAATGACAACAATTTCGAAGGAATTTTAGTATTTTAACTCATTTAAAAAGATTCTATGAAAATTTATAAAAAGTGATTTCAAAGAATTCTATCCAATTTTCAAAGATTTTGCAGGATTTGTAGATAACCAAAGCCTGCAGAATGAAATTCAACGGGATTCCTAGCAATTTTCAAGATTTCGTGGGATTATGAGGTTTTTCAAAGAAATTTAATAGAATATCGAAGATTTTCGAAAATTACAAGCAGTGTCAAGGAATTTCGAAAGATTTAAGGGATTTTATGAGAAATCCGAGTATTTCAAAGATTTTAGGGGATTTTTCCAATTTCAAGGAATTTCAAAGGATTTTAGAGAAAACTTCGATGGATAGGTGTGATTCAATTTCCATTCAAGGGATTTAAAATAATTTTTACTTCTACTTATTTTAATAGATTTTCTCGATTTCCTGACACTTAAAAGGATTTTGAGGCATTTTATCTAATTTCTAGAGAACTTTAAGGAATAAATTAAATTTTATTTGAAGGGGTTTCCTACGGATTTTAACAGTTTCAAGGAATATTAATAAATTACAAAAAGTTCCAAGGATATCGTCTAAGTGAATCGTTCTTAAATAAAAAACGTGTATTTTATAGGTTTTTGTTCTTTAAAAATTTTACTATGTAGGTGGCAAGACCTAAGCGATCCATTATTCTACCGAATAACCACTTATACATAGACTTTTTGTCGCTTTTCAATGCTTCATCTTTAAATCAACGGGTAAACTACGAGTTTTGACATTGTTGTTTGTTGGGCGTAGTTTATCATCAACTAACAACATGGAATCCGTAGATGCATTCGAAATTACACTTTTTATTATAATTTTTTCATTGTTTGTAAGGCGCGATTTACAAGATCATCGGATTTCGGGTGCTATGAAGGAGAAATTATCACGCAGATATTTTCATTCACAAAATACTGAGAAAACTATTTTGTATTGAAGGGCGGACAATTAGTCGCGACAACTTTATGTAGCTAACCAGTCTAGGAAAACATTTTCGAAGACATTCTATAACCCCACTAAGTTGTGATAGTGAGAAGCTCTCTACTTCATCCGCCTACGCTTACTTGTAAATAAGCGTTTGATAAATCGATAAGGCAACAGATTTTACAGATTACCATATCCTAAAAAATATCTTTAATTTTCGGAAAAGGGTCCGTATTTTCTTTCCGTCACGACGATGGGTGAAGCTTAATTACTGACTGAAATCTTTGTTATGATCTCGGCCTTTCCAAATTGACTCATTTACTCGAAAACTTCATCTTTACCCGCAAAACGTATATCATATGGTCTATGAAAAATAGGTTAGCATTATATATAACGCTGTCCAATGTTTAATGTACCACGTACAATGTTTTTGTACTTAATGTCTAAGGATACCTCTCCTAAGACGACGATGTGATTCTTCTCCTTGGCGGTGACGAGACGATATTTGCTACATACCAGGGGTACGTTCAAGCTGATTTTTCGGAACTTATTTCCCGTAATAAGGGTAAGCGCAGCTCCAGTGTCGATTTAAAAATCGCACACTGACATTTGCACTGCACAAATCAATGCTTCTTCAAACTCCCACGTTGGATTTTTAATTGATTTTTCGGATTTCTCTGTCCAGGATATGACCTTCTCGACGTTGCACTAATGACTTTCCATATTTGGACGTTGACACTTGTAAACGGACGCGGCGTAATCATTTCTTTTCACAAAGCCGTTCATTAGATTCATGACATAATCAGGAATATCATCCTCCATTTCACATTGATTATTAGCTGTGGTAATATGGAATAATTCACATATATGTCTGTTTTCCAAACTTAAAGCAGTATCATGAGAGAGATGGACAATCTGATGCTTCGTGAGACTTGCGATCACATCTCGTACACCCTTGGCTCCATGACGATGCCTGTTGATACTTCACATTGATTATTATTAGCGGTGGGAGTACGGAATAATTGAGAGACTTGTCTTTTTTTCACGCTTGAATCGATCCCACGAGAAAGCTGGATAATATGATGCGTCGTGAAACTTGCGACTACATCTCGTACATGCTTAGCTCCATGACGATGACTTTCGATACTTCACGTTGATTATTAGCGGTGGGAGTACGGGATAGTCCAGAGATATGTCTTTTTTCACACTTGATGATATCAAACGAGAGAGCTAGACAATCTGTTGCTCCGTAAGACTTGCGACCACATCTTGTACACCCCTAACTCCATGATGATGATTGTTGATACTTCACATTGATTATTAGCGACGGGAGTACGGAATAATTGAGAGATATGTCTTTATTTCACACTCAAAGCAATTTCACGAGAGAGCTGGACAATATGATGATCCATGGGATTTGCGACCATATCTCGTACACCCTTAGCTCCATGATGATGATTGTTGCTACTTCACATTGCTTATTAGCGTTGAGAGTACGGAATAATTTGAAAATATGTCTTTTCCCACACCACGAGACAGATGGACAATCTGATGCTCCGTGAGATGTGCGACCAAAATTCGTACACCCTTGGCTCCATGATGCCAACTGTTGATCAAACCTAGAACCTTTCCTGAACTTAAACTTTTCCTGGTCCTGCGAAGAGTTTGGTGGTTTCTTTCGGAAATTTGTGTTATGTCTAGAAGTTTGCCTGAATTGCGGCGTTTTCTTAATGTTCTACTTTAGTATTGTCGCACTCTTGTTTGACCATTTCCATATTTAATACTAGTGTACAAGCTTTTTCGAATGTCATCTCAGTTTCTCAAAGTAGTTTTCGAATTCGCAATTATAAATTATGTAACTGATTCTCCAGGTTTTTAAAACCTACTATAAAATCTGTAGCGAGGCGGAACCTCTAATTCCTCTAGTACATAGTGTTTTTTTTTTTAAATAATTCCACCAGTTCTTTAAATGTTTTAGTACCTAAGTCCATCGGCAGGCACAACTTTTTTAGCACACTTTACATTTTCGCACCAATCAGAATGATCTAGGCAGCCTTCCTTTGTGTATCCTGATTTTCTAAGTATGAAGAATGCTTGCATTTTGTCTAGGTCATTTTCAAGCCGCTCAACTTCCGAATTGAAAGGTGCGATTGACACAATAACTCCGGACGACATAGATAGTCGCTGCTTCGTGACAAAAAATAACCCAATTCTTGTAACATATTTTGTGGAATTTATAATAGTTTTTCACAGTTTGAAATAAGTTGTTCTAGTAGACACTATATAAATTTACAATATAAACACCAGATTTCCCTAAAATCTGAAACAGGGATGCCCACGGATAGTTTCCTGACCCGCTTCTCTTCCACTTCTACGAGCGCTTCTCCGTGCTTTTTCCTCGCACGCTCGTTCGCTCTCTGTATATGGCCGTAAGAGAGGGGTTTGACGAGTGACATGTTTTTGCTCTTTGCTCTTCCCGTGGAGATCCCTGACCTGAAATGGTATATTACATAGCTAGGGGCGAAAGGTGGCGATTTCTAACGAGCGTGAGCTCGAGCAGCAATCATACGAGTCAGGTATGGACGACCTTCGTCTCTACCTGTATACGATATTTTTCATAGCAACTCTATTGAAAATTCGATTGAGGAACTTTTAAAGCTGGTTGAAACTGAGAGGTTTAACCATAGGGTAGCAACATTTTAAGTTTCAACTCTAGGGTTGGAATTCTTAGTTTCAACCTGCTTTACAGGTACCGCCTACAATCTGTGAGATGACGACTATAAGATATATGTGTTGTATAATCCAATAAAGCACTATAATATTGATTGGTTATATGTTTATTCAAATTCTTTATTAGTTCATTTTTCAGTTTTATTCTACTCCTGTAATATAATATAATCTTATGTACATATTTCGTGGAACATAATAAAGATCTATTATTATTGTTATTATTATTACGGTAATTGAAGGAAATATTTCACTACAAGTGTGTGTAAAATATTTGGTGCTAAGGCCGCAGTACAAACGGCATCAAGCACAGTGGTCAGTCAGCGAATAAAATAAATAAGAAAGATACAGTACACATTAATATCTAACAAACACAAAATACGTTAAAATTCTATATAGTGAAAATTAAAAAAAAAACATACAAGTTATTTAAGTTTGAAAACAGAAACAGACTTATAATGCGAATGATCTTTCTTGACAGTCCAAAAGCAGCTAGCCGCTTTCTACTTGGTAGTATACAAATTTTTGGACCATGCGGCAGGTGCTCAGCAAAACTGCCTTCTGCCTTCTAGCATCCTATCAACTCTTAGATTCTCCGTGTGACTCTCTAGCCCCTCGTAGACTTTATCCGTGGCAAGAAGTCACAAGCGGATGAATTGTAGCCTTTTCAATTTGCAATATTTCTGAATCTTGGTCGTATGGGGTTAGCGGTAGTTCTCGTTTTCGAGGACAGCTGCTGGGACGTGAGTATACTTGTTATGAACTAGCTTTCTGCAGCCTTCAATGATGTGCTCAAGGAATTTATCGGGATCAGCAAAACTGACACCGATCTTTCACAGTTGAGTGGAGTATATGCTTTTAATAATTTCTGGTGTTGATTACCATGTCCTGTATGACCACGAAAAATCTATCCATGTTGCGTTGCTCTTGTATACTGAATTGCTGTTCATGTAATCACTTCCATCACCATTCTCGTAAAATCTGCTCATGAGACGCGGCATGGATGTTTCTGTCATTCGGATCAGCGGGATTTAGAGTCAAGTAATTCTTATCTTCTTCACAGATAGTGTTGTTGAGTGGATTGTCTCATTTTTTATTGAAATATGCGCTCACTTGTGTGATAAGCAATCTACACGATTGATGGACATCCAACACGCATTCGATATTTCATCGTCTGTACAAGAATGGTTCGGTTTATATGTGGCAAGTTGGTGATAGACCACTTAGTGAGCCCGAAAGTGTATATGAGGAGCGGAATCCCGTGGATGTTAACGGCCTTGATCTTGTTGGCCGAAATGAGGCTATTTTTCAATACGGATTTTAGATGCTTGGCAAAGGCATTTGTAAGGCTTCAATATCAGTGTAATAGGGTCCCATCAAGTGAAGAATGCCTTGATATTTATATGACTCATCATTCATCATTGTTCCAATGAGCTCCGGATTGTTAAGCCCCAACTCCGTGTTTACAAATTCCTGTTATAAGTGCAGATCTTCGCCCTTGTTTAGCCCAAATTTCATATAAATGACGTTTGAAAACTGCAAGATGGTTTTAATTAACTTCTGTAGTTTTTCAATCGAGCTTACATATACTTTCAGGTCGTTCATATAAAGCAGATGAATAAGGTTGTATCCCATCCTGCCTTTCTTTACACTGTACCCATAGGATGTGTTATTAAGAGTCCTGCTAAGTGTGTTCAGCACTTAGCAGAACCACGGGAAACTGAACGCGTAATCCCAGAAATGCCACGGTATGATATGTGCAGGCTGCGCTGCTGTTTTCGCGCCTGCTTGGCTTGACTGTGAGCGTATACTTTCTCGGAAATGATAGAAGCTGATGCCTTCTGTGATGAAAGAGGACGCCGAGGTTGGCCGATGAAGCATGTTCTGGCAGCACCTTACTTATGAATCGTGTACAAACTTAGGGTATGTACTTGTATCAAAAGTTGTGCACCATTCCCGGGTGAGGTCCTCGCCAGTATTCCGCCTTCTTCAACACCTTAGTCATATCGGATATTGTTCTGTTCCGAACCTTCATTGCCGGAAAGTCTGACATACGACCCATTCGAGGTTGAGCCACACTCCTAAAAGATTGTTTTAATTTTTTTCTTCAAACCTCTTCCCAATAGTCAGCCATGTCTTTCACGCGTGAAGCTTCGAGCGTCAACTTTTGTTTGTGAGTCCGACTGATTTCCCCGTCGAACTGTTTCTTATCCTTCTTAAGGGCCTAGCTTTGATCTTTTCTAGCTTTAGATTTCTTGTATCTGCAAATCTTGGCAGTCAGGACATAGAGCCTCTGTGGACAGGAGTCAATGACTTGATTTATTGTTGCGTTTGATGTTGTTGACGATAAATTGCGTGAACAAAGGCATAAGGTAAGATATTTAAAATCTAGTTATAGTATTTTCTAACATTAATAGGTCAAAGTACCTAAGCCTCGGGTTCGTTTTAGGGTTTATGGAAAATTGATTTCATGCATACCTACGAAACCACTGTTTTCCCGATAGAATTTCACTAATTTATTTATTGGAATATTTTCACTTATTTAATTAGTATTTTTTCACTAATTATTCATGATCGACTTTTCTGTAATTCATTTCGTGAAATTTCACTAATCAATAGTCATATTTTACTATTTTAGATTTAGAGAGTGTACACTCGATAAAAAGTCAGGTCATCGAACTTAGTATAATAAGAGAATATTTGTACTTGCACAGAAAAAAATATTTTCAATCGTGAATTTGTGTCCTAATGAGCCATATATAACACCGGCTTAAGCTGTGATCAAATCACAGCTATCTTAAATACGTGTTACTTAAACAAAGCTATCAGAGCATAGCCAAGTGACACAACAAATATTAATCTAGGAGTCTGCACAGTGATTTAGATCATGTAATCAACATAATCGCGCAATTTTATAATGTGGTGCATCGAAAAATTACAATTAGGTAAATTAAATACAAATTTGAGGATTACTCTACTCTTTCTGATCTAACTTTCCTTTCTAATACGAGTTTCCTCTTCATCTCAGGATTTTTCAAATCCTGAATCTCTTCCAGGGTTTTTCTATTAGATTCGGGAATGATGATGAAAGTAAGGATGGATCCAAACATGGCTACCAGAGAGTAAACACAAAAATCTGCAAAAGTACATGAATTTTAAAATAAAAAAGGTGATTTTTCATGCAGAAAATGGAATAGTTACATTTTAAGTTAAAAAATTAATTTTTAATTCAAAAAAACAAACGATCTTCTAACAAAACAAATCATTTTAAACCTGAAAAACCTGAAAACCAAAAAAGACAAATTATTAATGAAGCATATGATTTTTGTAACAAGTAATTCAATTTTCAACTAAAGAGATCAGTTTTCTACTGAAAGTGGAATAGTTGAATTATCAGTTAAAAAAATTAATTAGTAACCAAAAAGATGAGGTTAGAACCAAAAAAATTAATTTTCTACCAAGAAAAGACGAAATTTCAATAGAATACATGACTTTTCAATTGAAAATGATACATTTTCCATAAATAATAAAATAGTTAAATTTTCAGTTAAGTAAATTAATTTTGGAACAAAAGAAGGTTTTAATTTTAAATTACGAACATCAAAAATCTACCAAAAAATACTAATTTTTAAGTAGTTAGATACATTTTTGAGTATGATGAATATATTTAAAAATATTACGAAAATAGTTAAGTAGCTGTATTAGGCTTTTCATCAGAGGATGTGAAAAGTACAATCAATAGATAATCGCTTTTATCAATAGATATTCAGTTTAGGCGGATGAAATTTACCTTTTTAATTCTTTTAACATATTTTGTAAAATTTATGTGAGTTTTTTTCGGAAATTGAAATGACTCATTCTGGTAGACACTATATTAATTGCAAATATAAACACCAGTTCTCTCTGAAATATAAAATATAGTGATATCAGTTTTAGCGAATTTAGTAATCAAATTTTTTTCCTTGAATCTGACTCTAATGACATGTAAATATTCGAAAGAACAAACTTTGCGTCTATTGTCTATAAGATAACAACTATAGGATATTATATAATCTAATGGAGTTTTGAAATATTTTTTAGTTACTTTGTTAATTAAATTCTTTATTAATACATTAATGAGTTCTTCCTCTACTTAGAAAAGATGATGATTGCTCATACTCTCGTCTTATCCTTGGCGATTATCCGCAGTTATATTGGTGAATATAATAATATAATATATCTATAATATTATGTATTTTTTAAAGCTATACGCAAATCGTTTCAACTCAGACGTGCGCAGATGGTACCGTCCTGATTGTGCATATTAAATTAATTTAGACATGCACATATGGTACACATGGTACCCTACCATCTGTGCATGCTTAAATGTAGATGTGCAGATAGTGTACACTTCAAACTGTGCAAGTGTACACAATATGGGAGACTCCTAACTATGTACGTTACAATCTAGACGTGCACATATGGTACCCTCCCAACTGTGCACGTTTCATTTGAAATGATTATATTAACAAGTTTCACGTTTACGTGTACAGTAGGGTGGACGAGAAAAATAGATTTCTCATGATTTTCTTATGATTTTCTTACGATTTCCTTATGATTTCTTACCCGTTTTGAGAGCTCTTGAGTCAGAAAAAACGAGTCGGCTTGGCTATAGTTTATAGTCACGATAAATTTTGCAAGACAGATCAGATGAAATTGAGCTTTAGCACCCTCTTTCGAGGCCTGAAAAGAAGGAACAAGTTCATTAACCAGCCATTTGTTATCTTGCCTCAAAATATTGCCGCAAGAAGTTCACGCTATATCAACATACGATTGTCTACTTCCGGAACAATGTAATCCTCTGTTTCTTGTTCTAGAGTTCAGTTCAGCATTCAAGTGTTCACCTAATGGTGCCCTGATTCCTGGTGTTCTTCGCTATGCACCTTCATATCCTTTTGACAAACATAATTATCTTGAAGGGCTCCTCCATCTGCAGATACTCTTCTTCGGTTCAGGTCAAGGTCTCTTTCTGCCAGGTATGACCCTGCCAGGTATGCCCCTGTCAGGTATGCCTCTGTCAGGCATCGTTCATTACTCATACTTGGATATGACCCCAGAATTAGCCAATTAAACTCCGTCAGGCTGCCATAGCCCAATAAAAAAGAATCTGCAAGTGATATATTTAGGCCACGTGTAAATCCCAATTTTCAACACCATTAGTTCGTTTGGTAAAATTTAAACCTAAAATATATTATTGTATCTAACTCGAGGTCCGATAAAAATGTTACATGTAACTTGTAATTACATTAAATGAGTTAGCGTCGTATGAATTTTAAGATTTTCCATGAGATGATGTGAAAATACGATCAGTAGATATTCAATAGACATTCGCCTTTTTGTGGTGTTTCGAAAAATGTTCCAGGAAGGTTCCCGAAAGTAGATAAATGTTCGCGTATCAAGGAAGGTGCCTAAGGAAGGTTCCGGGGATGTTCTTAAAAACATTTTACATTATAATAATCAATTTTATATAATGCGAAAATTGTTCCCGAACATTCCGCGAAGGTTCCCGGCAGTAGATAATTGTCCATGCATCAAGGAAGGTTTCCAAGTTAGGTTCCGGGAATGTTCGTGGAAATTTTTCGCATTGTATAAATTTCGTTAATTTAGAGAACTAAATTTCTTACGAGCATTCCCGGAACCTTCCTTGGGAATCTTCCTGGATATGCGGACATTTATCTACTTCCGGGAACCTTCCTGGAATATTTTTCGAAATTCTCCGAATCTTATATTGGAATGTTCTAGAAATATTCAGGGAAACTTTTGTACGATGCGGGTTTGTGTATTTTTTCCTTCGAGATGACTTTATTGAAATGTAAATATGTCAAAAGGACCCAATTTATATCTGTAATATACGATACAATGACTATAGAAAATATGTTTATGTCTATAATTTTGTTCATTTAATTAATTTGAAAATTTAGATATCTCATTATAATTACTTGGTAAACTTTGATTTTACTAGGGATATTTCGCTAGGGATACTTTCCAATTTCTATTTTTTATAACAGACACATTTTGGATTCCCCGGAATGAATTCAGATTAAATTCTTACGCATTTCGTACAAACTCAAATAAAGTTCAAACAAAAATAGATATTGGGTCCTGATTTTTGTATAGGCTAAAAAAATATACCTAAACTTATAAACATATTGTATCATTAAATAAACTAATAGAATTGAGGATAACCGTCAAGGATAAGACGAGAGTAGAAGGAATCCTCATCTTTTCTAATTAGAGGAAAAACTGATTAATTTATTCCCGGACAGCACAAAAGTTTCCCTGAACATTCCTGGAACATTCCAATGTAAGGTTCGGAACCTTCCTTGATGCATGAATGATTACCTACTGCAAGGAAGCTTTGCGGAATGTTCGTGAAAAATTTTCGGATTACATAAAATTAATTATTTTATATAATATTCTCGGAATATTCCCGCAACCTTCCTTTGGCACCTTCCTTGATACGCGGACCTTTACCTACTTTCGGGAACCTTTCTGGAACATTTTTTTGGAACATTTTCCACGAAAATTCGGGGAACCTTTTTCGGGAATCTTCCTGGATATGCGGACATTTACCTACTTCCGGGAACCTTTCTGGGCTATTTTTCGGAATTCTCCGAACCTTAAATTGCAATGTTTCAGGAATGTTAAGGGAAACTTTTGTGCTATATGGGTTAATGGATATTTTAATTAACAATGCCGTAATTAATATTCTAGTGTTTCATGAGATTATATATAATCAAGATTTTAATCAAATCTTCGAAAATAAATAAAAAATCAATACGAAAATAACTTCTGTACACATCTTATTAATATTTTACAAAGTGAATTTAGCAGATTCATAAAACGTGAAGAATGTTTTTTTTTTGAAATGCGTGCCCCGAAAGTACGCCTGTCGTCAGTTTGTAGTTATAGTTTAATTTAAAATAACAATACCAAGAACATCAATTATGCAAAACATTCTGAAATATATAGAGCTGGTTCAGCACGACGACACCATGTGACGCTAGTCTAACTGTTTCAAGCTTTATTATTAAATGTAGTTTATATCACAAATTACTATTTATTTATTAATCCTCATTTCCACGTATGGATGTATGCATATATATCCGTGTTAATTACAGTCAAAGTTTGATTCTTTTCAATTATTAACTAAGAGCACATAATCAACCTAATCCTCGAGCAGGGTCATGATAGCTTAGGTGGGATTGTCAGGAAGGTTACCATGGTTGGTAATGAGTACGTATTTTCTCAAAATAAAATAAATAATTTCAAAACTACAGATTTTTAAACCACTTAGAAAAATATTGGAATTGAGAAAATGGTTGCACAAACATGTGCAATAATCATTTATATAAATAGGAAGATGTTCCACACCGTTCAACTGCATCTTTCTGCAACTCTAAAGGAAAATATTCCTAATATAATATAAAAAATTCAATTATTCTAACATATTTTGCAAAATTTATATTAGTTTATCGAATTTTTAAATAAGCCGTTTCAGTGTAAACTAAATAAATTTACAACCGAAGCACCAGATTTCCCTAAAACATAAGACCTTATGAAAATTGTGATATCATTTCTCACGAATTGATAACCATACACATTTATTTACCTCGAAACTGAATCTCATAAAATATAAATAACTCAGAAGGACAAACTTCGTGCCCATTATTTATGAGATATCTAATATAGTATATATGGGGTATTCTATTTAACACGGGCGCACTGCCCACAACAAATGTTTTTCGTTTTTCTTCAAACTGCGCTAAATTGAAGTACTATTGTTCGACGCGGCTCGCATAGAGCGAGACTCTTTTATTGATAGTTTTAAAGCACTTGCGCAACGACGTTTATGCATTCAGCAGACAACCATCTTCAGACCTTAGAGTAACAGAGAGAGAGAGAGAGAGAGAGAGAGAGAGAGCGGCTAGAGCAGGTACTTTGCGAAGTGACTTCAGCAGTGGCTTCAGCAAGGTGGCAAGGCGAGTCGAGGCGAGGGCCGCGAGTATAGCAGCTGGTTACCAGCCGTATGTTTCACGAACGAGCTGCATGATGGTACATGATGGTAAGCCAACAGATCAAATAAAATAAATCAGACGAAACATATAATTTTTGTTTCTCAAATTCTCCCCCCTCTCTCTTCCACTAACGGGCTATCTGGTATACCAGCCCGCCTGTTTCCGCTGAAGCAGCTGGCATACTAGCCCCTTCAACCGACTCACTTATTACCTTCATCCCTTTCCCAACAACTAACAAATTGAATCTCCACTAATCAAGTACTTTTCAGGAGAGAAAGGAATCTAAAACGCCCGCTCAACTACGTCATCATTCCACCTCCCTCGCTATTTTTCCTCCCTCGAAAACTTTCAGCCCACTCCTGCCTTTGATGCTGTCTATCCTATCTTTTTCTATTTGATAAGATAGGCAATTCTAGCCCTCCTTCCACCTCCCTCGACATCTCTCGTCTCACTCCCATCTTTGATACTATACATGCTATCGCTTTCTATCTTATGGGGTAGACACATCACTCCTTCTTTCCACCTCCCTCGAGATCTCTCCTCTCACTCCATCATTTGTTGCTATCCATGCTCTCTCATTCTATCTTATGAGATGGACACAGCTCACCCTCCTTCCACCTCCCTCGACATCTTTCTTCTCACTCCCTCTTTTGGTGCCATCCATGCTGTCTCTTCCTACCTTACCAGATAGAAATCTATTATTCCCGAAGACTATTCGTTTTACTGCTACAAGCCAATACCACCCAAAAGTAAGGATCATATAACTGTGAGATCTTATTTTAGGTGCGAAATTAGAGACAAACTTTATTGGGTAAAGCCCAAACAAAATAAAGTTTGTAACTAACGGATTCGAAAGAAAATTTGAAAAGCTTTCCATCGCTGGTAAGCATTTCTAAAAAAACATCTGTACTTTCCATAGTTTCTTCAAACTCAAGCATTGAAAATCCAAATATCTGAGAACACGTATCCTACAATGAGGTCCCATAGTACTTCAATTTACCACAGTTTAAAGAAAATCCAGACATTAACCTAAATAAAAGTGTCAATACATTCCGACGCTTCGACACAGCTTTGCATCTTCCTGAATATGAAATTTATCACGTCAAAATGTAAATAACTTCTTTAACCTCTTGCGTAAAAGAACCGAAGCTAAACTAACTATAGAACTATATATTATTCAGAAGAAAACAGCTACGAACTAAGCATCAAGAGTTTCCATTATTTAACGATGGATATAATAATCAAACAGCTGATTCATAAACATAATTTATAAAATATCAAGGTTTGCCCAGTAGTTATAATAGATATTTAATTTTTTTAATTCCAGTGAATTGAGAAAATCATAAATATTTGAAATTGCATTAAAATGGGAAAAAATTAAAACTTGGCAAGAGTATAATTATTATTGATCGAATTTATTTCAAGTCAAGCAGGCAGACCACCCTCAAGTGACAGAATCATTTGTTACTCAAATATATTGTTTTCCAAAGGGACTTAGATGACACGTATCTCACCGATTTGAAGAAAAAGTTGGTTGACAAAGTTATAAGTACTTGAGTTTTCACAATTGAAAAAGCGGATTATAACAAAATGTCAAATTTTTTATCAAAAGCTTGATTTTTTCAATCTGCCACAGATATTTTTTTTTTCTGATAGAATTTCTTGTCCTCAGTCTAAATTCGTATGAAAAGTGCAAAAAAGTTGAAAATTCATTTTTCGTTCTGAAAAATGAAAGAAAAAACGTTTTTTGCCAAAATGACAAAAGATACGGAAAAAGTCAGAAAAATAAAATTTTCTCCGTAAAATGTTCTAGAAAATGGTCTCTTGCTACTTTTTTCTGATTTATTGTTTCTTCAATAATACTATTTTATGGAGTGATTGGAAACCAGAGAGGACTAAAGAGAAGATTTTGCAGCCAATAAAATAGATTTTCAAAAAAGGAATTTCAATTATAAACCAATTAGTTGAATTTTCAAACATAAAAGATGAAATCTCAACGTGTCGCCTTTGGTAGTTTTCAACATAAAAAATAGAAAACTTTTGAGAACTTGTACTCAATATATTTTCCTGTACTTTCAGACGTTTTTTCACTAGAAAGCATTGTTATATTTATGAAAATTTCGAGCCACACAAGAAAAATGGACCAATACTTGAAATAGTATATATATTTTTTAATTTTCAGCTTAACGCCTAACACTTTCACCTTATCTTATGAATAAACTGAATAATTGTATTAATAATTTGTATAAGACAAAGAAAAAGAATTATGAGTGTTGCTCATCAGCGTTTCAAATCATAGTTTTTGATTTAAAGTTACAATACTCATGATAGTTGAATAAATGCAGTCGCACTTCACGCATTATACGTAAGCAGCAGGCACATTTTTTTCCTTGAAACTGACTGATAAAGTGTAAATACACAGAAGGACAAATTTGACACCTATACTCTTTGAGATAACGACTATAGCATATTATATAATGAAATGAAACCCAAGAATATTCGTTAGTTGCATTGTGAATCAAATTCTTCATTGATACATGAATCAGTTTTTCCTGTAATTAGAAAAGATGAGGATTATTCATATTCTCATCTCATCCTTGGCGATTATCCTCAAGTCTATTGGTAAATATAATAATACAAGATATCGCTAATTTTCAGCATTTTGTTGAGTTATACGCAACTGAGAAGTTGTGCAATATAATCTGCTTTCTTTCTCAATTCCTATTAATTTCCCAACTTTATTTTAGTTCATCCGAAATGAGTACAAATTTATTCTGAATTTATTCCAGGAACAACCAGAATGCGATTCTTATTAAAAATAGAATTTGAAAATTGCCCCTATTGATACGGAATTTCTACGAATTTTGAAACTGAAATTACTCGGAGTTAAAGTGGAAGTGGAAATTTGTTCGATTTTCCCCTTAATCTGAATCGGGTACCCGACATCTTTGTACGGAGCAAGTTTGCACGAGCCCCACTTTGCACCTGAAAAGATTGTATACTCCCAACTGTGCAAGTCGAAATTTAAAAGTGCACATATGGTTCACTTCAAACTGTACACGTGTACAGATAGGACGCCCTCAACTCTGCCCGTCGCAATATAGACGCGTACCGAAGCGCATGAATATACCCCAAACTCCATATTACCTAAGTTTTGTTTGACCGGATATCAAGTTGCCGAACAATCATTTATTATAATTTTTATTTTGTCGAATTGTCAACTCACATAACCTCTATTTGTCCTCACTACCAATTATCATAATTTCTATCATACCGAATTCTCATTTGGCATAATTTTCGTATTTTCGAATTTTTATTTACGATGATCTTCATTTATCCTCATTTTAATTTAATCTAATTTCTGTTTTTCCGAATTTGTATTCGACATAAATGCTATTTTTCCGAATTTCCACATAACCTAATATTCATTTGGACGAATTGCTGTTTGTAATATCTTACATTCATACGAATTTACATGTGTCATAAATTTCATTTTCCCTAATTTTCATGTATCCTAATATCTTGGTATCCAAACTGGCATGCAACATAATTTCCATGTCACAGAAATTTTATTTGTCCTGCCAGAATTCCGTTCAGTTTCGAAGAAGTTTTTTCCCATCTAGATGTATTTAGTCTGGCCGGTAAGTCAGGTGAAGATGGCTCTGTAAAACAATTCCTACGATACCAAATACATGAGGCGCGAAATGCAAATGAGGTCTTTGTTTACAAATGTATAATCAAAATGCAGCTAATGTGTTCAGTCAGTAACATTTCCTAAACACTAATTCGCAAAAATTCGCGAAAAATTGATGCAAAACTGTTTAGACGAAGAAATGAGCATTGTAGAAAATAATGTATAAAATCGAGCAGTTCTGCATTCATTTTTCGCAAATGTTTGCGAATTATTGTTTAGGGACATGTTACCGACCGACCACATTAGCTGCATTTTGATTATGCATTTCTAAATAAGACACTCATTTGAATTTCACGTCTGATATATTTGGTATCGTAGGAAGTGTTCCACAACGCCATCTTCACCTGACTTACCGGCCAGACTAAATACATCTAGATGGGAAACAACTACTTCGAAACTGAACGGAAGGCTGGTAGGAGAAATGAAATTTCTGTGACATGGAAATTATGACGCATGCCAATTCGGATACCTAGACATTAGGATAAATGAAAATAAGAAAAAATGAAATCTATGACAAATGATAATTCGGATAAATGTAAAGTATGACAAAAAGAAATTCGACCAAATTTCTTGGAAACCTTCCTTGATACGCGGACATTTACCTCATTCTGGGGACCATCTTGGAACATTATTCGCGGAATATCCGTGGAAATTTTTCGCATTATATTAAATTGTTTATTATAACCTGAAAGTTGTTCACGAATATTTCCGGAACCTTCTTTGGGGACCTCCCTGGATGCGCGTATATTTACCTACTTCCGTGAACCTTCCTGGAACATGTTTCGAAATTCTCCGAACCTTCCATTGGAATCTTACACGAATTTTCACAGAAACTTTTCTACTATCGGGGGTAGTTAAATACTGTAAACTTTTTGAGAGTAAAAAATAATCTTTATTGATTATATAAAACAGCTGATGTAATGATGAAATCCGAAATCTCACACCAGCATCACTCCGCTGCTCGCTTCGCACTTTCACTTATTTCTTTTACACATTCTGCCATTTCTCATGGCTAGGTGTGTCATTATTATTTGAAAATGTATCTCTACATCCGGCTGTTCCGACTAATCATATGTTTCGGATGGATCATCACAAAAAAATGTTTCGTGAATTCAGCGCATGAACTTGTAGACAGAGGCCTATTTTGCAAACCTGTAGACGTAAAACCGTACGTATTATTAGCCTTGATCTTTTCTATAAGACAAGGTTCATGATATTTCATTCTTTAATCTTACGACAGTACGTTACTTGAGTGCTCTTTATTGATATCAGATCACCATCTTAATACTGAGTCGGTGAACGATGTCTGAGATTATACGAGTAACGATTCTCTGTTTGAACTTTTGCAATCCGCTCTTTAGCCTTTTCACGCAAATTATTAAAGCTCCTCTTCGATGAGTTCCTTTACTTGCAAGTTAATATCAGATCGCATCTTCACACTTAAAAACAGCACAAAAGGCGTTATATTTATGCTTCGCTGATTGGTAAAAGTAAGGACTTCTCTTTCATCTTAACCATTAGCTTTAGAAAGACCTGTATTTATGGCGTAGTGCTTGATTCCTTCCCTTTCATAGTAATTCTGGAATTCTGTAGACGTGAATAATGCTTCACGAATAGAGGCTGCTCTTGCAGGACTATCAAATACAATCTGCCGTTTGTCTAATCTGTCAGTCACCTCTTCAGATGTTGTTGACTGAGTAGGATATAACCAAAATAATTGGTTGATTGTGGTGACAAGAGCCAACGACAACTCCCAGACAATTGTTTTCTTATTGTTTCATGATAAACGAGATTAAAATGTATGGAAATTTATAAGGTTTTAAAACATAACTACTCTCCTCAAAAGATTAAATAGTAATCTGAAAAATACATAATGTGGTATATAAATAAACAATAATTTATCAAATTGAAAACGATAAAAACTTTAAATAAGCTAATTCGCTCATCATTGATGTTTGGGCAAACAATAGACTCACGGAGTTAAAAGCAAAAACAGAAAATTAATTGTGTTGTGATTGTGAGTGCTCGTATGAATGTGCTGAAAATAAAAATTTGTCCAAAAAATGATTCTTCAAAAGTCTATGATTTCGAGTGTTTTTGTGGAGTAGCCTGTAGATATACAAAATTGGTTATAATCCAATGTTTGCATTTGGAGGTTATGATTATTACGAAGTGAAATATATAGAAATAAAAAGATAAGAAGGTTTACCTAACCCTAAATTGACAATGTGAAATAAAAGCCCATCACAATTATATATCATATGGGACTCTTTTAAAAATTGGAACATCAAAAAACATTATCGTTTGCGATCGGAGCCAATACTCCGACTCCATTTTAAATACATGAGCATTGACAATCTGTATCATATGGTGTACGCAGTCTCGGAGGACCCAGGAGCGTACATATTAGAACTCGGATAGAGATTGAGGAAGAATAAGTTTATATATATAATATTGTTAACAACATGGTATATAAAAATATTAATAAGGAAGAAAAAGTATCCTACCCTTTTAATAAAAACCATCTCAGAAGAAAAACGTTTATAATAGTTAGGTTCCCGATCTAAAACCTTAATATCATCCCATTTTATAACATTAGAATCACCTAAATATATCGTGTTATGTTCTTTTAATCTTGATCTGAGTTGACGACTAGCTTGACTCAAATGAGTCTTACCACAAGAATAATTAATTCTATCAATCACATTACAACGGTCTGAAAAGCTAAGTTTATCCTTTCCTAATTTAATACATTTATCAAGTTTATGTTCAGTTCTAAAAATAGTTTTGATTTCATAATTTATCAGAAGTCTATTAATATTATTCGATATTGTGCCAAGAAATGGGATGGATATGATCTCTTTTTCTGAATTATTAACCTCACCATTATTCTCTGTATCAACATGAACTCTGTCCCTATCTTTCAATTCTCTTTACCTTCTATTAATATGTTTATCAACCAGATCGCTAGAACAGTTATTACGGAATAAATACTTCCTGAATATATTCAAATTGATAGAATGGAAAATAGAATTAGATATGAGCATAGCCATATCAACTAGATTCTTAACTACTAACTAAACTTAACACTAAGACGTAAGTAGGAGTATCAATTGAAGAAACTACAGGTTTTGTTCTATAGTTTATTTAAAGTTTTTATCGGCATTCCCTCACTACCCTCATACTCCATTTGGCAGGGCACCTAGACATTAGGTGATTTTTTAGCTTCTTCGCGTATTTGAACATCAGGCTTATTATAGAGATCTAATGAAGGTTCGTCGATAAGGTTAATTTGCGATAGAAGTACAGTATGCGTTAATTTCTTATTATTGTCCCCACAGGCCCGGTTTCAAGTTTCGCTTTTAATAAATGACATCCTTGCCAATAATTAAATCACAATCTGTCGCATCATCTGAAACTACATAGATAGTAGCAGGGCAATAATCATCGTCAATATTTATACCTGTCCAGATAAACCTAAAAGATTCTGGCCAACGCTTATCACACAAGAATTTCCTCGCCCATAACTAGTCGTGAAATTAAATTGAAGATAAAATGAAATGCGAATTAAAGAAACTTGTGCGCGAGTATCTGAGTTCTTATCTGTTCTCAAACAGTTGATAAACTCATGAAATGCAAAATTTCACATCCACATCACTCCACCGCGCTGTTCGCTTCGTACTCCAGATTATTCCCTTCGCACATCGATTTATCATCGCTAGATGTCGAATTGGCATTTAAAATTTTAAACCTACAATACGCAACTTAAATTTAAAAAAAATGTAATTCTCTCCGATGATTATCGTTGATGACATTCTGTGGGGTTTCGACTGAATTGAAAAATTATCAAAAATATTTAGTCTATTAATTCTGTTTGGTTGAAAAAGAATAAAGAAAAAGTTTTTATTGAGTTTAATTTTTAACTCATTATAATGGTTTGCCTAAAGTGTTCAGAAATTATTTCAGAGAATATTTTTACTTGTACAGACGAAAAAACATGTTCAATCGTAAATTTTTGTCCGTAATGAGCAATATTGAAGAAGATTGACAAAGACTCTCTCTTGCATAATTTTGAAAAAAGTAAAGATGATATGGATGTTTTTAGTTACGTTAATTGCGTGATTTATATGGGTAGTGAAACTTAAAAGTGAGCGTCACTTGTGTGTACATGAACATCAAGTAAGTCTTATCGTAATTCCATCACGACAACTTCCCTGAACGTCTTTAAACTTGCCTGACAATATTGCCACAAGGTATTCACGTTATACCAACAACAGCAACAACTTTAACAAAAATGTAATTTTCTGTTTCTCGTTGTAGGGTTGAGTTCGCAGTATGAGTGTTTGCCTGATGGCGACCCTATTCCTAGTGTTTTCTGGTTCTGGAACTGCTTATTCTTCTGTGAGATATGATTCTCCTAAAAGGTCTCTTCCGCCTGGCAATTTTCTTTCTTTGGCAAGGCGTCTTTCTCCTGAAGATCCTCTTCTTCATTCCAGGTCCAGGTCTTCTGCTGCCAGGCCTTCTCTTGCCAGGCATCAATCAAAAACCATACTTCGATTTGACGTTAAAAAACTTGAAGTTATTCGGCTTATTCCAAAAAGCAATCCACACCGCCAATTCGAAATTCGGAGATACACTTTTCCTGTCGATAAAACAATTCAATTGCACAGGAGCAGAGGTAATCAATTTCAGCCCATGCCAACCAGAGCAGGAAATGTTTTAACAACGTCCGCTGGTGACGTCGTTGCAATGATGGAAACTATTAGTTCTTCGTGGGATATATAATCACAAAGGAAAACAGGTGGGTATAAACATAGAAGACGGCGCGGTGTTCGTATTAAGCGCAGAATTAGCCTATGGAACTTCATTAGGCTACCATGGTCAAATTTCAAAGAATTTCGACGTAGTATGTTTAATTCACGTGTTAGTCACAATCCTGCACACCATTGATTAATTTAAAAAATGTAAACCTGGTATATGTATGATATTGTTTGTAATCCGAAGTCAGATCAAAATGTTACAACGAAAAGAATCAACGTATCCTGATTCTCAATGCTGCAATATTTTATAATCACCCCAGTCGTTCTTTTTCGGGAATAGGTAAAAAAAGTTGCTTTTTATTTTCCTATGAATATATTTTAGGAGGAAAATTATTGTGGGCTTATTATTATTTATATAATTTTCAAATAAAGAGGATTTTTTATGAAATGAAAAAGTTTGCCATGTAATTTTAAAAGCTTTCTAAAACTTAAAATGGATTAAATTGATAAAATTATGGAAATTTGGAAAATGTGTTGAAAGAGAAAAAATCAAAACTTGGCAAAATTATTACTTCTGATAAAATTTGGTCTTATTCAGAAAAAAACAAACTTACAAACAGACAAATCAATATCTTGTTTGAAAATAGTTACATGCCTAAGACCATGCAAAGGGAAAAAACTAACACCAATTAGAAACTCAAATAAAATTTTAAACAAAACAGTAATTGGGATAGAGTACACATTATGCCGCACAAATTTATATTTGCGTATAGGTTAAGAAATTATACTTACAATTGTAGATACATTATATTATTATATTCGCCAATAGAATTGAGGATGACCGCCAAGGATAAGACGAGAGTATGAACAATCCTCATATTTTCTAATTAGAGGAAGGACCGATTAATGTATTAATGAAGAATTTGATTAAAAATGTGACTAATAAATATTGTAGTGCTTCATTGAATTATATAATCAAGACTTCTTGAAAGAGTAGGATCAACAATTTCAAGTAGTAAGATGCAGTGTACTACTTAGTGATCGCTACTGTGAAGAGTAACTTTACCGATTTCGCATCGTATACTATCGCAAATAACTGAATTTAGGTTTATTTTTTTTTGTATAAATGAAAATTAACCATTTCCATTCCTCACTTTATTGAATACTAAAATTCTACATGAAATGCCTGACTGCTCTATTATGCAGTACGAATTGCTGGCACGCTCGTTAGGACTATAACTAACCTTTGTTCGCATCGGTTCTCATGGTAGCGTAGGTGCCGTTTATTAATCCGCGGACGCATATCGCTGACAATGCAAGATGCAAGTAAGAGAGCTTTCTAGAGGCATTCGCCGGTCGAGAGATAAGTTACATTATATTCTTACTTATTCAAAAAACTCAACGCTCCACATCTGCCTCTCTAAGATTGAACTTTCAGGATTTATGTTATGTTCAAAAAGTTATCCTGACCTCTCGTCTAGGTATAATTGTTGAAGATTCTACGCTGATAGATATCTTACTTTGTTCTAAAAATTGTTTGATTTTTTTTTCATTTTTCGGTTCGAGGTAATTCGTTACTTTGGTCATTCTGTCAGGGCTAAGTTCTATTCCGTCAGCTGTCATAACGTGCCCTAAGTATTCAAGTTCTGGCCTAAGATATTTGCACTTAGTGGGTTGTAATTTGAGATAAATTTGCCTTAACCGTTGAAATAATTTTTTGAGATTATTTTTGTGTTCTTTCAATGTTTTCCCGTAAACGAAAATGTCGTGCATATAAACAAAACATCCGTTTCCTATCAAACCTTTTAATCCGTTATTCATCATCCGTTATTCATCATCCGTTGGAATTTCGGAGGTGCGTCTTTCAGTCCAAAGTCATTCTGATATACTCGTAGTGTCCGTCTGTTGTACTGAAGGTTGTTTTTTCTTGATCTTTAAGGTGCATTCCTATTTTGTGGAACTCACTCGCGAGATCAAAAGCAGAAAAGTATTTAGAATTCCCTAACTG
The DNA here is from genome assembly GCA_011634705.1 of Andricus grossulariae. Classification (NCBI taxonomy): domain Eukaryota; kingdom Metazoa; phylum Arthropoda; class Insecta; order Hymenoptera; family Cynipidae; genus Andricus; species Andricus grossulariae. The sequence continues at coordinate 19,761,568 of JAABKJ010000755.1, forward strand.
ATCTATTAGTTCGTCGATTATCGGTGACAGGTAATTGTCAGTTATAGTTTCTTCAATTAATTTCCTATAGTCAATTAAAAGACGCCGTTTGACTTTTCCAGATGCGTTCTTTTTTTAAAGTATTACTCACAGTTTAGTTTTCTCTTAAAGCATTCGCAAATAACAATATTGTTTGGTATAAATTGGATAATCGTTATCAAGACGAATTTCGTGTTGGATTAATTTGGTCAGTAGTAGGGGATCATATCTCCCAATGGAGAAATATCATTATATGAAGTGATAATCTCCTGAATTTCATTATTTCCCTCCTTTTCATGTCATAACCGAGTTTTTGACATATGTTTTTGAATTCTTTCTGTGTTATATTCTATTTTATTGTCATTCGAAAAACACGTAACAGCATGTAGCTACTGTTTTTTGTTACATTCATACTATTTTTCAACTTTTGTTTGATTTTCAGTAATCAATGTTTTTCCGTCCTCTACATGTTTTATCATCGCTAATTCTTCCACGAAGTCGACAAATGCTAATTTATTTTGTAACTCAACTGATTGAATAACGTGCAATTTTTTTCGTCCTATTCTTATAATTCTCTTTTTGAAATCGACTGCGACTGGTTTATTATTATTAATGGTAGTAATCCTTATTGGTTCATATCTTTTAAAATATCTTCCTTTTAAGATGGAATCTTTAACAATTGACATATTCACGCCGGTGTCTATCATGAATCGTCCCCTTTCTAGTTTATAAAATTTTAACTGAACATATGTAGTATCTGATCTGTGTTTCGGTTTTGTAATGAGTGGTCCGCCAGCGTCGACGGGTGTTCCTCTTCTGAATTCTCCTGGTTCGAGTGCACTTGGTATAGAGGTTTGCTTGATGAGTTAGTTGACTGAAAATTTCTAAGTTTTTCATTTCGAATATCTGATTTAAAGCATCTTTTTGCCAGAGTTTTTGATTTTGGGTTATCACTACTAGGTTGTTAGAACCTTCCTCTTTAGCGTAACCCGATTTCTATTTCTGATGCCATGTTGAAAGCCTCATTTAGAGTTTTCGGATTTTGTGGTCGAATTTTGATTTCTTATTCTCAGCGGAATCTTCGTAGAAATGATTTAACTGAATTTTTTCTTCAATATCGTGTCGTAAATTTATTTCAGTTGGTTGCGCATTCATGCTATCAATAAATGATTGTATCTTGTCTACGAGAACGCATCCTGCTGCAAGGTCTGGTAATTTTTTAGGAATAATTGCAGCTAAAAAAATTCCACGTTCATTTTTCACAGTATTCTTCTTTGTTCGCCTAATTAATTGACTGAAAATTTTAACTTCTGTCCCTCTTAATTTAGGAACTAATTTGAATGTTTTAACAAAATTACATTCACCTTCCGTTTATTTTTTCGTCCTCGTCATCACTTAGTTCTTGATCCTGTCGAATATTTGACTGGGCAGCGCTACTTCTGTAATTTTTTAAAGCATTGAATCTCGTCTCAATTCTTTCTAATTTGGATGGGATTTGTTGCATAGGATCATTAGGATCAGTTGTTCTAGAAGCCGAGTTTGCTCGTGACATGTTCATCGCGGTATGTAGCATTTCTTTGTTTTTAAAAATCTCGACAATTACCGTAGTCGGTTTGAATTCCGAAGAATTTATATGCGTGTTTATTTCCCTATTTTCAAATCACACAAGTCTTATTTGAAAAATTTCCAACTATTCAAGAACTATGTTTTAAAGTAATTGCACTACATCAATGTGCTAACATCATCTAGATCCAAAACTGCTTAGCTTTATTGAAGATTTATTTGTCGTCGGTCCTGGTTGGATAACCGTGATCTGATTTTAGTCTTTACAGCGAGGAGTCACTAACAAGCCTATATAATTCAGTCTGCTACGTGCCCTCCTGTTTAATGTTCATTCACAACAGGATATATTTTTGGTGAATATCCATCCAAGTCTACCTAATTTAGTCTGTCTAATTAAATTGTTAATTTGAGTATGTTTGTTCATTATGGGATATCTTTTAGTAAATCTTCCTCACCGCTGCCACCAATTTGTGTCGTAAATTACTGAATTCAAGTTTATTTCATAGCTAGAAATGTTAATTAACCATTTCCATTTCTCACTCCATTGAATGCTATAATCCTACATGAAATGCTTGACTGCTCGATTAAGCAGTACAACCTGCTGGTTCGCTAGTTAGGACTATAACTAACCTGTTGTATTATGATGATAATGATATTAATAATCTCGCGTTGTCATCGCGGTAGGGCTTGAGCTTTCCTCTCATGAATTTTATGGCTATGTTGGCTGTAGCATTGCTACTGACAGGGTTTCGCATGTCAGACAGACAGAGAACGAAGAGAAAAGTGACTAAGAGGAACACCAAAACCCGTGAATTTCACTGGAGAGTCTTTTGAAATTTTTGAAATGCCTATCGCTTCCCGAGGATCGTCGGGGCGCCCCTGGAGCCACCGCTGGGGAACACAGCATGTGAACCGCTGGTCATGGTGAGCTGCGAGATGGTGAGGCAGATTTCACTAATCGAACAGCTGGCCAGCAAAAACATCTGCGACATGCGGTAAGCAGTAGGACATCAACTGTGTCTGCTGAGGATGCTTTGGCTAGCGTGAGCTCTTTAAAGCCCACCACTTCAACAGTAATATCGTGGGAGAGCATCAAGTGGGATACCACAATGAATGAGAAATTGGTGCGTCTCTATTACGAAAGTGCGAAGTTTGCAACCGCACGCGAAAAAGGATACAATTTTAGAACGAAATTTGCTGCAAAGTATCCTCAAATAGAGAGAGTCACACTAAGAGATCTTATCGCTAAGGTACAGGACATCAGGATTAATTTACACATCTCAGAAGATCGAGCAATGGAGATTAAACAACAGGTTGATTTGGCGTGGAAAAACAACGGCAATGAACATCAGTTAGAGGGCGCCGCGTTACACGAACAAGCAGCGGCAATTGATGTTCTTCCTCAACCTGGTGATGATCCAGCACCACCACATCCTCGAGAGGTAGATGGCCTAATACAACCAGAGCGAGAAGCAGAGGTTCAACAACCAAGAAGGCGATTAAAATGGAAATACCATATGAACAGAGATGTAATGCGCTTTTATTTTCTGGCAAAGAAAAGTGGGCAAAGTGCAAGAAGAGAACATCATCGACTCTTCTTACTTAAGTACTCAGAGCTAGCCACAAGAATAAAAGAGCAGAATCTAGCAGATCAAAAACGCTCAATATCTGCAAACATATTGCTTTCGGCTGTTGAAATAACTGCCATCAAAATGGAAGTGGAACAGCAGCTTCCTATTGGTGAACTTACCTTGGAAGATGTGAACAACGAAGACCTGATTCAAGCTGAAGGCATAGGTGCTAGGGATCATGAAAATCAAATACCGGATCCACTAGAACCACATCCGGACATTAATAACGATGATCTGAACAGCGAAATCCCAGAAAAACTACAGCACTACCTATCTACCCTTCACCTATATACCCATCCACACATCACTACTTTACCACCGAGCAATTCACGCCTACCCCGAAACGAAAGCGGCTTAATGATATGATAATAATAATTTGAAAATTTACCATTTTGATTCGTGAAAGTGACGCTGAGTTTGTGGTTTGATCTCAGAAAAAAATTTCTAAAGAATTTTAATGATTAGGTAGAATTTTTGTTATATAACAAAAATTTGACTTCGAAACATTCAATGCAGTTTTCAAATTCAAGTCGTCAAACTTTAGTCGTTTTGAATTAAAAATTATATCAAATTCAAATATTTTAAACTTCAAAGTATTCAACTTTGAACGCTTTTAGTTAAAAATAATAAAATTTCGACTCTTTCGAATTTTCAATTTTAGAAATTCTTATCTAAAAATATCCTATTTTGAACCTTCTTAAATTGTATAATTTTTCAAAATTTTGATCTGAAATCAGTCAATTTCTTGCTTTCTCATTTTAAAATAAAATTATTAATTTTTTAACGCTTCGAATTAGAAAGTATATAATTGAAACTCCTTTCTGATGAAATTTTCCAATTTTTAAAATTTTGTATCTAAAGTTTCTCAATTTTGATTTTAGTTTCTTTTCTTTCCATTAGAAATATTTACATTTTTCAAATTTGACATAATTTCAAGTTGTTTGATTCAAACACTTCCAATTCAAAATTATTTATTATTGGTTCAACAATTTTTAAAACTTAAGATTCAAAAATTTGTTTGATAATGAATTTTCAAATTGGTTATATTTGTAATGTTAGGAATTTGCTGCTCATTTGAAATAAACTAGTAGAATACTATTTTACTATTTTTATGCCGAATGAACATAGTAAACTAAAGAAAAAAAATTCAGAAATAGATTTTTTTTAATTTTCTCAAACCTTTCAACGTAATTACTCCTTTAAAATAGTATTTCACTATTTCTGATGATCGTCAAAAATGAATAAGTATTTGAAATGAGAAAGGCAACGAATTTGTCCTGTCTCTGCTTGAATGGAAACCTCGAATATAATACTTTGACGCGTGAGGAAAATATGACATTTACAAATCGGATTTGAAAAAAGACTGCGACTTCAAAGCTCGCTTTTCAAGTGTGCCTAGTGAAAAATATTTCTCAACTACTCAAGATATTTCACATTCCCTCAATACACCTTCTTGTCCAATAACGGAACGGGCATTTCCGCTGTCGATTTGTACTCCCCTTTTGCAAGCTATTCTTCATGCAACAATTGTAAACGGTTTTTCTTTATTTTCATGGAATGTAAAAAAAAATATTGACAACTCAAAAATATGTAGACATAATCCTGAGAATTCTGTTTTGTTTGAAAATAAATTAGTTCCTCACCTGTATTGATTTATCGCCTTACAAGTTATATCTGCGAGTGCATCTATTGGTAAAAGGGGCAATGAACTTTGTGAGGCTTTAAATCAAGCACATTTTCATATGGGTAATTTTTACATCATTTAAGTTTTCACATATTTGAGGTTTATCTCAGACTGTAGTTTTTCAATATATATATATATATATATATATATATATATCGCTTTTTTCAAATATTTATTCGTATGAAAACTACTAGTTTTTAATTCAAATTCTAGATTAAAGCATTTTCGATCCTATCCTATCCGAATAAATAAGTGGAACAAAATTCTCGAAAACCCCGCACTCTTAATCTTAAATCCTTTCCAAATGTCAAAAGGTCTCAAATATCTTCTTAACAACGCAAAATGATTCTGAAATTCATGAAATCCTGTGAAATAAAAAAAAATCGTAGAAATTTTCTAGATATCTTCTCGATATATCTGAAATCTTCCAAAATCTTTTTGAATTATCTCAAAACCAAGGAAGATTATATTCATTCTGGACTGAAAAATCATTTTTGGTGGAAATCCAACAATTTTGTTATATATTTGTATTTTCGGTTTGAAAATTTATCTCTTTTGGTGAAAATTTCATGTTCTCTATTAAAATTGCAAACGTTTGGTTCAGAATTAGAATCCCTTTTTTTGCTGAGTATTCAACTTTTTTGTTAAAAATTGGTCTTTTTGGATGAATTTAAATCGTTTTGATTCAAAATTAAAAACATTTTTCAGTTTACTTATCAACTATTATATCATTCGTTAAGAATTCACGTTTCTTGTTGAAAATTCAATTTCTTTGTTAAAAGTTAAACTACTTCGTTGGAAAATCACTTGTTTTGTTGAAGATTCATCATTTTAGTTCGAAATTCATCTCTTTGGTTGAGAATTTGTCTTTTTTTGCAGGAAATTAATCTTCTGGTTGAAAATTCATCCTTTTCGTTGAGGATTCACTTATTTTGTTGAATTTTTTTTTATAAATTCTACTGTTTTTTATTTAAAATTGAACTATTTTTTAATCGAAATATCAACTATTGCCTTTTTTGTTGAGAATTTATCTTTTTTGTTTGAAGATTCAACTATTTGGTTAAAGCTTTTTTGTTGAGTTTGATTTTACATATCTGCAATTATCAGTTGTTTTATATATTCTCAAGATTCTTAGAACAATTATATGTATATAACCTTCAAACAAAATTGATAAGTAAACCGAAGAAATAAATAGATATTCAAAATTTGAACTTTGCATCACAAATTATTTTTTCTTTAATTATAATTTGCCTAAAATTTTTGTAATTCTGGACTGAAAAATAATTTTTGGTGCAGATTCAACGATTTTGTTTGAAAATTGTTTGTTTTTTTTTTGGTTGGAAAATTTATCTCTTTTGGTAGAAATTTCATTTTTTTTTTTGAAATTTGCAAATGTTTGGTTTGGAATAAAAATCTTTTGTGGCTGAATATTCAACTTTCTTTGAAAAATTCGTTCTGTTGGATGAATTCAAAACTTTTTATTAACAAATTTAAAACATTTTTCAGTTTTATCGTCAAATATTTTATTTTTCATTCATAATTGATCCTTTTTGGTTCAAAATTCAATTACTTATCTGAAAAATAATTTAAATCATCAAAAAATCACTTATTTCGCTGACGGTTTGTGACTCAATTTCAAAATTCATCTCTTTGTTCGAAAATGTAACAATTTTGTTAAAATTTGTGTCTTTTGGCAGGCAATTCATCTTCTTCGTTGGAAACTCAAATTTTTGGTTAAGAATTTACTTATTTTTTCAAAATTTTTTGTATGAATTCAACTATTTTTTATTCAAAATAATAATATTTTTGGATTGAAATATCAACTATCACCTTTTTGTTAGGAGTTATTATTTTTTTAATTGAGCTATTTGGTAGATGATTACCTTCTTTTTTGAAATTTTGATTTGACATATCTAAAATGATAAAGCTTTTTTGAATATTCTCAAGATTCTTAGAACAATTACATTTATATTATCTTGAAAAAAATTAACAAATAAACCTAGATAATAGATATTCGAAATTTTTATTCTGTATTCAAAATTATTCTGCCCCTCAAATTGAGAAACTATAAGCGCGCATGACGCGCGATTGATGATGCTAGTCTAATAAAATTGATAAAACGAAATTCTCGAAAACCTCGCACTCCTTGTTGCAGAATACCTGATTGGATGCACACTACGTGCACATCACTTTAAGTGGCTGTTTTTAGTTGTTTTTTCTCAATAAGAAAATTGTAATTTTCAAATGAGCAATTTCTATTCTAAAATGTATTTCCTAAATCGAAAATTGAAAGTGTAAATGATTCTTAAAGAATAAAGGCAAAAATTCTGTTCTTAAATTTTTGATTAAGGATTTTCTGCACTATCAATTTACTAAATTAAAATTTCCAAACGAGTTATTTAATTTGATGACAAAAATTATATCTGAATGTTCTCAAACATGATTAATAAAAGAGAACATTTTTATTGTCAATAATTTTTCAATATTGGGAAATAATTCTGTCCTAAACATTTTTCTACCACACTACAATTTGTAAACATGTTCACACATTTCATGAGGGGAGAAAAATGAAATTATGTACAAAAGCTTAGAACATCAAACAAAAAAATTAGTGGTACCACCAATAAGGTTTCTGAGGAAATTTTTTAATGATTTAGGTTGTATTTTAATAGATTAATGTTAAGCTGAAGATTTCAAAATATATCGAAGAAGAATTTGGAAGACTTTAAAATAATTTTTTTAATGTTTGCAGAACTGAAAAAAAGCTAGTAGGAAAACTTTGTATTTCTTCAAAGGATGTTCCGAAGTTTTACAAAAATAGTTGAAAATTTTACAAGATTTGAAATGATTTGTTATAATTTCGAAACAGAATGTAGAAGATTTTGAAGTGCAAAATATTTCAATTTTGCAATATTATATATTAAGAACCTTCAAAAAGATACAAGAATAACTCATTGGTCAAAACTATTCTACTATTCTACAAATCTACAGCCATCGGACAGATTTCTGGGAATATATAAAGTGATTCATAATTTTTTAAAATAAATTTTGAGAGAATATTTAAAAAGATTTTGAAGCATTATAAAAAATTTCCAAAATTGTCCAAAACAAAGACAATTTTAGGATCAATTCGCGTCAGCTTACAAAATATTTTCGAATTTTAGAGGTATTGAAAAAATTAAAAATATTTTAAAACGAAAATTTATAAAATATTTGTACATTTTTTCAAAGCGTGAAAAAGTCCTAACTATTTTTTAAATTAACTCCAATTTTCACCAACATTTTTTAAAATCTTGTGAAATAAAAAAAAATTTGAAAATTCAGTAAAATTATATTTACAGATCCTTAAAGAAAATAAATTAGTGAACATAAAAAATAAATTTGTATTTTGTATTAAAAACTATTTTTCCCTTCAAATTATAATTTGCCTAAAATTTTATTTTTTTCTTGAGTAAGGATTCTTTTTTGACTGAAAATTAGACAACGTTGTTAAAAATTCGTGTTTTTGGTTTAAATTCTCATATCTTTTGGTAGAAATTTATTCTTTTTTTTTATGAAAATTGCAACTGTTTAGTTTAAAATTAAGATCTATTTTGGTTGAGGATTCAACTATTTTCTTGAAAATTCGTCTTTTTTATGAATCGGACTCTTTTTTATTCAAAATTCAAATCTTTTCAAGATTTAATATCAACTATTATATTTGGCATTGAGAACTCATCCTTTTTGGTTGAAAATTCAACTACTTGGTTAGAACTTCAACTAATTTGTTAAGGAGTCATTTTTTGCTTGAGGTTATTCATTTTAATTTTAAATTCGTCTTCTTGGCAGAAAATTGATGTTCTAGGTGAGAAATTTATATACATGGTTGGAAATTAACTTTCTTATTAAAAATTCATATTTTCGGGTTAAAAAATTGGATTAATTAAAGTATCAACTATTACATTTTTGGTAGAGAATTCATCTTTTTTGGTTATTAGTTCAATTATTTGGTTGCTGATTAACTTTTTTCTTGATATTTTGATTTGACAACAGAAAAGATGAAAAAAATCAATTATTAAAAAAGCAAAATTTTGATCCTTTTTTTTTTGTTTTTCTGAAAAATACAACATTTTTTTGGTCTCCACTCACTGACTGATATTTTTCTTTTCGACTAGAAAAAAGATTTTCCAACAGTTTTTAAACCGTTTAATGCGAATTTCGGAAAAATCATCAAATTGAACTATAAATATAACTATAACTATAACTGTAACTACTTATATAAGTGAAACTTTTATTTACGATAAACGGAAAATTGTTTCTAGTTTTACGAGAAATTTTGCACACTTGAATCCTTATGTGGAATACTTTAGAGCAAGAATGCTCTTAAAGGAGAAATTTCCAGAAAGCTGACTAAAATTGACTTTATGCAGCTTTTTCAATAATTTTAATACATCTCCTTTCCTTTTCTATCCTATCCAGTCCTATTCTATCCCATCTGATCCATCTCATCCTACTTTGTTCTACTGTTCCCCTCTAATTCTCACCTCCCATTTCCCCTCCCCAATTGCTGTACTTCCCTCCTTTCCCTTCCTCTATCACTCCTACTCCACCTCACTTTTCCAACATTCACCTCCCCGAAATCCCCTTTCATAACTTCCTTACCCCTGCCACTACTCCTATTACCCCTTCCATGTCCTACTTTTCACCTCGAAGTATCCCTCCCATTTCTCCTCTCCAATAACTTCCCCTACTTTTCCTTACTTTACCACTCCTACTCCACCTCACTTTTCCTTTCTTTCCCTCTGAAACATCCCCTTCCATAACCTCCTTACCCCTCCCACCATCACTTCTCCACCCAGGAAAAAAGTATGAGAGGTGAAAGTACCTTTGGGTTGCAGTCGCCTGAGATACACCGTGAGAAGTTACACCACTTTTTAGGGTTTCTTAGCCACAGGCAGTGAAGCCCTTATAGTTTCGGACAGGTATCCGTCCGTCCGTCTATCCATCCATCCGCCCGTCGTACTTTTTTCCAAGAAGGGGAAGTGAGGAGATGTGAGGGGAAATTATAGGAGAAGAAGTAAGGGAAATGAGGGTTGGAAAAATAGGGACAGTGATGGCAAATGAGGGGTGGAGAAGTAAGTGAAGTAGGGAAAATGAAGGGGAGTAACGGAAATAATGTGAGGGAGAGTAGGGAGAATGAGAGGGAATGAGGGGGTGAGGAGAATTAGGGGCTGGGGAGTAGGGGAAGTGAAAGGAAATTAGGAAGAGGAAATAGAGGAAATAAGTGTAAGTGAGAGGAATTAGGGGAAATTATTGGAAATGAGGATGAGCAGGGGAGGGAACTGAGTTCTGGAAAAGGGATGTAAGGGAATGGAACTATTAGTTGGTTTCCGAAGAGAGGGAAATTAAATAATGTCAGGGATCGCACTCAATCTTTTATAACACATTCCCCATAAAGAAGTCCGGAATAAAACCGACAATGAAATACCAAATTGTTCTTCTTAAACGACATAGATATATGAATCAGGAAACCGGGTTATATCTTTCCCCAAGATTGGAGATACAACCTTCAAAATGCAAAGAAGACTCCGTCCAGTTTTCCTTGGAAAATCATTTGAACCGATAATAAAATTCAGCGATTTTCGACGTGCTTTCTGTTCGCGCATCAATTTTCTGTCTTCCTTTATTGCTGCTACTGTTTTAGTTTCCGGGACGGAAACTCTATTCTCCATGGCAGACAGTTATAAGTCGAAACACGTCTTGAATATACGATAAAATTTTTCCCTAGATTTCGGTTCGTCTCAAAGTCTCGGCTGCTGCTTCCCCATTCCTCGATCTTTCCCCTTTTCTTTTTTCTCTGCTACTCTCACTGCAGAAGATTCGTTCCGTATTTGTTATATTCATTCTTTTAGTTTCCTATTCTCTTCCGCTTCAGGGCGGCCAAAAATGTTCATTTTTAAAATTTCCTGACTTTTCCCGGACCAATTTTTCATTTTTACTGACCATGAGTATTCGAAACCAGGATTTTAATCTTGTAACATTTTTAACATAGAGTCTTTCATAAACGGAATAAAATTATTTTTAGATCAACATAAAAAAATTTTTAATTGATTTGCTTATTTTAACCAAAAAAGATTACTTTTCTAACATAAAAGCTGAATGTTCAATCCAAAAGGACGAATTTTCAACAAAACGATTGGATTTTTAACCAACTAAGATGAATTTTTAAGAAAATAGTTACATTTTTAACAAAATAATTCAATTTTCAACAAGTTAGTTGAATTTTTCACTAAATTGTTGAATTATTAACCTAAAAAGCTGAATTTGCAACAGAATGGTTGAATTTTCAAACAAAAACGAATCAGCTTCAGCCGAAAACAGTTGTATTTTTAACTAAATAATTGAATCATTTAGAAGACATGTGGAATTTTCAACAGAAAAGGATGAATTTTCAATTCAAAATGACGGATTTTTTGTCCAAATAGACAAATTCACGGCAAAAGAGTTGAATTTTCAATCAAAAACAATGATTTTTTAAGAAAATACTTCAAAGAGATTAATTTTCAGAATAATAATGAAATTTGTGAGAAAACAGTTCACTATTGGATCAAGTAAATGAATTTGAAACCCACAAATATGAATTCTCAGCAAAAAATGTAATAGTTGATATTTCAACCAAGAAAGATTAAATTTCTACCAAAAGAGAACTTTTAAACCAAAAAGAAGAATTTTCAAATACGAAGATTAATTTTAGACAACAAAAATTTAACTAAGAACATAAATAGACAAACAAATAGTTGAATTATCAAGTGAAAAAAATCAACTTTCAACCAAAAATGGAAAAGGTATATTTTCATTGAAAGAGTTAATTAAAAAAACGATTCTTCAACAAAGTAGTAAAATTTTTAACAGGAGAAAAAATAATTTTTAACTAATATAATAATTTATTTAATCAAAAAGATGAATTTTCAAGAAATAAAGATTTTTCATTTGGGAGAGAAAAAACTTTGCATTTTCAACTAAAAAGGAATGATTTTTAACCCAAAATGGTTGAGTTACATTTTCACTTTACGAAATTAATCTCAAACCCAAAAGACGAGCGTTCAATAAAATAGTTCAATTTTCAATCAAAGATATGAATCTTCGGCCAAAAAGGTAATTTTCAAGAAAAAAGTTCAATTTCCAAACAAAGAGATGAATTTTTAACTAAAATGATGAAACTTCAAATGGAATAGTTAAATTTTTAGTTGAAAAAACTTAGTTTACTACCAAAAAAAATGTCAACCAAAGAGATCAATCTTCAACTAAAATTACGAATCTTCAACCAAGAAATGATTTTTTAACAAACTAGTTAACCTTCAACCAAGTAGCTAATTTTTGAACAAAAAAAAAAGATAAATTTTGAAAAAATAATTGCAATAGAAAAATATTTTTATTTCATATCAAAAACAATTCAATTCAATGAATAATTATGAATTTTCAACAAAATAGTTGAATCCTCAAACAAAGAAGATTAATTGTCAACCCAATAGTTGCATATTTATCCATAAAAGATGAAATTGCTACTAAAACAGATAGAATTTTTGAACCAGAAAGATAAATATTAAAAAAAGAAATTGAATTTTCAATCAAGAAAGATTTGAATTAAATTTTGTACACCAAAATGTGAATTTTTAACAAAAAGTACATTTTCAACTCAAAAAGGCAAATTTTCAACAAATAGTTGAACTGCAAACCGAAAAGGATAACTTTTTAATAAAATGGTTAAATTTTCAATAATATTATAACATTTTCAACTAAAAATATAATCCATTATAGGAAGCAAGTGCAAAAAAAATGAATGTAAATACGAGGTGAATAAATGACTGACAGGAATATTATATCAGGGTGGCGGCAAAGCTTCATTTTCAAAATTCCAAATTAGAATTTAAAAATTTTAATTTAATCCCTGTTATATGGAAAAATTTCCAAATGACGAAAGTTTTAATTTCTGAAAAAACTATAACTAAAACCGCTTATCTGTCCAAATCTCAGCCTATGGAATTCCATACTCTGGAAATTCCCGCCTATGGAATTCACCATACCGTCCATTTAATAGTGCCGTCCAGGATGTTCTCACTCTTCATAAATACTAAAATTGAATCAGTAAAATTTCACTAATTGAAATCGTGAGAATGTAGTCTCTGAGAAACAGTGAATGAGCACTTAATGAATCAGTGAAATAGCGCCACTGATTTAATCAGCGAGCCTGATCTTCTCGTGATACTGGTTTCGTCAGTAACTACGTATAGGAAAAAAACTATATCTGTTTTTAGAAACTATTTTTTTTTTCAAATCGCTCGCAAAAAGGTCCCGAAATTATAACAGAAACTGCTGCGAAACTTTCACTGACTTACTTCAGTGACTGATTTTTCAGTGAACCCCAACATTACTGATTTAAACAGTGAAAATTTCACTGCTTCAGTTTTCGAGAGCAACCTATCTAGCCGTTTCCAACCCCACCGCACTCTTTCGAGCTACGCGATTGAAAGGCGCACGCGGTACGGAAAAGCACCCCTTCCAATTTCCTCTTTTCCATTTCTCTTTTCCACCATTTATGGCCATACGGCATACTACCTAGATCAGCCTTATGAATTCATACGCGAAGCAGGAGGTCGAGTCCACTCGACTCAAGTCGAGTAAAAACCCCGTCCCATTGGGAAACGAATCTTTGATTCGTCTCTTAGACTTCAGAGACCTCGCTTGGGGTGGATGTCATTCAATTCCAGAAGGATGCAGCGAAACTTTTTCAACTTTTCCTTTATTTTTGTACTTACGTGCATTTGGACCATCGAGCAAAAGGGTGAAATACGGCTAATAATGTAGATAAATCTGCGTTTCATTGCAGAAGAAAAATTGAACGCTCTCCAAGGAAAGAGATGCTGCAAACATTATTTCATCAGTATTTTCCATACTATAATATTTCTTCTACTACAAGAAAAACATGCGCGATTTACACATATACATATATATATTTTTTTGTTATTCGCATTTATATTTTCGTTTTTCATATAGTATCTATTATATTAAATACACTGGAACTTGGATTTAATCAGTCTGGATTTACGTCGTTCCGAGAATTGATGCTTCGGCGGTTTCGTAATGAGAGGAGCCGCTGGGCCAAAAGGGAGGTCGTGCTCAGTCAAGCGTGACAGACAGTATGAGATCCGCAATCTCAGCGCGTTACTTGCATCACGTTGTGTCACGCTTCCAAATCCAATAGAAATAATTTATGTAGTGTAAAACACAAGGAAAACTGGCAAAATATTTTTTATCATTGATGAACATTCGCATCTTTACTTCAGAAAAGAAGAATCGATTCAAAGAAACTTATTTGAATCAGAGAATTTATTTATGCTGATTCACGCGATTTGCGAACTATTGGTTAGGAAATTTTTTCTCGGTATCACAAATTGAATAACTTCAATCGGACGCCATACAGCCATCACCGATTAAGGTGAATCATGCTGAATTGTTTTTATTTTTTCATGAATCGGCAATCGTAAGTTCTCTGATTCGAATAATTTACATTCTATCGATTCTTTTCTCATGGTTTTATGAACATTGAACAATTAAACAAATGAAGTTTATCCAAAAATACCATTTTCTGACAAAGAGCAATAATCTAACCGAAAGTTGTTCAAAATTGTAAGTTTAATTTTTGCAGTAGAATTATTTTTGTTTAAAATAACCGATTTCCTATAAAGAAGGCAAATGTACCCTAATATTGTTCAAATATTATGAACATTCTTTCAAAACTTATGATTTTTTGAAATATATTCAAATTTTCGACGAAAAACACTAACATAACAAAAAAATTGATTAAGATTGTAAACCTTCTTTCAAACCTAATATTTTTTGTTTGAAATAACCGTTCTCCGGTGAAAAGCGTTAACATAGCCTGAAATTGTTAAAAAATCGTGAAAATTATTTTGAATTTTTACTAATTTCAGGTTAAGACCACGAGCGTTACCTAAAATTGTTCCAAAATTTTGTATCTAAAAGTAATGGTTTCTCATATAAAATGCCAACGAAACCAAAAATTAATAATCATATTGAAAATATTGTTGTTTTCATTGAAAAAAAAAACTATTTTCAACGAAAAAGACTCACAATATCCTAAATTACTCAAAGATTCTAAGTCTCTTGTCCAAATTGTAATCATTTCTGTACGAAAATTTCAATTCTCGATGTGTCACGTCAACCAAACCTAAAATTATTTAAATATTATACATCTTTCTTAAAATCTGATTATCTTTAGGGTTTTGTAGGAAACCTTCTTGACACGAAAATGCAAACTATAATTTTTGTTTGAAAATACCAATTTTTGATATGAAACGCTATGAAATCTAATCATTTTTTGTTCAAAATGACAAACGCCGGTAAAGCAACGCTAACAAACCCGAAAAACGTAAATGAAGACAAAAATGTATGCATAATCTTTAAAATCTGATAATTTTTTATTAAAAATTCCAATTCCCAGTGTCAAATGCTAACATTACCTAAAATTGTTGAAAATTGGGAATCATAATGATGATTTTTGTTTGAAAATTTTAATTTTCGGTGAACAAAACTGACATAAACTGACACTTATCAATTTTAAGACTTCTTCGAGATTTTAGGATTTAATATTAAAATTAGTTTTTTACAATGATCATTTTCAGCGAAAAACACTAACATACATCATATATGCAATTTCCAATTTTTTTTTATCAAGCGGAATTATTTCTGGATTTAAATGGTGAAATTTTTAATTTAAGATATAGAACAACTTCAAGTAATGACAAGCCAATCAGGTTTTCAAAAACAATTCGTGCAGAATTTTCGAGACATATTGTCACACCACTTTTTAGATAGGATTAATTTTGTTGCTAACAAGAAATATTTGTAAGTTTTGTTAGATGTCATATTAAGTTCCCTAGAAACATTTAAAGTCATTTGGTATTTTTAATAATAATATAAAATTACAGCATCATCTGTACATAAAGTAGAATATCATCATTTAAGCGATAGAAGTAGAATAATAGAGAACATGAAAGTTGTTAATGCATACTGTAGACTATAGAGGCTATCAATTGCATTCAAATATAGATGCATGATGTATAGAAATCAAATTCAATGTTAGTTGCTAAAATATCGGTTGATTAAAATCCCTATTCATGTAACATATTTGCTCTTCATTTACATTTTGTGCAAGATTTAATCTGAATATCCGGATCAAATTAAGGCATTTAAGCTGAAAGCTGGACAAAAGGTTACAAATCACATCCAATGAAAATTATATCTAAACTGGAATTCAGTCTTTGGTTTAACTGAAATTCAATTGGGCTAAGTAAAAAAATTTCTAAAAGGTGGGCAAATATATCGCCTCATTTCAAGATGTAATCAAGAGATGACAAAAACTACTGCAATTAAGTCTAAGATTACATGATGCTGGATTAAGTCAATATTCAAACTTAAATTCAATACAAAAAAATGGTACATTCTAATGTAAGATACATGAGAAAAATTTCGAGACTGAAATAAATTCTGGGTAAATGCTTAACAGCATACAAAGCGTCTGGACTGAAACTTAATCTCATATGAGGCTTACTTTCAGTTTCAACTAAACAATGACTAAATTTACACCGCCTTATTCCCTTAAATATTTATTAACCTGGGTTTGAGCCCGACTTGAAATTAAGAACATTTTTTCAATGTAAATATGAGTTTAGCATTACATTCCAGATGTTCTATAAACTTAAAGTAAGCAAAATGTAGCGTGCAAGTCAATCCATAAACTTCCAAGTTCAGTTGAATTTGCGACTGACTTTGAGTTTGAATCAATTCTTAATTTAAGTCAAACTATAGGCTCGTGATTGACTTTCAGTTCTCTCTGACTTAATCTCTCCTTAATTTAAACCGATCTGGGGCTTTCAACTTTCAGTTTATTCAGAGACTTAATTTCAGTCCAAATACTGCCTGACAATTAAACTTGACGACACAAGGCGAATTTTCAGTTTTATAGTACTGCTGACTACTTTTTTCTGCAAAAAACGAAAAGTTTTATTATCTACCAAATAAGTTGAATTTTTCACTCAAAAGGACAAATTTTTAAGCCAAAAATATGAATTTTCCACAGAAAAGTTAATTTCAACTAAACAATTCAATTATGTACCAAAATAATTGAATTTATATTTTGAAAAGGCGAATTTTTTAATAAAATAGATCAATTTTTTACCCGAAAATGTAGATTCAGAACAAAAAAATTAATTTTCAAACAAATACTTATTTTTTTCTACAAAAACAGATGAATTATAAACCAGAAAATATACATTTCCATCAAAAAAAGTTTATTTTAAACAAAAAATTCAATTTTCTGCCAAACTAGTTGAATTTTACACGTACCGAAAAAATCCAGCTAGTTGTACCGAGATTTCAGTACACATAGCAATGGCCAATTTTTGATCTGAAACAACAAGTTTCCTAAAAATCAGTTAAACTTTAGACCAGAAAATATAAATTTTCAACGAAAAAAGTTTATTTTTGACAAAATAGTTGAATTCTCTACCCAAAAAGACGAGTTTTTCAACAAAAAATATGAATGTTTGAACAAAAAAGTTAATTTTAACTAAATAGTTTAATTTTGTAATAAAATAATCAAATTTGCATACCAAAAAGCCGAATTTTTTAGCAAAACAGATGAATCCGAAAATATAGGTTTTGGAGGAAAAAGTTAATTTTCAAACAAACAGTTGATTTTTCTAGTAAAACAGTTAAATTTTGAACCAGAAGTTGTAAATTATCATCAAAGAGAGTTTATTTTTGAACGTATAGTTCAATTTTCTACCAAATTAGTGTAATTTCCCACCAAAACGAAGAATTTTTAAATGACACAAATTTTCGACCAAAAAATAGGCATTTTCTACAAAAGAGTTCATTTGTTACCATATAGTAGATTTTTTCATCAAAATATTTCAGTTTTTAATACAAAAAAACAAAAAAATAGTTGAATCCTCGACAAAAATAGTTTTACCAAAAAAGAGGAATTTTCCACAAATACATGAATTTTCTACCAGAAAAAATCAATTTAAAATACCATTTTCAAACAATAATGGCATAGTTACATTTTTAATCAAAAAAATTAATTCTTAGCAAAAAAAAACAGAATTTTCAGAAAAATATGTAGTTAAAATTTCAACCTAAATTTTCAGTTTAAAAAATTAATTTCGAACCAAAAATTTAACGAATTTTCGGAAAAATAGATGTATTTTTAAAGAAATAATCGAATTTTCAACCAAAAACTTCAATTTTTAATCAAACGAGATGAATTCCGAACCAACAACATAATGGTCGACTTTTCAACAACACAAAAAAAAGAGCTTTTATTCAAGAATAGTTGGGCTTTCTTATTAGCTTCTAATGATTCAGTTCACATTTCAGCAAGAAAACGAGAAAAATGAGAAATTTCTTGAAAAGAGGGAAAAAAATCAGAATTCTTGAGAAAAGGGTGAAAGAAGGGAATACGAAAAAGAGTGTGAAGTCTAAATTATGAATGTGATGTTTAAACTATGAAGTTATTATTCAAGTGTACAGTTGCAGGGCCATCTTTTGCAAAATGCGCAAACTTTGTTAACATTTTTGATCTGGAAAAGTAGTAAACGTTTTTCTCAAATTCAGAATCACATACAATTTTGAGGTGAGGTTTACCGAAATGTCAGAAATTGTTACGAAAGGAAAGGATGACTCAAAAATCACTGAAAATAGCGTCACGTTAGTATGTGGACGCTCCCAAAACAGTAAAAACTGGAAGTATGAAATGTTGCAGGTAATCGTCCAAGTAGGGTAATAGTCAGCTGATTAAACCAAACTGAGGTGAACTCACCTCGCCATTTGATACAATTTGTACCTTATCAACTATAACCTTGCAGGTATTTGAAATTGCATTGATAAAGATTTATATTATTATTATATCTGCAATTCACCACGGAAATTTTACCTCAGTTTGCTGATTTACCTTCCGTTCACTCTGCTTTAACGTTTACCTGCAACATATCATATCCTCATTTTTTTTTGAGAAAAGCAGACTTTCAATTTTGATTCATTCCAAATATAATTTTTTTAAATTTTTATTTGTTTCCGCTTCGTCCTAACTATTCCATTTCTCGTTCTACAAAATGTCAAAATTCAAACGTGTTGCATAAGCTTTTTTCACACTTGGGCACTGTGGTTGCGACGTTCAAAACTGCTCGTTATGAGGAAGGTTCTCATTTAATCCCTCGGGGCTTAGAAGTTAAGTGGAGGACACGAAACTAACTTGAGAGAGACATCAAGAGAGCGAGAAAGAGAGACGGAGAAATATGTAGGGAGACGATCGCAAGGACTTGTGACCTGGATCAGGGTCTAATTAGGATCGTGTGACAGGAGTGGCCTTAAAAGCTCTACACACCAGACACCAATTGAAAGCTAAATCCATCCGTGTGGTTTACCACGCCAAGATTGTCTATGATTCTCGTAAAAGTCGACAAAAAAAATGTAGCGCCCGACTGTGTGTTTTACGAGTCTCATATCTGTGGAAGCAACTTTTATGAGACTGCAAACATCATGCTCTTTAAATTCTACATTTTATACGACAGTCTCAATACTAAATAAAAACAAAAAAATGCAGGTAGTCGTGGAAACTGAAAACAACGATGAACAACTATTCTAGTGTCTGAACAAATGGCTAAATATAGGATTTATTTGACTTACTTTGACTTTTTTCTTTTTCATTTGGAACATGGACAAAAAATATTGATAATTGAAATATTGCAAAAGATTATACACAATAATCTTCAAATTAATTCATTCTTTAACCACATTGAGCTTCGATATTTCCACTCGTCTTTCGCGTATTTTTATGCAGCTTTTTTGTATTCTGTAAATTTGACAGTCAATTTAATAATTTAAAAATTAATAATTTACAAAGAATTAGTTTTACGAGCTTAATTTGAAAATACTTCAATTTTAAACAAATTTCGGAATTGTTGAATTTGTAACGGTTCAATTGAGCTTCAATCCATTATTTTTAAAACATTCATCTATAGGGAGACCATCCTACAGTAAATAATCATTCATTATAAGAATAATTATACGTAAAATAATTAATTCTAATTTTAATATGTTAACATGTATGATGTCACAACTATTCATTAAATTAAAATAATTATTTCACATACATGAGTATTTTTAATCAATGATTACCCACTGCAAGGTGGTCTGCTCTATATTATATAATTTTTAACGATTTCAGAATTTTTAAACTCTAAAGATTTGCAATATTCAAAACTCTTTAATTTTGACCTGTGAAACTGGTAGAAATTGTTTTTTTGTTGTAAAAAAATCTATTCAATCACCTTGAATGTCATTTAATACTACATGATATGATACCTCTTAATAATTTTTATGACCTTTAAAATTTCTATAATTTCAATTCAAAATTATAGTTTTGAATTAACAATTCTGAAATAGTTTAATTTTTGCGCACTTGAAAATAAAGTTTTTCAGCTTCAAAAGTTTGAATTTGCAAATATTTGTTTTAGAGTTTTTTCATTTTCAAATGGTCTATCGGGAACGTTACTAATTTCTTAATGTTTAGTTTTTTATGTTGGCAAAATAAAACAAATTTTAAATGTACAGTTAATTATGCCTGTTTAAAATTATTAAATTTTCACAATCATCAAATTTGAACATAATCAGATATAAAGATTTCCAATTTTTAAATTTCACTATTTAAAAAAAAGTATTCCGCATTTTATGTCTACATAATATCTTCTTTAACTATGTATGTCTCTTTCAATATCAATAAAAAGAATCTAGTCCTTAAAATAAAAAAATAAATAAAACCCTTTGAATCTTCAAAATCCTATTAAAATTCCTTAAATCTCATGAAATTTCTTCTGATATCCCTCGAAATATTATAAAATCACTTTAAATCTTTACAATCCGTTAAAATTCAATAAAGTCTCTTGAATAGGCCGGGAAATTTCATGAAATTTGATGATATTTCCTGAAATCCTGGAAAAATGGTTGAAATACCTTGAAAGTCATAAAATGTTTAAACTCATTTCCAATCTTTTCAATACCTGTACATTTTTTGAACACTTAAAAATTCCTAAGAATCTTTTAAATTAGCATAAAATCTTTGAATCCTGAAAAATTTATTACAATACATAATTGAGAGCCTTAAAATTCCTCATAATTACTGACATCCTCGAAAATCTTATGAAATCTCTTTAAAATCCTTAGAAATATTTGTAAACCTTGAAAATCCTTTCAAACCCCTTAGAATTTTTTTCAATATCCTAAAATCATATAAATCCTATGCAATCCTTTTATATCTTACGAAACTGAAGGAAATTCTCGTATCTCGTAATACATCTAAGTATTCTTAGTTAAACGCTATTTTTTTGTTGAAAATTCTCCCACTATATTTTTGGTTCCAAATTCATCTCGTTTGATTGAAACTTCGACTATTTGACTGAAAATTTAATTACTTTGTTCAAAATTGAAATATACTGTTAAAAACTCGTTTAATTTTTGGTCGAAAATTGAATTTTTTAACTGAAAATTTAACTATTCTATTTTTGATTGAAAATTAATCTTTCTTATTTAAAAATTCAACTATTTGATTGAAGATTCATCTTTTTTAGTAACAAATTTGATTAATTTGTTAAAAAATCATGTATTTTGTTGTTCACTCATCTTTCTAATTTTTTTTTTAATTCCTAACTGTTACATGTCTCATTAACAATTCATTTTTTATGAAAAATCAACTACTAGGTTTAGAGTCGAACTACCTTGTGAAATAATCATATTTCTTGTTTGAAGATTCTTCGTTTTAATTGAAAATGCAATTATTTGTTCATAAATTAACCTTCTTCTTGAAAATTCATATCTTTATTTGAAAATTCAACTATTAAAAAAAAGTATTTGGTTAAAGATTGAATTATTTATTTGAAAATCTAACTATTTGGTAGAAATTCATTTTTTTTTGTGAAAACTTGTATTTTTATCTGAAATTACCCTATTACATTTTTGGTTTCAAATTCATCCTTTATAAGTAAAAAATTCACTTTTTTGTTGAGGATTCATATTTTTTATTGAAAATTAGCCTTTTTGTTCAAATTTTTTTTTCTGGTTTAAAAGTGAGCTGAATTCTGAAAAAGATGAATTGTTTAGCTTGAAAACTCAACTTATCTCTTAAAAATTAATCTACATGGGTCAAAAATTAATTTTCTTTGTTCACGATTCATGTATTTGGTAGAGGGTTCAACTATTTTGTTAAAAATTCATATTTTTTCGTTGGATTCAACTGGTTGACAATACATTTTTTTTCAAGTAATTTTTTTTACTGAAAATTTAACTACTCCATTTTTTGTTGAAAATTTATCTCTTTTATTGAAAATATAACTATTTGATTGGAAATTTTTTTTTTTTTGTATATTTATCTTTTGGTAGAAAGTTATTCTTGTCTGTTGAAATTCCATCTTTGTAGATTAACAGCTATGTGGTAAAAAATGCAATTGTTTTGTTAAAAAATTTTCTTTTCCAGTTGAATTCAACAGGTTGAAAATTCTTTGTTTTCATTGAAAATTAGTTTTGTAACCTTAAAATTTAATGATTCCACTATGGATGAAAATGGACCTTTTTCATTCGAACATTAAGATGTTTCGTTGAAAATGCTTCTTTCATGATTCAAAATTACCTTTCTTGTTAAAAATTCTACTTTTCTGGTTTAAAATTTTACTATTTTCTACAAATTCGACTTTTTAGCTTGAACACTGAACTACTTTTTGGTAGAAATTGAATATTTTTGGTTGAAAATTCATCTTTGTAGCTTAACAATTCATCCGTTTGGTAAAAAATTACACTGTTTTTTCAAGTTTAATTATTTTCTTGAAATTTCAACTAATTTATTGACGTTATCTTTTTTTTATCAAAAATGCATCTTTTTGGATAAAAAATTTATCTTTTATGGTAAAAAAAGTCATCTTTCTTGGTCAAAATTCATCTCTCATGGCTGAAAATGAACTTTTTGGTGAAAAATTTAAATTCTCTCTTCGAAAATTCAACCGTCTTCCAAAAAATCATGTTTTTGGACCTCAAATTCAACAGTTTGGTTGAAAATTCATCTACTAAATTTGTTTATGTCAGTAATATTGGACGCTTCTCACGAAAGTTATAATTTTTAAGCGTGTCAGGATAGGTCGAGATTGAGAATAAAATTTGAATTCAGTACATAAAGCTTAAACTAATTGAACATGTTTAATTAACTAATCGCAGGGACAATTGCTGATAAAATGAACCTAGATAATAGAGGACGAAGGTGGTCATAATTTCAGTATTATCATACACTTGGTTCCAGAGATAGGATAATTTTGCCAGAGAGGCGACACGTTATAATGTGTGTGAGTCTTTTGCCAAGGCAAACAAACATCTGGTAACGGAGTGAATTATTTATGTAGTGCATGTATAACATGGTTGACTTCATAATCATCCTAAATAACTCGTTCAACAAATGAAGGTATTCAGTAAATTCATTACTATTTTTATATACTTAGATGACCGATGGACTGATTCAATTGATCAATTATTTACAACTCGCTCTGCAGAATTGCACCTCTATCTTCATCTAATATTAACTGAAAGTGCTATCTATTTCAGTTGGTAGAATTGATGTTACAACGGATAATAGTTAGGAAAATACTAAAGTTCTTGATTGAAACTGTCTGTTTGATCCGCGAAAGCATAATATGTAAGTAATTCTATATATAGAGGTCACTTTGCTACCCGTGTGATATCTTCGTGAATATTTATTGAATGATTTAAAAACTTAATGAATTTCTACTTTCTGATAACACGGACCAAAAGTGTGAGGAATATACAGATTATTCTACAGAAAAAATATATTAAACAAGCGTTAAATAGTTGAAAAATAACTTTTCCTTGTTTCCTACTTACCAATCACTAAGTTTGAAAAGGATTATCGAAATCAAGATTGATAAAATAAACATTTTTTAAATATTTTTTTTAAGTATGTGTCAGAAACTATTATTCTTTTATATAAATTTTCATTTCATCGTACGCAAATGCAAGGAAATTTGAAGCTTAAAAGTTCCCTTCTATTTATTTTCTTGAACGTGCAATCATTTGCAATTTGGCGATTTTTTTTTTAAATTTTAACCAATATCAATGTAATTCTTTATTAATCAAGTATGAGTATCGCATCCGCGTATGAATATGAAAGTTACGCTCAAGTTGTTCTTTTTTTCTTAAAATTTTAAGAATAGGTAAATCAGTCACTCTTTGAATACATTTTAATTTAATCTTCTAAACAAGTAGAGTTGGTGCTTTTTTGTTGTTTTTCATTCCGTGTCCACTAATCGTACGTCACAGATACAATATGTAAAAAATTATAAGAATTTCCCAGAAATAAATCATCGCTGTCATATTTACTATTCACAATTGAAGAATTTTAATTGAAAAATCTATAAAAGCCGATTTTCAGTGTTATATCTTTAAAATATAATCATTTTCAATTTTAAATCTTCCAAATTGAACCATTCCAAAAAATAATCTAAAATTGCATTATTTTCTATTATATACTTAAAATATTTTAGAGTCTTAAATTTCAAACGTTCAAAA
Source organism: Andricus grossulariae (assembly GCA_011634705.1). Classification (NCBI taxonomy): domain Eukaryota; kingdom Metazoa; phylum Arthropoda; class Insecta; order Hymenoptera; family Cynipidae; genus Andricus; species Andricus grossulariae. Next base: position 19,786,147 of record JAABKJ010000755.1, read on the forward strand.
TTAAATAATTTTCAATTCTAAATCATCAAAATTAAACTATTCAAAAAAAAAGTTCAAAATTAGGTAGCTTTGAAATGTAAATCTTGATAATCAAATAATTTTCACTTCTACATTATATTTTCTTTAAAATTAAAGGCTTAAAGGGTTCCTAATTTAAAAATTTGCAATCAAAATTATGCAAGTTTTAAGTTTTACACTTTAAAATTCCGTAATTTCAGTGATTTACATTTGAAATATTTTTAATTTAAAATATTTATATTTAAAAGCTCTCGACAAAAAATTCAAGAATTTTTATTACTACATCTTTAAAATTGAACAAACTGACATTTTCAATGTACAAAATAGATATTTTTAGATTGTTATTCACATATTAAATCAGCTTTTTTGAAATTTTATTACTAGATTTGAATTAAGCAAACCCAAAAAAATCTTAGGATACCCATTTTCACAAATTGAGACTATTTTCAAAGTTATAATTTGCCATGTTGGATTAGCCAACTTGAAATTGGAAATTCAGCTATAATTCGGATTTAGTGCTTCCGAAAGCTTTAGAATATTAATTTTTATGGAAATAGCATCACTAATCCAGATTCCAAATAATAACTCATGAATTCTTTTAAAAATGGTTTCAAAAAACATCAAAGAAGTATGTATTTTTAAGCTGCAATACTTACTAATTTGCTTATTCTAGAACCAATAAGTAGTTTGTTTCAAAAATACATGTTTCAAAATACTTTTTCAAAAAAATTGTTTCTATCGAAAGTGATCTCAATATAAAGAATCAGCTATATATGCTAAATAAATTCTAAATAATGCTTCTGATAATATAATTATTATTACGAATGTTTTTATTTTTTATTTAAAGAATGAAAAACTGTGGCTAGGGGATTCTTTGTAATGCCAATTTCGGTACGTCCCATATTTAAGCAAGTCGATCATCTCAGAATAATATGAAAGAAATATCTTTCCAGCAAAATGTATAGTACTCATCTGATACGATGCCTGACTTAAACTAAACCTAACTACTTAATAATTCCGCCCTCATGGTAAAGCTTTAGAGATCAAAATCAAAATATTAACATCTAAATCAAATCTAATTCAGGGTCAAAATATATCATATCAACTCTTTAGGAGGCCGTTTTTTTCATTCCAATATATTGTATCCAATATTTATTATTTTATACCTCTGCAAACACCAGAGAAATAACTTTTCTCCACTGATTTTTTTGAAACTGTGTTCGTATATTTCTGAATTTATGGAATTGAATTTCTCTCTCGGAACTCAGATTTCAATTTCAAATGTAAAACATATTTCAAAATTGTGATATTAAAAAAAATATATAAAAAAATTTGAAGAAATCTTCTTGTACACTCGAGCATGAAATCAGTTCTTGAGCGTTTTCCAATAAAAATAAGTATAAAAAGTAATAAAAGTATAATATCATAGAGAACTAAAAACTTGTTGTAAATAATGGAATTAAATATCCATACTGCCCTTACAGTTTTAACTTGACTCAAAAAAAGTCGAAAAGAATGCAAAATTGAATCAAGAATTCTTCTTAAATTTTTTAACAATGTTTGAAAAATTTGAGGAAGAATCTAGGCAAAAAGAACAATGTTTTATAAACGTAAGTATAAGTTTGCGGACTGAATCCAATTTTCAAATAAACTTTGAATTTTGTTTTTAAAAAGCGGCAATTCTTCATTTAATCTCTATATATTTGGACTGATATAATATATTGAAACTGTATTTCCATATTCCGGTGAGTTTTTTTGTCCTCTTTTGAAATCCGTTGAAAAATGTAAAAAGGTTATAAATTAATAAAATAGCGTTGATTGTTTTTAAACTTTGAAGAACCTATTTTGATGTATTCTTACAACAAACTAAATAGCAGTACCATTATTTACTAACTGAAATATTTGTCCCGACAATTTTATTAATTATCCCAACTAATTCTTTTTTTTTAGTGTAATATTTTTAGAAAAATCCTGCTTATATAAAAGAGAGATTATGTAATTTTTATGCAAGTTGAATCATTTTTCTGGTCATGCAAATTTGTTAGTCTTTCTCGCGTGCGAATATAATAAAAGAGTAAGCGGTATTTTTTGTAGAATTTTGAAAATAAGCAAACTTTTTTCTTATTACATTTTTGAATCTGTCGTTGCAAAAAAGGCTACCAAAGTAGTTGAATTTATAACACAAAAAAAACTAATTTTCAAGAAAACAGTGAAATTTATAACAAAGAAATGACATTTTTTCAAAAAAAAATTATTTTCCGCAAAGTATAATAATTTTAACCAGATAATTCAATTCAACCAAAAAAAGAAGATACGATTTTAAATAAAATGATGATTCTTCAACTGGAATAGTTATATTTTCAGTAAAAAATAAATTTACAACCAAAATACAATGATGTTTCAGAAAAATAGTTAAATTTTCGAACAATAGAATAAATTTAAAAAATGTATTTCAAATTTCAATCCAATCAGTTTATTTTACAAACCAAATGAGATTAATTCTGAATAAAAAATTTAATAGTTGAATTTTTAACTGAAAACAATTAATTTTGAACCAGAAACAGAATGGTTGAATTTTCAGTTCGAAAAATTAATATTTAACAAAAACAAAGAAAAATTCAACAAAATAGTATAATATGCAACCAATAAAATGAATTTTTAACAAAGTAGTTCGACCAAATAGACGATTTTTGAACTGAAAAAGGTAAATTTACAATAAAATATAAAATACTTAAATTTTTAGTCACAAAATTTAACTGTTGAGCAAAAAAACGACTATTCAACAAAATAGATCCACTTTCAACTAAAAAGATGAATTTTCAGGCAAGAAAATTAATTTTTTACCAAAAAGAAGAATTTTTAACAAAATATATGAAGTTTCAATAAAAAAGTTCAGTTCTCAACCAAATTAATACATTTTAAAGCGAGAAACTCAATTTTCTAAGGAAGAAAAAAAGTAATTTCAGCTAAATACATTACTTTTCAACTAAAAAAGACAATTTTTCACGAATAATGAAATAGTTACATTTTATGGTTGAAAAATTAACTTTTAACAAACAAAAAAATGAATTTTGAAGAAAATGGTGAAATTTCCAACCAAACCATTTGCAACTAAAATCAAGAATCTTCTACATGAAAAATGACTTTTTAACAAACCAGTTCAATTTTCAACTAAATAGTTTAATTTTCAACTTAAAAAGATAAAACTTGAAATAAAAATGAAATAGTTCAATTTTCAGTCCCAAAATTATTTCAAGCTAAACAAAAAAAAAAGAATCTTCAACAATATAATTAAATTTTCCGCCAAAGAATCAATTTCCTACCAAAACAGAGTTGAATTCTTATCCTAGAAAGAAGAATTTTTTTAACAAAACCGTTAAATTTTTAACCAAGAAAATGTCTTTTTAAGCAAGCTAATGAATTTCCTAGAAAGAAGATTAATTTTTCACCAAATAGTTGGATTTTAAGTCAAAAACTTAAATTTTCAACAAAAAAAAATATTTTTGAACCAACAAAGACCATTTTTTGAGAAATATATGAATTTTCGACTGAATAATATTAATTTTTAACAAAAAATGCAACAGATAAATGTTCAGACAAGAAAATAAATTTTCAACAAAGAAAAATAGTTGAAAACTATTTGGATTACCCATGTAAATTACTCAAAATTAACTGGATTACTCTGGATTACAAGTTAATTACTTGGATTACCTAACTTTTTTTTAAATACCTGGATTACAAGCGGATTACATGAATTACTCTGAATTAACTGGATTACAAGTGGATTACTCCAGATTTGAACTGGATTACTCTGGATTACGAATATATTATTCCGTCTTATAAGTGCATCACTCCGCAATACTGGCATTACTCCAATTTTCTTAAATTCCTCCAGATTACAAGTATATTACGCGGATTACACTATAGTACTCGGATTGCACCGGATTATCAGATCGGATAACCGAGTGGTTCAACGGATTGATGAAGTTGTATTCCCCTCGAGAAGAATGTATTGAAAAACTGTAAGTAACTGAATTTCGAGTACAGAGAACCTGGATTTAGTGCCGGTTTTGAGTTTGGCCTTGACGATAAATCCAGAGACTCGTAACTATTTTGTCTCTCCCCTGTTTTATCTTTTTCTTGTTTCTCTCTCTGTTTCGTCACGCCTGCGTGCACACCGCAAATTCACCCGCAAACGCCTCTCACGTATCCCCACGGCGCGGTGTCAATTCTCGGAAGGGCACAATCCAGGGGAGCTAAATCCGGGTTTCACTGCATATTAAATTTTTAATCTGCCCTTCATCAGGCCAGAATCCTATAAAATATCCAAAGTATTTATAATCAGCATCCCATATTTGCTTGTCGCATTTGAGCTCCGTCCAAGCACGTTATTACGACGTAATCGAAGTAATTCCAATTTTCTGGCTGCCTGGTTCCGTGCACGCCAATATTTTAGACTCGATATACCCGATAATTATTCAAAAGTTTACCCACTTTGCCGACGGAACGTCCACAGAGGTAAAGGATGAGAATCGTATACTTTAGAGAAAGACGGAGTGAGCAGACTTCGACGAAAAAGGGATGGGGATGTTCGGAGACGTTGGTGAGGATCGTGGCGAAGACGAGATTGTCAGGGAAGGGGTAAGGACGTGGGTTATCGGCAATTTTTCACACCCTGAACGGCCGGTAATTTTTCAAGGTACTATAAAACTAAAATTTCTCACCCTGTCGCTCGGCTTCTCTCGCTCTCGTCGGCACGTCTTTTAGAACGAGGGTCCCGCGGTTTTTCTCTGACGCCCTTACACCTTTAAACTTTTCGACATTTTTCCCCGTCGGCTCGTCTTTTCCCCATTCATCCCTCACCACTCTTTTTTGCTTTCCCCACTCTTCTCCATCTGCTCGTAGATTATGGCTAGCAGGGCTATAGCAGAAGGCACTTCGTGAAAATTCATGCATAATTCCTTCACAACGAATTGCAGCATACTGTGGCGTGACGTTTTTCTAGAAGAGATGCATGAGAAATTCTTAAGGATATTACAGTCTTTTACTGATATTAATCAAGAAATTCCAGCCCTTGCCGGGGCAAAAGAGACTTTGCAAAATACATTGCCATTATATATACGAGGTCTGTCCGGAAAGTATCCGACCTTGTGGTGTACCAGAAGTAACATTTAATTCTGGTCAATGGCAATGAAATCATCTCTAAAGTACTTCCCTTTAGAAGCCACAAACTTCTGCCAGAGATCCTCCAACTCTTAGAGGATACTTCAATTTGCGAATTAGACAGAAATTACAGGGATCCAGGCCAGGACTGTATGGGGACTGTAAAACTTGTGTGAGGCCGTCTTTCACCAGAAATTGCTGAATGAACTGCGATGAATAGACAGATGCGTTGCGATGGTGAAGGTTCCAGTCGCCACTTTTCCACAAATCAGGCTTCGAATTTCCAAAACAATCAATATTTTTTTAATTCCGAGGTCTTCCTTTATCTCTCTCATTATTAAACGGCAATTTCCTTTAATTAACCACTCTTTAATTTGAGTATTGCTCATAGATGCATTACGATATACTTTCCGAATCATAGAGGTGGTTTCTGAATATAAATGGCAAAGTTTTTGGCAAAATTTAATGAACACTCTTTGTTCGGTGCGTTCTGTCATCCTGAAATGCGACGCGTACGTGGTTAGACGTTTACCCAACTTTGTACGCTAGTTGACTAAAACTTCGTAGGTCCGTGACACTTAGTAATAGACCTCACAGAGGTCTCCCCTAAATGGTAAATACCTGTTTTTGACAATAGCACAATTAGGTACAAGGTTAGTGAACACGGCCGGATACTTTCCAGACAGGCCTAGTATGATAATACAGGCCGACAAAAATTAAGCTTTCTTTGTACCCAAAAATTGGACTTGGTCCAATCTGCAGGATTTCGATGTCCTAAAAACGAAACCGTTCGCCAAATGTTTTCTGTACTTCAGAATTAACACCTTCTTGAAGGCAATAAAAACCCACACAATAAAAGATAAATTAAAAAAGAGAGGAAATGAAAATGTATGGAAACTCATTGCTGAATGTAATTAGCCATACTATCATGACCATTATTCAATTTGCCTGAATCAGTTTCTAAACTTATAGATAACTCTTTTTTTTATTAAAAAGTATTTTCAGAAATACTACAATAATAATGTTTTAAACAAACATCAGCATATGCTCTTCTACAAATTCTAAAAAGTTAATCATCTATTTCATAAGAATTAATATTTACATTATCAGTATATTATTTTATACAAATGATTTCAACTGGAGGACCTTGACCAACCGATGGGGGCCATCCATATAATACGATATCAATTTTGGGCTACTTTTGACCCTCGCCCACTCGTTAACGAATGTAGTTGTGCGCCCCCCCCCCCCGAAAGTAACGTAGTCGTTGGCTAAACACGGATTTCACGTTTATTCTGGAAAATAAATTCTTTTAAACATAATTAATGTAGAAACTAAAAGACACCATTCTTAACAAAATACATGAATTTTTACATTATCAAGGCTACATTCCTAAACAAAAATTAAATGGTTATATTTTCAGAGAAAAAAATTGATTTCTAACCCCAAAATAAACAAATTTACTCAACATGCTTGAATTTTCAATCAAAAAGGTGAATCTTAAGAAAAAATAACAAATTCGTTCAACTTTCAACCAAGTGCTTGAATTTTTAACGAAAAACTGAATTTTATACTGAATAGTTTAATTTTTATATCAATAGTTTAACTTTTAAATAAAATCTTCAACAAAATACAAGAATTTTTAAACAAAAAGTTGCATTTTTTACCAAAAAAGGTGGAATTTACCAAAAAATGGATCAATTTTTATACCTATAAGACGAATTTCTAGAAAACAATGGAAATTATCAACACAAAAATATGAATTCTTCCAACTTGTTTAATTTTCAACCCAAAAATATGAATTCTCAACGATACATATAATAGCTGATATTTGAACCAAAGAAGATTATAATTTTAATTACAAAATATTTTAATTTAAGCAAAACACACGAATTTGCTATGAAGTATATGACTTTTCAACCGAAAAAGATCCATTTTCCATTGAAAAAATCAATTTTTATTTAAAATATTAATTTTTAACCAACAATTGAATAGATACATTTCCAGTTACTAGTTAAATTTTAAAGTAAAAAAGATGAACTCTCAACGAAAAATGTATAAGTTTATATTTTAACAAAGAATGGTTTTAATTTCAATAAAAATCAGTGAAATGCACCAAGAAAAAAAGGTTTTAAGAAAATTGTTCAAGTTTTAACCAAAGAGAAGAATTTTCAACGAAAATTATGAATCTTCATAAAATAAAATTTATTGTAAAAAAGTGCAACATTCAAGTAAATATTTGTATTGCCAATCAAAAAATGAATAATTAACCAAGAAGATTAATTGTCTACTAACAAAGACGAATTTTCAAGGAAATACATGCACTTCCAATTAAAAGGATACAGTTTTAACCAAATAATTCAATTTTTAACTAAAAAAGATAAATTTTTAACAAAAAATCGAATAGTTCGATTTTCAGTTAAAAAATGAGTTTTCAACCAAAAATGAAACAAAATTTCCAAGAGATAGTTCAATTTTCAACCAAAAAGGTGAATTTTCAACCAAGAAGGTGAATCTTCAACCAAAAAAATGAATTTTTAACAAAGTAGTATAACTTTCAACCAAGTAATTGAATTTTTTACGAAGAAAGATAACTTTTCAAAAAATAAGATTACTTTTTAATAAATTAGTTGAATTTTCAACAAAATAATTAAATTCAAGCGAAAGAATGAAGTTTCTTGGAAACAGTGGGAAAGTGAGAAATTCATTAAAATTGAGAAAAAGATGGGAATAGGGGCCTGAAAAATATTCAAATGATTTTGAAACTCATTAATAAACTGTATCGTTGCGGCAGGTTTTGAAGCAGTCCACCCTCCCATCCCCCCACATATTTTTAGTGTAGTTTATGAATCCATTTTCAATAGAATTCTGAAAATTGTACGGATTTTTAACTTTTTCAACATAGATTAAATAATTTTCGAAATTTGACCAAAATATGGAAGAACAAAAGTAGTAAATGAACTAAAATTTTTAAATTATTGTTCAATATCTGAAGCTAAACTAGTATTTTGCTTATTTTTAATTTGTTCAATTATAATTTTAATACGCCTTTCAGTCAACTTTGGAGATAATGATTGAAAAAAAGAATATGCCTAATAGAATGTGGCTGTTTTAATTCATGAAAAAATTCCCGGGAATTTTCACTTTTCACGGTCCGCACAAATTTAAAACAAATTTAAAATTTAAATTTAAAAATTTCAAATAAAAAATGAATCATCATTTTTTATTGAAAAAACGTCAATAAAAATTAAGAACTGACGAAATATAAAACAGATGAGAATTGTTACTTACGATTGAAATAAGTGACGCAAATTCATATATTTCAAGCTGAAATCTCAATATCAAGATACTCACCTGAAACAGTAAAAAAATATCAATGTTAGTCATATTGTCATATAGTCAGGATTATTAAGTGCATCGTTCATCGCGCAGAAATACAAATATATTTATATTAACAATAAAAACGTAGGATTTCTTGAATCCTAATTAACAAGAGATATATTTATAAGTAACTTAAATAAATTGGTAAAAATTGCATGCAGTCTATCCGATTTAATTTAGTTTGACATTTTTTAATTGAAGCTTAACAAATTTTTAGTTAATAAATATTCAATTCAAATACTTAATACAACATGTCGACCAAAATTAACTTTTTTTGTCCCAAAGACAGAACTCATTAACTATATTTATTATATTTTAAATTTCTATAATTTCAATTTATAATTATAGTTTTGAATGCGCAATTGTAAAACAGTTTAATTTTTGAGATATTGGGACTTACATTTTTTGTTTCAAAATCTTCCATTATAAAATCTTTGGTTTGAAATTTCCTAATTTTTGAAGGTACTGAATTACAAATTTCCCATTATTGTAGTTTCAAATTTAAATATTAAGAATGTCACGACAATTTCACTAATAAATTTGTCAAAATTGCAAAATAACATATTAAAAGCTTTGATATCCAGTTGTTTATCAAATAATTTTAGATTTGAATATCGTAAATTGTTTGATTCCAATTTTAGTCAGTTACGCAATCAATAATTTTAGATTTGAATATTCTTAATTTATTGATTTCAATTTCAAACCTAAAAAATTGTCTGATTTATGTCTGATTGATTTGATATTTGCACAATTTTCAGTTTAAAGGATTTGTAATTAAGTAATTTTTGATTGAATGCCCCTAGAATAAATTCCAAACAATGAAAAATCAAAACAATGATTTCTAAAATTGAAAACTTAAAAATGAGAAGATTTAAGAAACAGGCATTAAAAATCAAATAACTTTCGATTTGGAAACATTTCAAAACATTGACCATTCTAAACTCAACTTGAAAAACAAACAATTTTGAAGTCAAAACTAACATTTTCGCAACTTTAATAATTCCAGTAATATATACTAATCTTGTTTTGTATTATTTGTGTTAATTTTCATTTTTCAACGTAATATCTTAAAATTTTTCGATTTTTAGTTGAAGATTTAAAAAAAAACGTTGAAAATGTAAAAATGTTTGGAAGATTATAAGAATGAATAATAATTCTAAAGGAAGTGTTCAAAATTGAACGATTTGAAGCTAAAAAATTAAAATTTTCTCGTTTTAAATCAGAATCAATAAAAATGGAACTATCTGAAATTGTTCCCTCAGGAACTGAATAATTTCTTTCATTTTGTATAGTTACAATTTAAGAGTACTAAAGTTTCATTCTGCCATTTCATAAAATTTAATTTTCCATTAAAAATTTAAATTAAAATTGTTTATTATCAAAAGGTATATTAACAATTAATATAATATTTATTTTGAACAATTTTAATTTACTTTAAATAAATAAAAACTGTAGGGGCTTGAGTATAAAAAAGTCTTGACATCACAATTTTTGATGAATAAACTTTTTTTCTGTTTTAAATATAGCTCGGATTCGTTTAGATTTCAACGTTCCGGGGTAGAATTTTTAAAAATTAATAATGTTTCCAATTTAAAATTACTTATTATTTTAAATGGTTTTTCATAATAATTCAATTTTACAGGTTTATAATTGTAAATTTTTCCATTTTGAACGGTGAAAATGACGGTGAATTTATTATTTTATTTTAGACAAATTTGTCGGATTTTAATTGCATCAAATTGTAAATTATTTGAATCTGAAGTTTGAAAATTTTAATTATTCAATTTTGAACCCTTTTAATTAGAAATAATACAATCTCAATTCCTTGAAATTTTCAAAGATCAAATTTTCTAAATTCTAATTTTAAAATAATCAAATTTTTAGCGTTTTGACATTGTTCTATTTTCAGCATTTCAATCTGCAATCATTCAGTTTCGAGATTCTTCAATTCAAAATAAAATTGTTCTATTTTGACCGCTTTGAATTAGAAATTATACAATTTCAAGCTCTTTGTAATGAAATTGTGCCATTTTGAAATTTTGATCTAAATTTACTGACAGTTCCTTAATTATTTTAATTCTTCTTTAGATCACATAATCTATTTTACTGTAAAACCGATATTTTTCGCAAAATCGTTTTTTCAATATTTTTTAAAATGGGGTTTCAAATAATTTGAAATATTTTTGCGCCAGCAAAGAAGTATTTATTTTTTTGAATTGCAAAACATAAAAGTAAGCATTTAGTAAAAATATTTGAACAATTAAGTAAATTATTTGAATTAATATTACAGCAGGTGAAGACTGTTTTATTGACATAGTGAAGCTAGAGGAAAGGGTAAATGTAGAAAGGAAACGGAAAGGTTAATTTAAATTAATAAATAAATAATGTCATTATGTTTATTCAAGCACATTTTTTTGTTAGGAAATTTCGATAATTAAATACTTTGTTTCTTGCGCAATAATGTTTGAAATTCTTGAAAACCGCTTTTATGAAGAAAAAAAAACGTTTTTTAAATAAATTAATCTGGTGCTAAAAATCAGATCTCTGGAAAAATACTTTTTCTATGATTTTCAGAAATGAAATAATATTACTAATGATGCAATTTCAAATAAAATCATTATTTCTTATAACAAAATTTTCAAACTTACAAAAACAATTTATTTTTATAATGTTTTTTACAATTGAATTTTTTTTACTATCACTTTTTACTAATTTTTAAAATATGGTAGAATTTTATTGAATGATGGCTTCTTTTTCGGAGAAAACATACTCTAAACATTCATATCTGAACATTCTCTACCGTTTCCAGGTTCAAAGTAAATTTTTTTTATGAATGAGATCATTTTTTAAAAATAAAACGTTTTTTAAACAAATAATTATATTTAAAGATTATGTAATTATTTTTAAAATTGAAAACAGTTGGTTGGAAGGAAATGTTTCTCCCGACAAAATGAGCCATGATTGATTAAAATTTAATTATTTTCATTAAATTTATAAGAAGTAATATTAAGGAAAATATCATTTACAAGAACTATTGTTAAACCAATAATTTTTCGTATGTTCAAACTTTTTTCTTAATGAATAATATTTTTTGTTTCAAAATACATGACTGCTAATATAATTTTAATTCTTAAAATCCAACCAAACTTTTTTTCCAGAGAACTGATTTTTGGCAAGATATTATTTATCAATATGCATTATTATTATATTATTATGATTTGACCTCGAACATTATTTTTGCGTTTTAGTTTCAAAATAGTCTTACCAAACATAGAAAACAAAAGAGCTGGAAGTCAAATTATATTTAATTTCAATCAAATCAAGCTATAAATGGGAAAAAAATTGTGAAAAGAAGAAATATCGATTTTTCTCCAAAGTGGATCGAGCTTTTTTCCTTTATAGTCTTAAAATAGTCGTAAGGCATACCAGAAATGAAAAAAATGAATAAATCTGTGTTAACAAGCAGCATCAGGAATTGAATTTCAAAATATTTTTTAATTACATATTTTAAAAACACGATCAAATAAAATAAAAATTCTTCTTTGCTATTCAAAATCCCTTTTTTCTGTAAAACCAGGTTGTTTTGAACTCATTCTTTTCGGTGAATTATGATTAACTGACCAAACAGGACTTTTAAGAGTTTGGTCATTTTTCGAGGGGGAAAAAATTTGAATTATGAGGAGGACTCATGTCATTTTGGAAACGTACGCTGTTTTTTAATTTAAAATATACTGTGAAAAATGTGCTTTTTCCTGATTATATATAACTATGACAAATGAATTCCGTGGGTCCTGAATGTATAGAAACTGCGCTTCTCTGAATTTTTATTAAAATTGACTTATTTTTTATTTTGGCTATTGTTTAAAAATTGCTTTGTATATATTAAATGTTGTAATGACAATTTCTATAAATTTAATAAACAGATTGATATAAATATTTACTTATTGAAGTTTGCGCCATCCTGGACTTGATTGCTTAGATTTATCATAGTTTACAAGTAAAAAATTTCAAACTTCTTTTGTAAAAAAATCAATGATATCAAATATATTAAACTCGAATTGAAATTAAGCTCGGTCTTCTATCAATAATTCAGATTTAGAGTATTAGTGAAATTATAGCCGCCTCAATGAAATAAGCGCATTGCGATAGCAGCTGTTTATTATAATCATCGATAACAATCACGAACATGCAGTTATCTGGAAATAATATCTGCACATATCACATAATATCGCTCAGATATGCCAAGCTTCCGAAATCCCCCCCCCCCCCCAATAATTCACATTGGGTTAGGAGACCTCCAAATGTGGCAAAAATTCAAAAATTTATCAGATTTGTATAAAACTCAGTAAAAGGGGATTTTTTCGGCTTCTGATTTCGAATTTGATGTCAAAATTTGAAAAATAAAAATAAAGCATCCCATATGGCGGACCAGATTTCTAAATTTTTACATATTCGTAAAAAGTTTGGTATAAGGGATTTTTGGGGGTCGCTGACTTCGAATTTTACCTTAAAGTTCAAAAATTTCAAATGGAGGATCCAACATGGCGGTAATTATTTTTATTATTTCGTCAGATTTGTGTTAAAACTTTGAATAAGAGAGTTTTTTGGGTTGCTGGCTTCAAATTTGATGTCAAAGTTCAAAAATTTCAAATGACGGATCAAATATGGTGGCCATTATTTTTAACGTATCTTCAGATTTGCATAAAACTTAGTATAAGTTTCAGATCACTGGTTTTGAATTTGATATAAAAAATTTAAAATTTGAAAGTTAGGACCCAATATAGCGCTCATTATTTTGGATATTTCATCAGATTTTTATAAAAAATAGTATGAGGGAATTTTTAAGGTCTCAGATTTTGAATTTGATATCAAAATTTAAAAAAATTTTTAATAAAGACCAAAAATTGCGACCAGCATTTCAAAATGTTCGCATATTTTAATGCAACGTGTTATAAGGGGTTTTATGAGGTATTTGATTTCAATATCAAAATCGGAAAATTAAAAATGAAGGATGCAGTATGTAAACCAAAATTTCCAAATTTTTACATATTTGTTTGAAACATGGTATCAGAGATTTTTTGGGGTCGTTAAATACGAATTTTATGTCTAAGCTTTGAAACCTAAAAATTAATTAATTAAAAATAGAGGATCCAGTATGGCGGACAAAATTTTAATTTTTACTTATTTATATAAAAAATTAATAAGGTGGTCATAATTTTAGGATTTCATCGGATTTGCATTAAAAATATATTGATTTATTTTTGGGTCTCTGATTTCGAATTTGATGTCAAAAATAAAAATTTTAAATGAAGAATCCAATATGGCGGCCAAAATTTCAAATTTTTCACAAAGTATAAGACTTGGTAATTATTTAAAAATCAAAAATGGCTGTCATCATGTCAAGATTTCGAAGTATTAGTATAAAACTTGACAAAAATAAATAACAATTCTTTTCATATATTGAAATAATTTTTCTACATACTTCTTACAATATATTCAACGAAATGAATTTTTCTTATTATTTAATAATACCGAGAAGCGTATTCAAAACTGACAGGTTAATAAATTTATATATATTTTTTTTTAGTTGCTTTTTTACTATAAATGCAATTTTAAAAGACCTTAAATATTCCGTGCCACGCGACTGCTAATAAGGCCACAAGGTCCGTATTTCAAAGTACTTATAGCCACAGGTGCTCCTTGGAATTAATTTTCAACAAATTAAAATATTTATAGACATTTTCAAAAAAAAAATTAATTCAACGTAGGAGCAAGAGGTTAAAAAAATCGTACGATTGGCTTTGCAATACACCTTCGTTACAAATAACCGAGGAACCAATAACACGCTCGTTAATCAAGGCCTCTTTCCGGTGGTTGCGGGCGAATGCGATTTCCGGTTGGGATTTTATGCCACCCCGATCAACCTCCAACTGGATACTGGTAAAGAGTTCGAAAATTTATACGCCTAAACGGGAAACTGCGAACCTTTATCGACTCAATATTCGATAATGCCGAAAGTTCTTTGAAACGAGCCCGAACTACTATACCATCATTATCTCGGAATAGAGTCATGGGATTTGAAATAGTCTCGAAATTCGGGAAAGTGAACATTCTCAAGAAAAGTCAAAGAGTCAACTCAGAACTTCATTAGGAACTCCTTTATTTACTCTGTTAAGCATCTAGACTCATTCTAACAAGAGTAGGTGAAACTTCACGCTCTTTCGTAATTTCGTTTACAAAGTTACAAGACTTCATTTCGAGACGATCGAGGCAAAACTTAATTTAAAAAAAGCAATTTTGTCCCCTGTTGCGCATTCCCACCTAAATCTATCTTCAAATATTTTTATTCAATTTAGAAAGTTTGGCATTTTTTGTTTATACTTCCAAATAGCGCCGAGTCGTCGCCTAAAGAGCGAAATTTCACTTTGTATTATTTGTCTGACCCTGGTACAGAATTTTTTGGGCCTGAAATATACTGTTTTCCAGGGAAGAATGTGAGACACGTATTTTTTGTTTTTTACAAAGAAAAATTTTCACCAATCTAGGGCCACTTTTATATTTAGATGAATTATGACAATATTAAAGAAAAGTTTCTTTAAAAAGTTGTATCTTAGGAACAAATTGACCTAATTCAATTTTCTTTGTGGCAGTTTGTATTACAATATAAATTATTTTAAGTTTCTCAAAGCAACTTTGAATTTTCTTAAACTAGCAAAATGGAGTACAATTTAAGAGAAAAATATATAAAGAGAATTTTCTCAACAAGGCCACCATTGATTGTGTTCTTTATTCTTTTTGTCTAGATTCATAGTAATATGAGTGAAGATATCCTGCGAAGCTAAAATCATATATTAGAAACTTCCTTCTCAATTTTGCTAAACAATTTCGGAAGTTATATGTTTCTTGAAATGATATTAAGGCATGACATACTCAAAATATACCGAAAAAAACGCGAATGTTGAAAAATACCGAACATATAATTGCTAAACTCGAAAATTTCCGAAATTTCAAAATATAAATAAAAATAAAACTACCAAAAATATTTAGTAAAGAAATTAAAATCATTCGAAATTGAAAGTTAATAAAACTAGAAAAACTGAGAAATTCGAAATTTCCGAAACTTTGAAAGACGAATTTTCCAAATCCCGACATATGAACTTCATGAAATTATTACGTTTTAGAAATCAATAAATCCCCGAAATCTCTAATTATCAGATTTTAACATTCCCAAAAAGAAAAATGTTTAATTTTAATATTTTTTTTTGTCGGAATAACATATTATTTTACTGTAGGTACCACATACTGCATAGATTTTAATTTAAAAGAGTTCTTCAAAATTGTAAACTATGCATTTTCACCTGTAAGATAGAAAATTACTTTAACCGACAAAAATTTAAATATAATTTTTTTCTGTAATTTGCTACCTCGATAATTTGGAATATCAGGAATTTTCTAATTCGAGAATTTCCTACTATCGGAACATTCAAATCTTGAATTTTTGCAAATTCTGTTTTTAAACTTTTGGTATTATGTAATTCCAGAAATTTGATACCGGAATATTCCAATTTTATTAATAAATATTTTGGGTAGCTTCATTATTTTTTGTAGTTTAAAAGTTCAAAAACTTTCATTTTTCGCAAACTTTCTGTTTCCGTAAATACATTTTCGGTATTTTCCAATATACTGGGTTTTCATTTTTATCGCAAAAATATGTCATTCCGATAATAAATTTCGGGAAATTATGACAAACTTAGGAAAATTAGGTCACAAGTTTCATCAATTTAAGAGGATTTTAGGAAAATTCAGCTACAAATGTCGTACTTTTCAGTTACAATCGCGGAATTTTCTAATATATTATATCTGAAAATCAATTTTTTCTCGTAATTTAAGGTCAATTGACCAAAATTCCGATAGACTTTCGTAATTCTATGAAATTTTTTAGAAAATTCGAAAATATGATAATAATAATATCTTTTGGATTTGAAATAAAAAAATTGAAACTTTACTATTTTTGACTTTTCTGTTTTTTTTTCCTTCTTTTTCTCTTTTAAGTAAACTGTTCCTGTTACTGAGTAAAGTAAGAAGTAAAATTAATCGAACCAGAAATCATAATCTCTTTTAATTTTTTAATTTGAAATATATATAATCTGATGTTTCTGAACTTTATAACTGTATATTTTGTAAATATATACATATGATTTTAGTTTCATAGACAATTTTAGTTTCATCAAGACATACAACTTTGAATGATATAAAAAAAGCCATAAAAATTATTAAAAAAAAAGGAATTGGTATTTTAAAAAATTCATTTGATTTCAAATACATAGTTTAGCGAGGCCGGATTCACAGGATATCTTGCTTATAATACTATAAATCTAAAAAAAATCAAATACGGCCGTTTTTAAAAAATTCACTTTTTAGTTTTTTCAACAAATTTTCATATTTACCTAAGAATAGTTGACTGAGGATAAAACGCAAAGGATATCTCCCACATATCACTATAAATCTAAAGAAAAATTAATAGTGGACTTTAAAAGAAAATCCACATTTTAATTTTTTTGAAAAATTTACATTCGAGTAATTTTTGAAAATTTTCAATTTCCTTTAAGGAACTGGATAGAGTGTAAAAAAAATTTTTGGTGAAAAATCTTAAATACTTTTCACATGTTTTGTCTCAGAATACAATTTATTTCAGCCCCAAACAATTCCGTGACATCAACAGGGTCAGACTTCCCGATTTCATACGATACCGGTCATTAGTCAAATCTTGTGATGCAAAAAAACGTAATTACTTATCCTGAGATCTGCTGGAAGAGAAATATTATCTGATAAGAAAAATGTTTCAATTTTGTGAAAAGTGAAAGACAAATAATTTATTTAATTTTTCTTTCAGAGAACTGTTCTTAACAGGAAGAACTGCAAATAACAATGAAAAGAATTTATGAATAATAAAAAAGGCTCAAGATTTGCTAATAATAATTTTTTATATGAATCAATATAAGTAACGTTGATATTTAACTAATTTTATTAATTAATTTGATCGTAAAAAATTTTTACTCTGCAGTTAAACATCAATGAGGTTATTGGAATCCAACTAAGAATTTACTAAATCTACTGTAACTGGAAAATAAGCCTATCATTGTACTGGTAACGATTGTGATAAAAGATAAATTTCTTTTAAGCAGTTGTTTTGATGAACGAAGGATTCGATTGGCTGAGAGCCGTATAAGACGAGGAAGATGGAGTGCCTCGTAAAAAAATTATGGAACGCTGTGTTGGATAGAAGAAAGTTTGATTATGATGATCCTGTGAGAGTATAAAAATCGTCTTCGACTTCCATTGATTTTTTTTTATTCTTCATCGTACATTACGAAATCGTGAGTAGAAAAACCCTGAATAAATTAGGAGACTTAAGTCATTCAAAATATTATTCTAGTAAGAAAATTTTAATTCAACTACACTCAACTCCCGATATGAGAACGGTGTTGTGCATGGCTTGCAGTAGCCTTTATCCTGAATCGGGGAATCCGAACGCAAACAGGCAGGGTCGGCTGAATTATTTCTGTTGGATTTGGACGCATGACGCAACCTGATGCAACTAACGCGCTGAGAGTGCGGCCCTCGAGCTGCTTGTCACGCTCGACTGAGGAGCGCCTCTCTTACGGCTTCGCGGCTCCTGTCATCACAAAACTTCGGCGGCCATCAGTTCTAGGATTATTGTAAACCGGGGGTTCTTATATCCGAAGTTGAGTGTAGTTTCTTTTACTCCGGCAAATAGGGTAAAAGCAACTTACTTGTTGGTATCTTTCTCTGATTTATTAGATAATAAGACTGTTCAAATAGTATTGCTTTAATTAATTTGATTCTACCAGCATATTTACGCATAATGCATGTATTGTTGAAACAGTGCTAGAAAATATTTATTCGAAATTAAATGAATTTGCTTCGGTTTTTGGCATCTCAATAACTCTGGCAATTTCCAATCAAACTATAAAATGAACTCAGAAAAAGATTCTATGATTAAAAAAAAAATGTCTTCGAGTCAAAAAAATATATTTATCAAGTTTATTTATTAGCCATTTCTTCAGGGTTGGAAACAGGAAATAGTCACAGGGGGCTAAGTCTCGAGAATATGCTGGATGAGGTAGCAGTTTGTAACCCAATTCATGGAATTTTGCCTTCGCGACTACACATGTTTGCACTGTGCATTGTCCTGATGGAACAGCACTTTTTTCTTCGACTAATGCGGTCATTTTTGCTTCAAATCAATATCGAATCTATCCAAAAGCTCTGAATAATATTAGCCGTTGATCGTTTTACCCTTCTGAAGGTAATCGATGTGGTTGATACCGCGTACATCCCAAAAAACTCTGGCCATGACCTTGTTGGCCGACAGACCCATCTTGGCCTTCTTTGGTTCACATTCACCCAGAGAAACCCACTGTTTTAATTGTTCCTTGGTCTCTGGTGTCTTGTAGTGGATCCATGTTTCATCCACGGTTATGAAATAGCACAAAAACTCGTTTGGATTGCGGCTGAACATCGCCAAACACTCTTTTGAAATGGTCACATGGTTGCGCTTATGGTCGAGTGTGAGCAATCGCGGCGCCGATCTCGTGGATAGTTTTTTCATGTCCAAATATTCATGTAAAATGTGATGTACCCGCTCTGTTGAGATGCCTACAGCCTCAGCCAACTCACGCACTTTCATTCTCCTATCATCTAATATCATTCCATGGATTTTATCGATGATTTCTGGTGTAAGGACCTCTTTTGGGCGACCTGAACGTTCGGCGTCACTTGTGCTGGTACGACCACAACGATACTCAGTAAACCACGTCTTAACCATTGAAATTGATGGTACGCAGTTCCCATAGTATTTATCAAGCCTTTCCTTGGTTTCAGTGGTGGTTTTTTTACGCACAAAATAATGCTTAATCAGCATACGAAATTCACTTTTTTCCATTTTCGTTAAAATTCTCGAGGTTCTCTGCTTTTAGTGGCTGTCAAACACAAAATAAATGACCCAGCTTGCTCAAAATTTAACAGTAGTATATTCATAGATGGCGTTGACGGTAGCTGCGTTGCATTTAAAGTTACTGCGCGGGAAATTCAAAAAGTCACTGACTTATCAATTCGGCTCCGCACACTTCTTTTGTGTGTTGCTGTATTATTAAATACAATTAAATTGGTATCCAAAAAGTTGAATTTTCAAGTTAAAAAGTCAAATATTTTAGACAAAATTTGACTTTCAATCTGAGAAAGATAAATGTCCAATAAAAACTTAAATTTTAACCAAGAAATGGCTCCTCTGGCGCTGAAGCTATACAGCCTATTGTGCCACACCCTTACTTATTCGCTCTCAGCAGCCGACCCGAGACCTCTTGACGAAGCCTAGCTCCTGTGACTCCCGTATCTCCTGTTGCACCTGTTGGACCTGTGGCTCCTGCGGCTCCCGTTGCTCCTGTTGCACCCGTTGGACCGGTTGCTCCTGTTGCTCCCGTATCTCCTGTTGGACCGGTGGCTCCTGTAGCCCCCGTATCTCCTGTTGCACCTGTTGGACCGGTGGCTCCTGTAGCCCCCGTATCTCCTGTTGCACCTGTTGGACCGGTGGCTCCTGTTGCACCTGTTGCACCTGTAACTCCTGCGGCGCCCGTTGCTCCTGTTGCACCGGTCGCTCCTGTAGCCCCCGTATCTCCTGTTGCACCTGTTGGACCGGTTGCTCCTGCGGCACCCGTTGCTCCTGTTGCACCGGTCGCTCCTGTGGCTCCCGTTGGACCGATTGCTCCTGTGGCTCCCGTATCTCCCGTTGCACCTGTTGCACCTGTTGCACCTGTGGCTCCCGTTGCTCCTGTGCCCGTGCCTGTTGCACCTGTTGGACCGGTCGCTCCTGTGGCTCCTCGAACCCCTCGTAATCCCCGTAATCCTCTTCGTCCTACAATTACTTTTGTTTCACAAATGATGCAACAATTTGATTTTGATAGTTTCTGTTTACATTTAGGGCATTTTTTATACTTATCACAACCCATCAGTTATTCATCTCCTTTATCATTATAGATATGTTACATCTATAAATACGTGCAGATAAGTTAAATATCCAAAGAATAAAGATAAGCGTAGAATAAACATCATTTGCTAGACTCTGACAAAAGCCTTTTATGAAAATTTGATTGAATTTTGCGCTAAATTTGTCTATTTTTTTCATGATGACTAGAAACTGTTCAAATCCATAAAATCTATCATAAAAAAAATCCCCTAGAATTCTAGAGGATCTTTTGTTCCATGTTTTTCTCAAGTGTGATTTTTTATTTTTCCATCAAATCACTAATCATTTGCTCTGTTGTCATGACAGTAGCAAATTCATCATGCAATGTAGCAAGTGATAGCCGATGAATCATTTCGGGATCATAATATGTACCGTTTTGATCTGTTAGTCCAAAGGCAGCAGATGCATCAGAAATGAGAAATGTATCAAAGCCTAGATTGCCGCTCATTCTTGTTGTTGTAGATACGCAGTGAGGTGTTGTCAAACCTGTGATCACGACAGTGTCAATACGGTTCGATCTTAAATGTTTCTCTAAATTGGTGCCAATAAAGCTGCTATTTACTTTCTTTTTTATCACAGTTTCTTCATCTAGCGGGTCTACCATGTCTTTGAATTGATGACCTTCGTGCGTAGGATGAAATAAGGAATATGGCTTATCAGATGTATGCTGGATATGAATCACTGTCCAGCCTTTCTCTCTCCAAAACGTCAATAGACGACTGATATTCTTCTCTGCCTCTAGATTATTACGTTCTCCCCATTTTTCATGCTCGAACGCCTTCTGTACATCCACAATGATTAAAGCTTTTTGATTCTTCTGCACAAATGCCCACCTCCGAAAATTCTTATCCAATACATGTAGTGTAAGGAATGGTGATCCATTTGTATATGCTTTTATTTCTCTTCATGATGTTTTGCTTGTTTTTGAATCAACAAGACAAACCATACACTAGCAAGAATGTAATAGATACCGCGATGGTCGAGGTACAGTTAGACATCACCTCTCCCATTTGAACTGATTTGACGATATTCATCCAGATGAAATAGATGATGAGAAATGAGCACGAAAAATAAAGAAAGTATCCTAAAAAATATAGCTTTAGCTTTTGCGTCATCGTCTGCCTGCTTTTGCTTTCACGTTCCTCCATCAAAGCCTCTCTCATGATCTATTCGTCACAATCTCTCTAGTAACATCAAAAAAGACAGCACATTTCGCTGTCTTTTTTCATTTTTCCTTTAATTCGTATTCTGGCCCCCGCCGTTCAGTCCTTCTTTGATATACCCTTTGACTTGGCTTGAAGCTAATAGACTGATGTGACCAACGCCGTGAATGAGGACATTTCTTGCGCCAATTAAACGCGAGAGGCTGTTGACAACAATCATATCGGCTGAGCTATAGACAGATGTATAAAGAATTTTTTGATTTGGATCGGTGCCTGGTAATGCTCTGAGTGAAACGAGTCCATTCGCTCCACCAAGTGTGACGACGTTTTCAATTTTATCACCGCCGTCTAGATTCTTAATATAGTATAGCGTGTTCGCTCCGCCCATACTATGTGCCACAATATCTACTTTTTTGGCACCTGTTTTGCCTAGCACATCTTTGACGAATCTAGATAGACGCGGGCCATTGTTACGGTTATTCCCTGTTTTGTCTATGAAATCGATAGCAAATAATTGATTTCGATCCCAGCCTTGTGTGACCAAGTAACTTTTAATCGAAGCGAAGTTGTAAGACGCTCCTCCCATACCATGCACCATCACAACCGGATTGTGCTCAGCCGCTTTAATTTCTTTCGGCTGGATGAAGGCCATTGAACCTATCACTAAGGCAAGGGCAACAAGAATTTGCAAACTCTTTTTCTTAAAACAAATCACTTTCATTCCCCCTAATTCATCTTATTCGACTCTATTTTATACAAGAAAAATATGTCAGAAAAGTGAACAAGGCACTGTTTGTTGCTTTATTTTATAGAAAATAATTACTGAAAAAGCACCTTTGACTTTCTAAAACGCCAATGCCAAAAGACTAGACTAAGTCTCTATTAGCAGTCTAATAGACTCTTAACTCTGAATAAAAAAAGAAGCCGGTTATCGCAGCCGGCTGCACATCGTTCTTATTTGTAATTCACAAGGAAGTATTTCTTTTTCCCTCTTCTTAAAACAGTAAATTGGTTTTCAATTCTATCTTCAGCTGAAAGGACATAGTCTTTATCAGTTTGTCTCTCTCCGTTAATGGAAACTGCCCCATTTGTGATGTCTTCACGTGCTTGACGTTTTGATGGTGACAGCTTTGATTCCACAAGGACATCGACAAGTGTTAACTCTTCTGTGCTACTTTTCTCCATTGATGGAACATCTTTAAAGCCTACTTTGACTTCTTCGGCTGAAAGAGATTTAATCTCGCCTTTGAATAGCGCATTTGAGATGTTGACTGCCTGTTCTAGTGATTCACGGCCATGTACAAGTGTCGTGACTTCCTCTGCTAGACGGCGCTGTGCTTCACGTTTTTCAGGTGCTGTTTGCACTTTTTCTTCGTACGATGCGATCTCTTCTTTCGATAAGAACGTAAAGTATTTTAAGTATTTCACGACGTCACGGTCATCTGTGTTGATCCAGAATTGGTAGAATTCATATGGAGATGTTTTTTCTTTATCTAACCAGATGGCGCCGCCTTCTGTTTTACCAAACTTCGTGCCATCTGCTTTCGTGACAAGCGGCATCGTTAAACCGAATGCTTTTGCCCCTTCTGCTTCAGACTTACGGATCAGCTCAAGTCCAGATGTGATATTTCCCCACTGGTCGCTACCGCCAATTTGCAGCTTACAGTTTTCATTTCTGTAAAGGTTTAAGAAGTCTAAAGATTGCAGGATGACGTAGCTGAACTCTGTGTACGAAATCCCTGTCTCAATCCGTGAGCTGACGATATCTTTTGCCAGCATGAAGTTCACACCGAAGTTTTTTCCAATATCACGAAGGAACGTGATGACATTCATTTGGCTGATCCAGTCGTAGTTATTTACGATAACGGCTGGGTTCTCGCCTGCTTCAAAATCAAGAAATTGTGAGAGCTGTCCTTTGATTTTATCTGACCAATGTTCGACGATTTCTGCTGGGTTTAGTGAACGTTCTGCTTTTTTGAAGCTAGGGTCGCCAATTAGTCCAGTTGCGCCGCCAACGAGGGCAATCGGGTGATGGCCTGCTTCCTGGAATCTGCGTAATGTTAAAATTGGCAATAGGTGACCAATGTGTAAGCTGTCCGCTGTTGGGTCAAAACCGGAGTAAAGCTTAATTTTTTCTTCCGATAATAATTTTGTTAAACCTTCTTCATCTGTTTGCTGCTGAATTAATCCTCTGAACGATAACTCTTCCATCAATTGACTCATATTTCATTCTCCTTTTTTTACAATTCAACATAAAAAACGCCCCTTCGAATGAACGAAGGGACGATATATATCGCGGTACCACCCTGCTTAAAAGACAACAAATCACATCTTTTCACTTACACTGATAACGGACAGATCCGTTCTTTCACTAATCAGGGCAGCACGTATGCTCCTTTTCGTAAAAGCGGTTCGTGAGGGTAATTCGAATATCTCTTTGTACTGACTCGCACCAGCCGTCAGCTCTCTTGGACAGGGAAAGATGATTCTACTGAATCTCAGTCAAAACCTTTACATATTCAACTAATGTCATTTTAAACATACTTTTGATATCAAGTCAACTGATGAAAAAAATTAATCTTCCATTGTCGATAGGTCGCCAGCCGGTAAATTCAGTTCCCACGCCTTTAGCACACGTCTCATAATTTTTCCGCTTCGCGTCTTAGGCAGTTTGTCCTTAAACTCGATTTCTCTCGGTGCCGCATGTGCAGCGAGTCCTTTTTTCACAAACGTACGAATCTCTTCTTTCAGCTCATCTGTCGGCTCATAACCACTTCTAAGCGCAATGAATGCTTTAATAATTTCACCGCGGACCGGATCTGGTTTTCCAATGACACCAGCCTCTGCAATGGCTGGATGTTCGACCAGTTTGCTTTCCACCTCAAAAGGACCGACCCGCTCTCCTGATGTCATGATCACATCATCGACACGTCCCTGGAACCAAAAGTATCCGTCTTCGTCCATATAAGCTGAATCTCCTGAAACATACCAATCTCCCGGCATAAAGTAAGATTCATATTTTTCAGGATTGTTCCAGATCGTATGCATCATAGACGGCCAGCCTTTTTTGATGGCGAGGTTGCCCATCCGATATGGCGGAAGTTCATTTCCGGCATTATCCACAATCGCAGCTTCTACGCCTGGAACCGGTTTTCCCATTGAGCCTGGTTTAATGTCCATGCATGGATAATTACAAATCAGCTGAGCACCGGTTTCAGTCATCCACCAAGTGTCATGAATTCGTTTGCCAAATACAGCATCTCCCCAGCGGATGACTTCTGGATTAAGAGGCTCACCTACACTTAACACATGACGGAGCGAGCTGAGATCATATTTTTGAATGAGGTCATCTCCTGCCCCCATTAGCATTCTAAAGGCGGTCGGTGCACTGTACCAAACGGTCACACCTAGTGATTCAATCGTTTCATACCACGTATCAGGGTTAAATCTGCCGCCTAAAATGACATTCGTCGCCCCATTTAACCACGGTGAAAAAATGCCGTACACTGTGCCTGTTACCCAGCCTGGATCAGCTGTACACCAGTAGACATCGTCTTCTTTCAGATCAAGCACCCATTTACCAGTCTGGTCTTGCTGCACCATTGCACCATGGACATGCAGCACACCTTTTGGCGTACCTGTCGACCCTGACGTGTAATGAAGCAGAAAGCCGTCTTTTTCATCCATCCATTCGATTTCAAGGTCCTTCGCCGCCTGGTCAAAAGCCTCTTCATAATGGATTGTCCGAACGCCATCGATATCTTCCTTTTCACCGCCGACAATGATGACGGATTCAAGTTTCGGAAGCTCTGCAAACGGAATTCGTTCAAGCAGATCCGGCGTTGTCACAATGACCTTCGCCTCGCTATTTTCTAAACGGTCTTTGACCGCACCTTCCATAAATGCCTCAAATAACGGGCCAACGATCGCACCAATTTTAACTGCGCCAAGCAGAAGAAAATAGAGCTCAGGTGATCTTGGCATAAAGATAAATACGCGATCCCCTTTTTGCACATGCGCCTTTTCTCTGAATAAATTTCCCGCTTTATTTGTGTTGATTTTCATATCCCTGAACGTATACTTTTCATCCCGCTGTGAATCTTTGTAGTGAAGCGCCACCTTGTTCTTACGAAACGAGTCCGCATGTCTGTCAATCGCTTCATAGGCTGCATTTATGTTTCCTGTTTCATACCATGAGAAGTTTTTTCTTGCTTCCTCCCATGAAAATTCTTTGTATGCCTGCTCATAATCATTTAAATGATAGTTTCCTTTTACTGATGGTAGCGTTTCCACTTTCATCAAACAGTCCCCCTTTGCATACGTTTACAATGACCATTATAGTATAGATGACTTTTTTTCTCAATTTTTAAAAAACTTATAGTGAAACCGTTTTAATTCTTGCAGGTTTTAAGATAAAATAGAGACGACTCACTAGAATTTGAGGCGGTGGATACGTGGAGCATCCTAAAACTTATTATTCAAAAACCATTGAGCGAGAAACAGGTACCATCCTTATTGAAGGTCCGGTACCTGCATCAGAGCTTGCGAACTATACGTTTCATGAAGGCCTAACGGCATTTCGCACGCCAGAGGAACAGAAACAAGCACTTGTTGAAATAGCAGACCTTCCAGAAGGACGTATTATCATTGCACGAGTGGATGAGCTTGTTGTCGGCTATGTCACGTATTTATATCCTGATCCGCTTGAGCGCTGGTCAGAGGGCAACATGGACAATTTAATCGAGCTTGGCGCGATTGAGGTCGCTCCTCCATTTAGAGGCTGCTCACTTGGTAAGCATTTACTTGATGTGAGCATGATGGATGAGCAAATGGAGAATTATATCATCATTACAACTGAATATTACTGGCATTGGGATTTAAAGGGGACAAAGAAAAACGTGTGGGAGTACCGCAAGATGATGGAGAAAATGATGAACGCAGGCGGTCTTGTTTGGTTTGCAACAGACGAGCCAGAGATCAGCTCACATCCAGCCAATTGTTTAATGGCCAGAATCGGGAAAAATGTGAATCCTGATTCGATTGAGCGTTTCGATCGTCTTCGCTTCCATCAACGCTTTATGTATTAACGTTCAATTCGTTTTTTTGGCAAAGGGGATTGGTAAACAATGATGATTGAACAAATTATGGAGCGTGATGTGATCACGCTGCGAAAAACCGATACGATTGAAGAAGCCATAAAAAAAATGAGTGCACATCACATTCGGCATATTCCGATCGTATCTGATCAAGGTTCTGTCATTGGGATGGTGACAGATCGAGATATTAAAAATGCCAGTCCAAGTATATTTGAAACAGAAAAAAGGAAGCTCTTTATTCAGCGGCCTGTTGAAGAGATCATGGTATTAGAGACGATTACTGCTCATCCGCTTGATTTCGTTGAAGAGATTTCTAGTGTCTTTTTTGAACACGGAATTGGCTGCCTTCCAGTAGTGAGACGCGGCAAGCTTGTAGGCATTATCACAAAGACTGATTTGCTTCGTACGTTTGTCAGACTGACAGGTGCAGATCAGCCTGGGTCACACTTAGAGGTAGAAGTGGACCAAATGACAGAAGGTCTTGCTGACATTACGACCATTTTAAAGGAGCAGCATATTCAAATGCTGAGTGTGCTTGTGTATCCGCATGCAAATGAATCATCTAAAGTACTCGTCTTCCGCCTTCAAACCATGCATGCAGATCATGTGACGAAGCTGATCCGTGCAAAAGGCTATAAGGTGCTGTGGCCTATGGAGCAGACGATCAAATGAAGGAAGCGACCTTTGTTTTTTCACCCTCTTTTCAAACGTACCAGTTTCACCAAGACCATCCCTTCAATCAGCTTCGTGTCTACTTAACATATGACCTGCTTCAAAAAATGAAGGCGTTAACAAATGATGAGATCGTCGCACCGCGTATGGCGACCCTTGAGGAATTAAAGCTCGTCCATACAGCCGATTATATTCAAGCTGTAAAGCGGGCTAGTGAAGGAAAGCTCTCTACAGCAGAGGGTGAGCGCTACGGTCTTGGCACGGAGGATACACCGATGTTTGCAGGTATGCATGAGGCAGCTTCTCTCCTTGTTGGCGGGACACTCACAGCCGTTGACCAAGTAATGATGGGACAATCGCAGCATGCACTGAATCTTGGCGGTGGACTTCATCACGGGTTTAAAGGGCGTGCATCTGGCTTCTGTATTTATAATGACAGCTCAGTGGCGATTCAATATATTCAAAAGACATACGGTGCAAGAATTTTGTATATTGATACGGATGCCCATCACGGAGATGGTGTACAATTCAGTTTCTATGACGACCCTGAGGTTTGTACAGTCTCAATTCATGAAACGGGACGCTATTTGTTCCCTGGAACTGGACAAGTACAGGAAAGAGGTCATGATAAAGGCTATGGCTACGCCTACAATATTCCGCTTGATGCATTTACAGAAGACGAATCGTTCCTTGAAGCATACCGAACAGCAGTGACTGAAATTGCTGCTTTTTTTAAACCAGATGTGATTTTGACGCAAAACGGTGCAGACGCACACTACTATGATCCGTTAACCCATTTATCTGCCACCATGAAAATATATGAGGAAATTCCTAGACTTGCCCATGAGTTAGCGCATCAATATTGTGATGGCAAATGGATCGCTGTCGGCGGAGGAGGATATGATATTTGGCGTGTCGTGCCAAGGGCGTGGAGCCGGATTTGGCTTGAAATGAAAGGCATTACACCGCCTGATGAACTGCCTCAGGACTGGGTTCAGGCTTGGCATAAACAATCGCCCGTCACCCTCCCATCCACATGGGGAGATCCTGACGATTTATATCCACCGATCCCAAGAAAAGCAGAAATCACAGAAAAAAATGCTCAAACTGTAGAAAAAGCACTGATGCCCGTTAGACGAGAAAAGAAAAATGCATAAGAAAAGCAGGCATTCACTGATGTGTAAGCCTGCTTTTTCGTTTTATTTTGTTGATTGTCTTTCTTCAATTCTGTGTGGAAGTTCCACAATTTGGTCATCCACTTGCTCTTTGTTCATCAGCTTTGTCAGCAGTCTCATTGCGACAGCACCAATATCATACGTCGGCTGAACAACAGTTGTCAGCTGAGGACGCACCATGAGAGAAAGTCTCGTGTTATCAAAACCAATCACTTCTAAATCCTCAGGAATGGATACGCCTCTATCTTGTGCTCCATGAATGACACCTAGCGCCATTTCATCCGTAGCCGCAATAACAGCTGTCGGCTTGTCAGACTGCTCAAGCAAGTGAGCAAGTGATTCAATTCCAGAATCATACGAATAATCGCCTTCAGCGACGAGCGCATCGTCAAATGCGATGCCCGCTTCTTCAAGCGCACGCTTATAGCCTGCAAGCTTTCTCATAGAGTTAATCGGTTCTGACATTGGGCCAGATACGAAGGCAATTCGCTTATGTCCTTTTTCAACTAAAAGCTGAACTGAATCATAAATCGCTTGCTCGTAGTTGATGTTGACAGATGGTGTTTGAGCCTGCTCTTCAACAGATGCAGCAAGAACAATTGGCACAGGAGAGCGCTTAAATTCTTCAACAAGCACATCTGTGATATTTCCACCCATAAAGACAATTCCATCTACTTGTTTACCTAGCATTGTATTTAAAAGATGGAGCTCTTTATCGGTATTTTGATCTGAGTTGCTCAAAATGATGTTGTACTTATACATTGTGGCGATATCTTCAATTCCGCGAGCAAGCTCCGAATAGAAGATACTAGAAATATCAGGGATGATGACCCCAACCGTTGTTGTTTTTTTACTTGCAAGGCCTCGTGCCACAGCATTCGGGCGATAGCCAAGGCGATCAATCGCTTCAAGTACCTTTTTTCTTGTTGTTGGTTTTACATTCGGATTCCCATTCACTACGCGTGATACCGTTGCCATACTTACATTTGCTTCTCTTGCTACATCATATATTGTAACATTATTCACATAAATCACTCCTTCAAATACACTTCATATCTATAGCATTCACCAATTGGATAGAGACATGTCAGATACGAGGAAAATAATATCCTATTTGTCATTAAAACGATGAAAAGAGACACATAATTTTTCAATCTACATCAAAATGACATTCTTTTATGAAATTATACACGTTTTTTCACCATATGAAAACGTTCCCTTTCTTTTTATAACTAAATTAAACAAACTTTAATGAGCTTGTTACCTGTAAATTGAATCATATTTCATGAAAAATCGTCTAGAACGTCAGCTATGACAACGATCTTAGCAGATGCTATTGAATTTTAAAAATGAAAACATTGTGAACAAGCACTTTTAAAGCTTGCAATGTGCTCTTTTCCTTTCATTCCCAATCTTCATCGTACTTTATCCATAGAAAAACCGCCGGGCAGTCATCCGGCGGCTTTTCTATCTATGATTATGCGTGAATGTTGACAAGTGGTCTTAACGCATCTAACCATTTTTCGAATTGAGGAATGTCCATTTGCTGCGCTGAGTCAGATAGAGCAACAGATGGATCTGGATGTACTTCTGCCATGACACCGTCTGCTCCAACCGCAAGAGCTGCTTTCGCTGTTGGAAGGAGAAGATCTCTACGTCCAGTTGAGTGCGTCACATCAACAAAGACTGGTAAATGTGTTTCTTGTTTCAAAATTGGCACAGCAGAAATATCTAGTGTATTTCTTGTCGCTGTTTCATATGTGCGGATACCGCGCTCGCAAAGGATGATTTGGTCATTTCCTTGGGCGATGATGTATTCAGCTGCATTGATGAATTCTGAAATAGTCGCTGCAAGACCACGTTTTAAAAGAACTGGTTTCTTCACAGATCCTGCTGCTTTTAATAGCTCGAAGTTTTGCATGTTTCGTGCACCAATTTGGATGACATCGATATGCTCAATCGCTTCTTCAATATGAGCAGGATTGACGATTTCACTAATGACAGCAAGACCGTATTCATCCGCTACACGCTTTAGAATTTTAAGACCGTCTACACCGAGTCCTTGGAAATCGTATGGACTTGTGCGAGGTTTAAATGCACCTCCGCGAAGTAGTTTTAGTCCTTGCTGTTTCGCTGCTGCCGCCACTTCTGCGACTTGCTCGTAGCTTTCAACAGCACATGGTCCAACGATGAAACGCTGTTTCCCATCACCGATCGCTTCTCCATTGATGTTCACGATTGTATTTTCCGATTTTTTCTTACGAGAAACAAGAAGTGCTTTGCTGTGGTCATCTTCTTGAAGCTCTAGGCCTGCTTTGAAAATCTCTTTGAAAATATGCTGAATTGTTGAGTTTTCGAATGGTCCATCATTTGCTTCAAGAATTTGGTTCAGCATTGTGCGCTCTCTGACAGGATCATAACGGTTGACACCTTGCGCTTCTTTCGCCTTTCCAATTTCTTTTACAATGCTTCCTCTTTCATTGATCAGTTTTAAGATTTGAAGATTTAGTTCATCTGCCTGCTGTCTCAATTGTTCTAGTTCATTGTTGCTCATTTTTGTCATCCTTTCCTCTGCCTGTTCTCGCTTTTTTTTCATTCTCTCATGATAGGGTTTATTATAAACAAAGATTTCGGAATTGTCACGAAAATTTTCTTTATTACCCAAACGCTTTTAAGCGATAAAGTATTATGTGTAAGATTATAGCATAGTTTTGATTGAAGTAAACCTTTTTTTATCAAAAAAACGTCAGCAATTGCTGACGTTTCTTCTACACATTATGTTCAAGCGCTTCTTTTGTAATGCTTGAGTGGGATGCATGCCATTTTACTTTTCCACCGCTAAAGACGAGTGCCTGGGGACTTTCGTGCTTTACCCCTGACTTTTCTGTCACATAGGATGAAAGCTCTCTTGTGTTTTGAATTTGCAAGAAATAAGTTGGCACGTCTTCATGTGCAGACGCAAATGCTTCAAACTCTTGAAAAGCCGCTTGACTGATCGGACATGTCAAACTGTGCTTAAAAAAGACAAAGGTCCCATCTTGATTCGTTAGTTGATCAAACTGTTCTTCTGTTTCAATGAGTTGTTTTGACATGATGTTCTCCTTCTTCACTCTGTGCAGTAAGAGTTAGCCTTTAGTTGATTGTTCTACTTTTTCTTTGACATCTTTAATGCCATCTTCAATTTCTGATTTCGCTTCTTGTGCTCTTACTTTGGCTTCATTTGCTACATCTGACGCTTCGCTCGCAAGATCAGCTGCCGCATCTTCTGCTTCACTTTTCACATGATTAGCTTTTCCAGCTGCACGTTCTTTTATGTCTTTCACTTTGTCTAAAATTTGGTTTGACTGCTCTGCCACCAGCTGAGATAATTCAGACGTTTTATCTTTCGCAATCGTCACATATTCAGTGCCTTTTTCCTTTGCATCTGTTGTGAGTTGATCTGTTTTGTCTTTTAAAGCATTCGCTTGGTTGTTCAAATCATCGCGAAGCTCTTTCCCTGACTTCGGCGCTAAGAATAATGCTGTTGTTGCACCAACTATGCCACCAATAAGTGTTCCGATCAAAAAGTCTTTGCTATTGATTCCGTCTTTGCTCATGATTATTCCTCCTATGCGAAAATGGTTTATTTTTGGTGTTTTCGTTGTTTCCATTTTTTATAAATTTCAAGTGCTGCGTTACTCCAGCTTACCACATCCGTGACTTTTTCTTGATTTCGTTCAACGGATGAAGAAACCGCACCAGCTGCCTGCTTTATGCTTGTATTAAATTGGTTGATCGAGCCGCCAATTCCCTGCACCGCATCCACAACTGTGTTGAGTTTTGCCGATTTGTCTTGAATATCTTCAGCAAGCTGATTCGTCTTATGTAGCAACTGTGCTGTCTCTGTGGTGATCCCTTGCATCTGACCTTCAAGACCTTCTAAAGTTGATGCAACATTCTTTAATGTCAGCTGTAAGGATTTTAATGTTTTGGACAAGTAGATGACAAGAATGAGGAAAGCAATTGCGATCAGTGCAACGCTTAGATATAGAATAATAATCATCTGATACCTCCTTTGTTGCGGGCATATTTAATTCAATACCCTCTCGTTGTATCATTCAAACATCGCCTAGAATGACCGATTGATTAATAATTCTACACTTATTGGCTAATTCCTGTCCACAGCGAATGAAAAAAAGCAGCAGTTCTTGACACATTTAGCCCCTTTGTCACATTTTATTCAAAATAAAAAAAGTGCCGATCAAAACGGCACTTTTCGTTTAAGTATTTATACAGCGACTTTTTCATAAGCACGCAAATATTTTTGAATGTCTCCTGCTCCCATAAAGATCAGAATCCCATCTTTGTGCGCTTTCAGCACAGATGTATCTTCTTCTGCAATCAATTGGGCCTGCGGGATTTTTTCTCGTAAATCTTCGATACTCAGCTTCCCAATGTTTTCACGGGCTGAACCGAAAATATCGCATAGGTATACATAGTCCGCTTTTTTCAGACTATCAGCAAATTCACTTAAGAATTGCTGTGTACGTGTGAAGGTATGTGGCTGGAAGACAGCGACAATATCACGGTCTGGATACTTTTGGCGTGCTGCTTCAATTGTGACTTCAATCTCCGTTGGGTGATGGGCATAGTCGTCAATTAAAACCTGCTCACCGACTACTTTTTCATTAAAGCGGCGTTTGACACCACCAAATGTCGTTAGTGCCCCTTTGATGAGTTCTACATCAATGGCTTCATAGTGACATAATGCAATCACAGCTAATGAATTAAGGACATTATGATTTCCATAGGCAGGGATGTAGAAGGTATCATAAAACGTATTTCGTACAAAGACATCAAATGTAGTGCCTTCCGTGTTTTTCACAACATTGCGTGCTTGGAAATCATTTTCTTCATTGAAACCGTAGTACACAACAGGTACCTTCGCTTGAATCTTAGGCAGATGCTCATCATCACCGCAAGCGATAATGGCTTTTTTCACTTGAAGTGCCATGTTTTGAAACGCATCAAACACGTCGTCAATATCCGAGAAGTAATCAGGATGATCAAAATCAATATTGGTCATGATCGCATAGTCTGGATGATAGCTGAGGAAGTGTCTGCGGTATTCGCATGCTTCAAATACAAAATACTCGCTGTTTTCTTTCCCCATACCAGATCCATCACCGATTAAGTATGAAGTTGGTTTCGCTGATTGCATCACATGGGCAAGCAGACCTGTTGTTGACGTTTTACCATGAGCACCAGTAATCGCAACGTTTGTGAATGTATCCATGTATTCTCCAAGGAATTTATGGTAACGAATGACAGGAATCCCTTCAGAAAGGGCGCGTTCAATCTCAGGGTGTGTATCAGGAAATGCATTACCTGCAATGACGGTCATCCCTGGCTGAATATTATCTGGGTCAAATGGCAGAATTTTGATATTTCGTTCTTCTAATGCTTTTTGTGTAAAGATATGTTTTTCGATATCCGATCCTTGGACAGTATACCCAGTATCATGAAGAATTTGGGCCAGTGGACTCATACCTGTCCCTTTTATTCCAACAAAATGATAAACAGTCATAATTGTACCTCCAACAAACGTCTATCTGACTTACAGTATATGACGCTCATTTCAATTTGCAACTTGTGATTTTCGCCTCTAGCGGCTCACAGATCGCAGCTCCAAATAAAGATTTTTTCCGATCTTCCTATTCTAATCAATATTAACTATGATTAGTATCCGACAACTTTCCTATTTCTAACACCTGCTTTCGCTCATTTTACATAAAAAAGCGTTCTGACAGGCATGCGAAAAGCGTCCAATTCCAAAATTGCACCTATGTGCTATCATACCATGTTTATGAAAAAAATGAAGTGGTTTGTTTAGATCAGCTGTTCTAAGTCACTCAGTGTCATGAGGACTTCCCTTGGCTTACTGCCTTTTGCACCAGAGATCATGCCCTCGCGTTCCATCATGTCGATCAATCTGGCTGCACGATTGTAGCCAATTCTAAATCTTCTCTGCAAACTCGATGTACTAGCGCTATTCTGCTCAATGGCAAAACGGCAGGCATCCATAAACAATTCGTCTTCATCTGTAATCGCAGAGCCTTGGAGCATTAATTCCTCCTGTTCGAAAAGGAACACAGGCTTGCGTTGTTTCCTCACATGTGCCACCACTTGATCGATCTCGCGGTCTGATACAAAGTTCCCTTGCAGCCTCGTCGGCTTGCCGGAGCCATTTTCTAAGAAGAGCATGTCTCCTTTTCCGAGAAGCTTTTCTGCACCTGCCATGTCGATGATCGTTCTAGAATCTACCTGACTTGAGACAGAGAAAGCAATTCTTGTTGGAATATTGGCTTTAATCAGACCTGTGATGACATCTACAGAAGGTCTTTGTGTCGCAATCAATAAGTGAATGCCGCACGCTCTTGCTTTTTGCGCGATTCGGCAAATGCTTTCTTCGACTTCATTTGGTGCGACCATCATTAAATCAGCGAGCTCATCGATCACCACGACAAGATAAGGTAGTTTTTCACCCATTTGTTTTTCTTTGACAAGCTCATTGAATCGTTTGATTTCTCTCACACCAGAGTGCGCAAACAGCTCGTAGCGTCTTTCCATTTCATCCACTACCCATTTCAGAGCAGCTGTCGCTGTCTTAGCATCAGTGATAACAGGACTCACGAGATGCGGAATATGATTATACGGCGCTAATTCGACCATTTTAGGGTCGATTAAAAGCATTTTCACTTCATCTGGTGATGCTTTAAACATTAAGCTTACTAAAATGGTATTGATGCAGACACTTTTTCCTGAACCTGTTGCTCCAGCAATTAAGCCATGCGGCATTTTTTGCAAATCAACGACAACAGGCTGTCCTGAGATATCTAATCCGAGTGCTGCTGTTAAAGGAGATGGATTGTCTCTAAATGCACTGCTTCTGATCATCTCTCGTAAGAAAACCATTTTGCTGTGAAGGTTCGGCACTTCAATCCCGATCGTGTTCTTTCCTGGAATCGGTGCTTCAATTCGTATATCCTTTGCGGACAAACTGAGTTTAATATCATCTGACAGGTTCGTGATTTTGTTCACTTTGACACCTGGTTCTGGATGTACTTCAAATCTTGTCACAGAAGGGCCTTGCGTGACATGAACAACACTTGCTCTGACATTGAAATTTTTCAGCGTGGCATTGAGCAGCTCTGCCCGCTCTTTCACCCATGTCCCGTCCTCTCCTTTTTGAGCCGGAGGTACATCTAAAAGGGCGAGGCTTGGAAACACATATCCTTGTCCATCTGCTGCTTTCTTTTGTCCTTGCACGCGTTGATCACTTTTTAACATCATGACGTTAAAAGGAACCGTTGAGGTTTGTCCGCTTGCACGTTGTGGCTGAGGAGATGCCTGTTTCGGTTTTTCTTCCATCACTTCATGCACTTGTTCTTGCTTTTCTTGCTGCTCTATGACAGGTTCTACTCGTTCAGTAGCGGTCTGTTCGTCTGCTTCTTGTTCTATTGGCATCACTTGATCTTCTACTATTTCCGCTTCTTCTATCAATTGCTCTTCTTGCAGATCATGCTCGGCAACCGGCTCTGTTTCTTCCAATGCTGCCGCTGGCACTTCTTCTTGATGGTCTTCTAAGGAATCAGCTTCTATTTCCTCGACTGGTTCTGCTGAGATGACGTCTAGTACCTCTACTTCTTCTGCCGGTATGTCTACTTCCATTTCAACAGCGGAATGCGTGTCTTCCGCTGTTTCGAATGTCAACGGTTCTATTTCCTGAGTATGATCTACAAACTGTTCTACCGGTTTGTCTTGTATTTCTTCGTTTTCACTGGAAACATCCTGTACAGGCTCAGACTCTACCGGCGGTTCGTGATATACTTCGGCTTGCTGATGATGTAAGTCAGCTTCAATGTGGTCTTGAGGCTCAGAAAAGGCTGGCTCTTTTTCCTCTGTTTGAATGAAAGGCTCGTCATTTAAACGCTCCATCGTTGATTGAACGTGATCGTGATAAGCGAGCTCCTCTTGCAAAGTAAGCGGGGTCACGTCTGTTTGCATGTCCACTCTTTCTTCTGCTGGCGCTGGAACTGTTTCTTCCATACGATTTTCTTTCCGTATTGATGGAATGTTCATTTGCTGTCTGACATTTCGTTCACGCTCTGCCTCTTCTGATAACAGGGTGACACGCTGCGCTGTTTCTGCTGCTTTCATTTGAACAGAAGATGATTCTTCTTTCGACTCTGTTCGTTTCGGCCGCATATCCTGATGATAGCCATAGATCGGTGATGGAATTTGCTCTGGTTTGAATGGCTTTTTATTCATGTCAGGCTGAACCGTTTGTTTTGACTCATAGGTCTTCTGCTTAGCCTTTGGCTGGCCTTGCTTTGGGCGTCTTCTTTCCTGCTTTACTCCGTCACGCTGAGGTTCATCTGGAACGAGCGGAAAGCGGAAGTTGCCTGTCGGATATTCATAATAGACTTTTGTATCTTCAATTTTTTTATATTCTTTATGCTGTTCAAAAACTGGCTGCTTTGGTGCAACTGGACCTTCCTCAGGTCTCACAGCTTTTTCTTCTTTCTTTTCTTCTCCTAAAAATACACTAAAAAATTTATCTAACCAACTCATCATTTATCACTCACTTTAACTCCCCTTACGTTTTCTTGGGCGATTTTTAGTATACCATTGCTTTTTCATGCAGAAAAGCGAGAAAAGTGCCGCTCTTTGCTATTTGTGCTGTCTGTAGATGAAAAAAAGTCACTAAGTACGTACTTAGTGACTTTTGGTATAACACAATCTTCGCTCTGATGTGCCCGTTTATGGGAGGTTATGCTTGAAAGGGTTCGCCAGCTTGATGGCTTCCCTCTAGAACAAGAATTCCTTTTTCAGCAGGCGCGTCTGGAAGATCTAATTCTTTTGCTGAACAAATCATTCCGCTTGATGGAACACCTCTTAGCTCAGCATCTTTGATGATTAAACCGCTTGGCATCACTGCCCCAACCTTTGCAACCACGACATATTGACCTTGATCAACGTTTGGTGCACCGCACACGATTTGTAATGTTTCATCGCCAACATCCACTTGGCAAATGTTTAATTTATCTGCATTCGGATGCTTTTCTTTTTCCTTTACATAACCGACAACAAATTTTGGTGATAGATCCACAGTCAACGTTTCACTGACACCATTGCGGTTTAAAATTTCGTTGATATCTTGAACAAGTGTTTCAGAAAGCGGTACAGATCCGTTTTCTTCAATTTTCATGTAAGTGGACGCATTGAAGATATTTAAACCTGTTGTTTCTTTTGTTTCTTGATTGAAGATTCTTACGACATCTCCAAACGTCTCATGACCTACTTCTTCTCTCGTCACATCTTTCAATGAAATAAGGAGTGTGTCGCCTACACCTTCTGCATTATAAAAAACGTTCATTCTTCAAAATTCCCTTCTACTGCTGTTTTGGTCTGCTTTTAGCAAGAATAAAAATCGGTTCAAGCTTGCCCTCATCATATAAAAATGACAATGCGGTAATCGGAACCGTGCCGCTGGCGAAGAAGCTCATCGACATCTGTCCTAAAATATCATAGCCTGATTCATTGCGAACATCTGCAATGATGAATACATCTTGATGGGGGACAGAAATGGCCATCTGTCCTTCTATTTTTTGCGCGTATTCTTGTAAAATCGATTCATTTAAAAGTCTGCTTGCATCATATCCGTCATTCGCACGGAAGAAATAAAACCGGTTGCCTGCCACTTCATCCATTTTCACCACAGTTTCAAGTGAGCGGACATTGAAGCTTGCGGTTTCCCTGATTCGCTCTTTTGTCCAGTTTTCCTTTTGAAGCATCTTTTCATCAATTAACCTGTAGGTGCTTCCAAGGTCAAGTGCATAGTAGATTCTCGTTTCAGCTGTATGCTCATCAAAAACGAGCGGAATCTCGTCACTTGATGTCTCGGGAAAGGAAGTGGATCGAATGACCGGATAAATTTGCTTTTCTTTTCCTGAGATGTGCTGCGCTTCGCCTTTCATGGCACTTAGCGCCTCTTTCACATAATAAACGATCTCATCCAATGTTTCATCAGGCTTTACTTCCCACTTTGCAATGATTGGCGGGAGCTCTAGTGTGATCCCTTTGCCTGTTTGTTTATCTTCAATACGAAGCGTGTCTTTTTCTCGGTCAAACTGGTGTGACCAGCTGTCATTTGTCAGACGGCTTTTGAGTTCGTTCGCAAGCTGTCTTGATGTCATTTTTGCCATGATTTAGACTCTCCTTTCATTATTTAGAAAGAGAATCTGTTAAAAATGCTTCAATCTCTTCCTTCGTTTTACGATCCTTGCTGACAAAGCGGTTAATCTCTTGTCCATTTTTAAATACTAAAAAGCTTGGAATGCCGTAAATTTCCCACTCTGCGCAAGTGTCAATAAATTGATCTCTATCCACATAGAAGTACTCAAATTCTGGGTAGTTTGCTTCAAGCTCTGGCAAGAATGGTTCGATAAAGGTGCAGTCTGGGCACCAGTCCGCTGAAAATAGCAATACTGTTAAGTCTTCTTGAATCACTTTTTGTAATTCTTCGTTTGATTCAATTTTTTTCATGTTTCATTCCTCCAGTTTGTATGGTTAAATCTCCGAATTGTATATAGCCTTTCTTTCTCATCCATTCTGATACTACCAAACTAATCACTGCCGGGCCAACGATATGCAAAAGAGCAATCGCTAGAAAAACAGATGGATGAAATCCCATAACCGTCAGTGTCATGAGCTGTCCAACAAGGCCACTCGTTCCCATTCCTGCCCCTGCCGCATTATTGACCATCCCAAAGCCAATAATACCAATTGGCGCGAGAATGAGGCCCGCTATCGTCGGCGGAATAAGGATAAGGGGATTTTTTACAATGTTCGGCAGCTGCAATTTTGACGTGCCAATACCGACAGCAGCAAGACCACCAAAACGATTTTCTCTAAAGCCTGCAGCGGCAAAGCCGACCATTTGAGCGCAGCAGCCGATCGTTGCAGCACCAGCAGCAAGACCGCTTAAATCAAGCATGAGTGCAAGCGCAGCACTTGAAATTGGTGAGCTGAGGGCAAGTCCAACAATGGTTGCTACTAGCATGCCCATGATCAGTGGACTTTGGTCAGTCCCCCACATGATGAGCCTGCCAAGCCCTGTCATCATGGCTTCAATCCCTGGACCGATCAAAGCGGCGGTGGAAAAACCAGTGATGATGGTGACAAGCGGTGTCAAAATAATATCAATTTTTGTCTCACCACTGACCAGTTTGCCGAGTTCTACACCAATTAATGCTGCGACAAAGCTTCCAGCAGGTCCACCAAGCTCTGCTCCTGCAGCACCTGAAACAACACTTGCAAAAATGATCAATGGAGATGCCTGTAACCGGTACGCCACGGCTACGCCAATCGCTGGTCCCATGAGCCCCATTGCGAGTGTTCCCATTTTGATGATGAGCGGAAGTGATAACAAACCGCCTGCTGTTTTTAAAATCAGACCTACTACTAATGTAGCAAATAGACCTAAAGCCATATAAGAGAGTGCATCAATGAAGTACACTTTTGGCGAAAGGGAGATTCCCTTTCTTTTCAAATAAGTCATCAACGTCGTCTTCCTGCTTTCTCATAGGAAAGACGAAAAGGCCTGTCCTTCCCATTATATGTAGTATTCTTACGATGAAAAAATAGTCTCTACCATGAATATCATAATCATATTTTTTTTGCTTTATCAAGCACTTCTTGTGTAACATGAAAAGAAACAGGGCAAACCTTTACTAAGTTTGTACAAAAGGAGGAGATCGTTATGCAATTAACCGTCTATTTAGCAGGAGAAATTCATAGCAAGTGGCGTGATGAAATCAAGGAGAAAAGCCAATCGTTGAAACTGCCAGTGACATTTGTTGGTCCAATGGAGAATCATGACCGCTCCGATCACATTGGTGAGGACATTTTAGGTGAGCAGCCGAATGCCATATTCAAAGATGATGCTGCTTCTGATTTGAACAATTTCCGTACTGAGATCCTATTAAACAAGGCAGACGTCGTCATTGCCCGCTTTGGTGAGAAATATAAACAGTGGAACACGGCAATGGATGCATCTGCTGCCATCGCAAAAGGGAAACCTCTCATTTTGATCCGCCCAAAAGAACTGCACCATCCGTTAAAGGAACTATCAAATAAAGCGAATATCACTGTGGAAACCGTGAACCAAGCGATCAAAGCGTTATCTTACGTGTTTGAACAGCAATAACAAAAGGCTGCTCTCTTGAAAGAGGCAGCCTTTTGATTACATTTACACCTGTTGATATATAGAATCCACTGTACTTTGATCACAGTTTTTCACAAGACGGACGATTAATTCTTTTGCCGCTGCATAGTCATCCACATGCAATACTGAATGACTTGTGTGAATGTAGCGAGCACACACTCCAATGACAGCAGAAGGCACGCCTTGGTTTGAAATATGCACACGTCCAGCGTCCGTACCACCTGGTGATACGAAGTATTGGTATGGAATATTGTTTGACTCAGCCGTATCAAGCACAAAGTCTTTCATCCCGCGGTGCGTAATCATGGTTCGATCAAAAATACGCAAAAGTGCACCTTTACCAAGCTGGCCGAATTGGGTTTTGTCACCTGTCACATCGTTTGCAGGGCTTGCATCTAAAGCAAAAAACAGATCCGGCTGAATCATATTCGCAGCTACTTCTGCCCCTCTAAGCCCTACTTCTTCCTGAACCGTTGCACCTGAATACAGATGACATGAAAGTGGTTCGTCTTTTATTTCTTTTAATAATTCAATCGCAAGTCCGCAGCCATAGCGGTTATCCCAAGCCTTCGCTAAAATCTTTTTAGGATTCGCCATAGGGGTAAAGACTGTTGCAGGCACGATTTGCTGTCCTGGGTGAACGCCAAGTTCTTTTGCCTCTTCTTCACTGTCTGCACCAATATCAATGAGCATGTCTGATGGTTTCACAGGTTTGCTTTTTTGTTCTGGTGTTAGAAGATGAGGCGGTGTACTAGAGACGACACCAGGAATTGGCCC
Organism: Andricus grossulariae; assembly: GCA_011634705.1. Lineage (NCBI taxonomy): Eukaryota > Metazoa > Arthropoda > Insecta > Hymenoptera > Cynipidae > Andricus > Andricus grossulariae. Next base: position 19,827,906 of record JAABKJ010000755.1, read on the forward strand.
GTGATCGGTATGAACGTCGACACGCTGCGCCAGCATGACTTGACTCCACCAGCCGCCGAGTGTTTGGAAGCGTATCATCCCGTTTTTTGTAATGGATGAAACCATGAATCCCACTTCATCCATATGACCAGCCACCATGATTTTAGGTGCGTTCTCTGGTCCCTTGCGAACCCCAAACACACCGCCAAGACGATCCTGAATGAGTTCGTCAGAATATTTTTCAAGTTCCTTTTTCATAAAAGCACGCACATGGTGCTCATTACCTGGAGTACCTTGTAATTCTGTTAAATTTCGGAAAAGCGACAATGTTTCTTCATTCATTCTACGATTTACCTCGTTTCTATGTAATGACCATATATATTCCTATAAAAATAACACTCACTTTATACTATAAGAATTCTTTCGGTTTTCCAAGTATCTCTCCAGAAATTTTGAATATGCTTTCAACTATTCGGATTCCTTAACATCAATGGACAAGTTTTGTATAATGGAAAAAACAGCAATACGGAGGTGCAGCACGTTGAAGTTAAAACATGTTCTGATTGGTGCGAGTATTGGCGTAGCCGCTGCAATTGTTGCAAAGAAAGTATTTTTCCCTACGTATATCTCGTCTGAAAAAGCATTAAAAATTGTGAAATCCGCTTTTAAACAGCGCGGCCCGATTGATGGCTCTTGGATTTATACTGTACCAGAACCGTATAACGTAAATGGTGAAACGATTGATGTGTACAAATCTGGCATTACTCGCTCAGCCTTTGGCGAGCTTGAACAGTACGAAGTCATGATTGATGCCAAAACAGGCATGATTGTGGATGTCATTGATTCTGTGGCTTGATAAAGAAAGCTTCGCAAAGGGTGTCCTTGCGAAGCTTCTTTTTTATATGGCTTTGATTTTTTTGTACACAGGATGCCACATAGCGTCCTGTACTGCCTGAATAAGGTCCTCAGGCGTTTCCTCTGCAATTCCTTCATCGATCGCTGCTTGCGCCACACGAACAGCTACTGTCGCTGAAACGGTTCGAAGCTGATCAACACTTGGCAGCATCGCTGCACCCGGCTTTCCGACATTGACCATGCTGGCAATCGCTTCAGCACTCGCAACAAACATGCTGTCTGTCATGAGGCGTGCTTTAGACACAATCGTTCCAAGACCAAGCCCTGGGAACACAAGAGCATTATTCGCTTGCCCAATTTCATATGTCACGCCACCATATTCGACAGGGTCAAATGGGCTTCCCGTTGTCACAAGGGCGCGACCTTCTGTCCACTCAATGAGATCTGCAGGCTTTGCTTCTGAAAGAGGTGTCGGGTTCGACATCGGTAAAATGGCTGGGCGCTCTACGTGTGACGCCATTTCTTTCACAATTTCCTCTGTAAATGCTCCTCCTACTGTCGAGGTGCCAATTAAGATGGTTGGTTTAGCCTGTTTGACGACCTCTAATAAATCAATGGAATGCTTAGGACCATTACGGGCATAATCCTTTACTTCGTCAGAACGTCTTGCATATGGCTTTTGAAATGGCTGAATGTCAGGCGAATCATCTGTAAGTAAACCTGTTTTATTAATACACCAGAAATGATCATATGATTCCTCTTCTTTGACTCCGTCTCTGACAATCGCATCACGGATCTGCTCCGCTATGCCAATCCCTGCCGTACCCGCTCCGAAAATGACGATTCGGTGATCTTTCAGCGGAACCTTCGAAGCTTTTGCACATGCCAGAACCGCAGCAAGTGAAACAGCTCCAGTTCCTTGAATGTCATCATTAAATGTACAGATCCGTTCCTTATATTTTTCCAATATGGCTCGTGCATTTTTTGTCCCAAAGTCTTCCCAGTGAAGGAGTGCATTTGGAAAGGTTGCGCGGGCAAGCTCTACATATTGATCGATAAACTGATCATAACGCTCGCCTCGAACGCGAGAATGCTGATTTCCAACATAAAGCGGATCATTCAAGAGACTTTCTTGGTTCGTCCCGGCATCAAGTACTACGGCCAGCACACGGCTAGGATCAATGCCTGCTGCAGCTGTATAAACAGCAAGTTTCCCGACTGAAATGGCAATACCGCCAACACCCCAGTCTCCAATACCTAAAATACCTTCTGCATCTGTCGCAACGATTAAGTCAATGGATTCATCCACACCGTAAGAGGCAAATATTTCTTCCATGCCTTCCAAGTCATCAATTGATAAATAAAGCCCTCTTGGCTTTCGATACTCGTGGCTATAACGCTGAATGGCTGTTCCAACCGTCGGTGTATAGACAATCGGCAGCATCTCTGCCAAGTGCTCATTTAATAATTTGTAAAAAAGCACTTCGTTTCTGTCGTGAAGTGATGTTAAATACACATTTTTCCCAAGTTCATCCGGCTGTGCCTTGAACTGCTCATATGCACGCTTTGCCTGATCCTCTAATGTTAAAACTTTAGGCGGTAGAAATCCCTTTAAACCAAGCTCTTCCCGCTCTTCCTTCGTAAATGCAACCCCTTTGTTTAAATAAGGGACGGACATGACTTCCATCCCTCTTAATGGTGTTTCAATGACATCACCATGTACACGATAAAATTGGTTCACCTGCACTCTTCCTTTCACAAGTTCATTTTGTCGTTATTTTGTGTGAAAGGCGAAAAAACATGCAGATGATCTTTTATCTTCCTGTTTCTCTTTTGACTTCATGTGTGATTTGCCCATCTTCATCCCACTTAACAGCGCGGTAAATCGCATCATGATAAAACAAGTACCACGCATTTTTTTCTTCTGCAAATGCCTGCCATTTTTGCTTAGCTGGAATTGAAGTCATTGGGTAATCATCATATGCCAAGACCCATAATGGATTTTTATGAGCGTGCGTTGGCATAATGTCAGCTAAATGAATCGCTGTTTCGCCCTGACTTGTGAGCGTTAAGATGCTATGGCCATTGCTATGACCGCCTGTATGATGCAGCTGAATGCCTTCTATTACTTCGATGCTTTCTTCAAATGGCACCACTTGATCTGCTACAGGCTCCCAGTTTTCTTTCCAATATGTATTTCTTGAGCGGATGTTAGGCGCCCTCATTTCATCCCATTCGATTTTGGATGTGATGATTTTTGCTTGCGGAAAAACAGACACGAGCTTTTCTCCTTCACGTTTTGTTAATCCGCTTGCATGATCGAAGTGAAGATGCGTCATTAAAACGTAATCAATATCTGCTGTTTGCAGGCCGAGTGCCGCGAGTGACTCTTCCAATTTCGTCTCTTCTGTTACGCCGTAATTGCGTTTTTGTTTATCCGTCAGCTTACCTGATCCGATGCCGGAGTCCACTAAAAAATGGAGACCATTCCACCGTATAAGGATTGGGTCACACCGCAGTTCAATTTGATTGCGATCGTTCACCGGGTATTTTTTTGACCATAACGGCTTTGGCACCACACCAAACATCGCACCGCCGTCCATGTGTGTATCTCCCCCGTTTAACCAGAACAGTTCCATGTCACCTATGTTCATTGTCTCCATTGCTGTCATCCCTCCTTTTTCTATCGTAGCAAATACAGCCAAAAATCGCATGCATCAATCTTTTCATGAAAAAAACTGACTGCAATTTTTTTTGCAGCCAGCTTGATGTCACTTGTTATTCTGGAAATTTCACTTCTGATCGATAGATAGGTTGTCCCATAGACGAGAATTTCTCTTCGTATTCCGTCATCACATTTCCTTCTAGTCCGTCCTTATGTAAATCTAAGCTTACATACGTTAAAAGAAGGCCATATGCAGAAAAGCTCTTTAAAGAATATTCAAATAACCCGCGGTTATCTGTTTTGAAATGCAATTCACCGCCTGGACGAAGAATATGTTCATATCGCTCTAAAAAGGCCTTAAACGTCAATCTGCGCTTTTCATGTCTTGCTTTTGGCCACGGATCAGAGAAATTCAAATACACTCGGTCAATCTCATTTGCCGCAAACACATCTGTCAGCGTTTCCGCATTAATGTTCAAGAGCTTTACATTTTCAACATCTGTCTCTTTGATTTTATCTACTGCTGTCACAATGACACTTTTAAATAATTCAATGCCAATATAGTTGATATCAGGATGAAGCTTGCCCATTCCAGCGATAAAGCTCCCTTTTCCTGTGCCAACTTCGATATGGATTGGATGATCATTTCCAAATAGCTCATGCCATTTCCCTTTATATTGCTCGGGGCTTGCTAAGGCAATATGAGCATTTTCAGCTAAGTAATCATCAGCCCATGGTTTATGTCGCATTCTCAATTTGATACACCTCTATTTTCTTTACATTTTATCAAGATACCATGAAACATAAAGACCCGCAAGACAGCATCTTTATGCGCATATGAAAAAGACCAGCCCTTCGCTTGAGCTGGTCTGCCGCATGTATAAATTGGGCGCTGAATGCACAGTTTAACCACATAAATGACACGCAGAAAAGGAGCATACGTATGGGATTAAACCGTCAACATCAGCTTCAATTAATCAAAGATATTTTAACCGATCACCAGTTGGATTGCTGCGGGACTGTTGCAGAATATGAACAGGTGGGACGCGTGATTCAATTCATGCTGGCAAAAGAAGACCTTGATGCCGACATTCATCAATTATTAACAGATATTTATGATTACAGCCAAAAGGGCACTTCTGTCAGTTCAATTGATGCACATATTGAGGCGCATCAATCGCATTTGTCAGAGTGGGTCGAGAATATTCCTCTGTCTTAATGAATGTTTAACCGCTGTAAGAGTGCGCTCAGCTCCGCTTGCACTTCTTGCTGCGCTTTTTCATTTCCTTTTCTTTTATGCCACACGACAAACGATACGGTTTCAGCGAGGACGTACCAAGCCATGCGTTTTCGCAAATTGTCCGTCAGCGGGGCACCGTACATTGAGAGCCAGCTTTCCCAGTTCTCTTCTTCAACATAATGGTATAAAAGTGGTCCAAGATCAATGGCTGGGTCAGCAATCATCGCCCCATCCCAATCGATCAAGTAAAGCTGGTTTTCATCTGTCAGCAGCCAATTATTATGATTGAGGTCACAATGACACACGACCTTGTCTTCAAATTGAACTGCCTCCACATGCTTCTCTAAGTACTGGATGGCACGTGTGACATCGCGCGAATCAATTTGCTCTTTAAATATGGACTGTTTTAAATGCTTCAGAATGGATGCTGGGTCTAGAGAGTGCTTCTCTAATCGTTTCAGCATATCAAGCAATTCTTTCGATGTATGAATTTTTCTTAGCTGCTCTGCGACAGGACGGTCATTCATGTCCTTTGGCTTCAGCTCTCTGCCGCTCAGCCAGTGCTGCGCAGTGATGACATCCCCATTTTCCATCCGTTTTGTCCAGACAAGCTTCGGCACAATGCCTTCAGCTGACAAAACCGCAAGAAACGGTGACGTATTGCGTTTTAAAAATAGCTTTTGGTCATTGTGTGTTGCGAAGTACGCATCTCCCGTAGCGCCTCCAGCAGGAGAGATGTGCCATTCGCTACCTAATATTTGTCCCAACCAGTTCATATCAATTTTCAACCCATCATTTCTTAAAATATTTTAAATCGTGCTTTTTTAGTCGACAAAATTCAGCCGATTGAAGGTCAATAGGCTGTTTTTTTTATTTATATGATCATAAAAACAAAAAGGACAGCTATTGAGAATGAGATGCTAAACAATAGCCGTCCTATAGATTTTATCGTTACCTTCTTATACTCGTCAAGCAAAACTAGAAAATCAGGACAAGAACCTTATGAAAAGAAAGGCTTTTTTCATGGTTCTTTGACTAGGACATTCATGAGACATGATTTAAGCACGTAATTTTAAGGAGCGATCACTCGTCTTCACAAAAACAGGCGTTGCACCAATCACTTCTCCATCTGCATGAAATAAGATTTTTCCATCTGCCTCCAAGTACGCTTCTTCGTGCTGAAACAGGGTAACGCCCTTCATTCCAAGGTGCTTGCGAAACACCATCGCACTTAGAAACAATAGCACTTTAAATGGATTCAAATCTGTGACAACGAGTGTTTGAAAGCCTGGCTGCCTCGCGCTCACTTCTGGTGCTGCTGCCAGCCCGCCTCCGTAATAGGGGTGATTACAAACAATCACAAACCACACTTGGCGAAAGACCTTCTTCTCGTTTTCAATAAACAGCGCAAGGTCGAACGGCTTAAAGGACCATAAAGAATGGAGAAATGACAGCGGGTAGATGATAAACCCAAGCCCCAGTCGTTTCAACCACTTTTTTCCTCTGAAATACACTGTTTTCCTTAGCACATGCGCATCAAACCCCGCACCGATATGATTGAGAAAGAGAACGGATTGCGCGCTTTCTGCGTGATCTTGAAAGGAGCCGAGTGAAAATGTTTTGGTGAGCATTCTCTTTTGCTTTCTCACTTCTTTTAGGACATCTTGACGATGGATGCCAAGGCCCTTCGCCGCATCATTCCAATGACCGGCGGGGACAAAGCTTAGCTGCACATGATCCATTTCCTTTAAGCCATTTAGGACTTCATGAATGGTTCCGTCACCGCCAATGACAATCAGGCGCTTCAGCCTGTCATCTTGCATGGCGCTAATTTGTCTTGCCAATACTTCTGCATGACCTTCATGCTGGGTGAGAAACGATCGATATGAGATCTCCACCTTTTGTAGTTCTTTCTCTATGCTCCTCCATGTACGAAGTCCTTTTCCATGTCCTGCTGCTGGATTAACGATAAAGTACCATTCATTCATATATTAGCTCCACTCAGGTCTCATTTTTCGTGACCTTCCATTATGCCTTTAATCGAGCCATTCCTGCCTTCTTTTGCTGTCTGATTCACCATAAGCAAGCAATGCTTTTGTCGCCTTAAATTGCTGATGCTTTGTCGGCGCAGTATTTTTCCGCTGCTTTTCAAACCAATCTTCCGCCTTCTTCTTATCGACAACCTCCATCCCGTATGGAACTTCCGGTAAGTCAATATAAGAGGTACGGCTGATCAAGATTTTTTTCACAGGAAGATGGGCACCGCTTTGCTGTAAGATCTTTGACACGACGGTGCCAGAGCGTAGAAGGCTTGCGCAAGGATTCAGAACGGACTGAACCGCTTTCCCATTCGCCCGCTTTTCCCAAAAACGTTCCTTCGTTCCGATATATACGCTGTCAGGCTCTGCCTCTAAGAAGGATAAACAAATCACTTCCAGCGGCGTAATGAGGACTGGACATAATTCCATCTCTGCTTTTTGAATGAGCAGCACCGGTTTGTACATCACAAAATATGAATCCGGAAGCTGCCTAGCAAGCATGCGCAGCTTTTCGTCATATCGAATGTGATGGGAAACGGTCGAAATGTTGGAAATCGTCGAGCTCGCCCATTTTAATTGAACATCGAATAGATGATCTTTAAAAAAATGAATGAGCTTCGTTTCATCTGTAGGAACGTTTGTAAAGACACCTTGCTCTATATCTGTCGGCTCGTTAAAAAGACTCAGGTCCCGTTCCTTCTTCATATCGGCTTCTTTTTGCTTTCTCTTTAAGGAGAATTTCTTTCTCTTTTCCTCCTCTTGTTTAGGCACTTGTTCAGAGATTTGGTCAAATGAATGCTGCGTCTTCTCTTTTGAAGCTTTTTTTAACTCGTCCCACCTTTGCTTTTTCAATCGAATGAATTGATTGATGTAGTGATGCGGGTCTTGTTCATATCGTGATATATAATCTTGAATTTTGATAATTTGCGCCATCTGCTGCTCACTCCAACTTTTAGAATCATTTATGTAGTGCAAATTGTTTGATTGCGTGATAACGCGGGGTTTCTCTCGGACGTATTTCATATAGAGTCATACAAGAAACCTCTATCACGTATGGCTCTTTGCGTAAAGGCGCTTGTTCTGCAAAAGAGTGATCCGCGTTCCATTTGCGTGCAATCGTCATATGCGGATGAAACGGTCTCTTTTCAACAGGATGTCCTGCTGACAATACGGCTTCTTTCACCTTTTCTCTTAATTGCATGAGCGGTTCACTTTCATCAGGTTTTGCAAAAAAGACTCTCGGGCGCTCCTTCGTGCCAAACTGTCCGACCTCATTCAGCTCAAGTGAAAATGCAGCGGCTTCCTTTGAGAGGATCTCAAGCAGCTCGATGATCTTCTTTAAGCGCTCATCTGGAATGGCACCTAAAAAGATCAAGGTCACATGATAATCATGTGGTGCTGTCCATTTTTGAAAAGACAGTCCGCTTCTTTGATCAATGTCTTTTTTGATTTGATGCGCAAGTTGTTCAGGGATGTGAACCCCAATAAAATAATGACGGTTTTCTGACACAATATCACCTGTCCTTTTATAACAAACTTTACGAATCCCCATTGATGATAGTATAACTAAAGAAATGCGGAATGAGAAGAAAGGGTGTCACATGATGAAGGTTGCACAAAATATAGCTGAGCTGATTGGCGATACACCACTTGTTCAATTACAGCGGCTTCAGCCAGACAATGCGGCAGCTGTTTATTTAAAGCTGGAATCGTTTAATCCTAGCGGCAGTGTGAAGGACCGCGCTGCTTACAATATGATCGTTGAGGCTGAAAAACAAGGGAAGCTTACAAAAGGAGCGACCATTATTGAACCGACGAGTGGGAATACAGGGATTGGTTTAGCTATGAACGCAGCAGCTAGAGGGTATCAAGCCATCCTTGTGATGCCTGATACGATGACAAAGGAACGAATCAATATTTTGAAGGCTTACGGGGCGCAGGTCATTTTAACCCCAGGAGAAGAAAAAATGCCAGGCTGTATTCGCAAAGCAGAGGAGCTGGCAGCTCAAATTCCCCATAGCTTTATCCCGATGCAATTTGATAATAGAGCGAATCCAGATGCTCATAGAGGCACAACGGCTGTTGAAATCATGGAAGCTGTCAAACAACTTGGCAAGCCCCTTGGAGCCTTTGTCGCAACAGCAGGAACTGGCGGAACCATTACAGGCACTGGTGAGGAATTAAAGAAAGCATTCCCTCATTTAACCATACGTGTGGCAGAGCCGAAGGGATCTCCAGTCTTATCTGGCGGGAAACCTGGCAAACATAAACTTGTTGGCACAAGTCCAGGATTTATTCCTCATATTTTAAATGAGCATGTCTATGATGAGATCGTGCAAGTAAGCGATGAAGATGCGTACACTATCACACGTCAGCTTGCCCGTCTTGAAGGAATTTTAGTTGGTCCATCATCTGGTGCAGCCTGCTATGCTGCGATTGAAAAAGCCAAGCAATTGCCGGCAGATCAAATTGTGATCTGTATGACAGCAGATACAGGCGAACGATACTTATCAAGTGATGTTTTTCAAGATTAAAAAAGGAACAGGGCAATGAATCCCTGTTCCTTTTTCTTCTTTTCTCGGTTAGGACGATTTGACAGCCTTCACCTCAGCCTGCTCCCCTGTGATGAGTAAAGCCTGCTCATCAGTAAGCGGGCATAAATCGAGCGTCTGCTCATACTGCTCCATGATTTGCTGCGCAGCCTCGCCTAAATAGGTATTGTACATATGCGGTACCGGACAGTAGCTTATCTCATTGAATCCTTGATAAGATGAAAGCTCTGGTGCCTTCTGCCGATCATCCATCACGGAAATATATTCAATGCTTGGCGCCATGATGATACTCCCTGCGGATTCACCAATGTACAGCTTGCCTTTATTGATTTCTTCTTTTAGCACGTCATCGAGACCGTGCTTTCTCAATTCCTGCAGCAAATAGAAGGTGTTGCCTCCTGATACGTACACCACATCATTTTGTTTTATCATCTTTATGATTTCTTCGGTAGACTGCTCAGCTATTTGAACGATTTCTAGCTGCATACCGAGTTGATGAAAGGCTTCTTTCGCTGCCTCCACATAGTGCGTGACTTCTTCCACAGCACTTGCTGTTGGAAAAAATGTCACGCGTTTTCCTTTTAATGATTCACCCGCAAAGTCAGACAAGAGAGAATAGCTGTCTTTGAATGAAGAACATAAGAACATTTTTTTCACTGTGAATCCCCTCTTCTCTTTTTCTATTTTGCCAATTCATACATGGCTTGAGCATATAGAGCGGTTGCTCTTAGTAAGTCGTCGATTTCGATATATTCATCCTTCTGATGTGCGCAATCTGGTCTGCCAGGGAAGAGAGGACCAAAGGCAACGCCCGCTTCTAAAGATCTCGCATACGTTCCTCCACCAATGGCAATCAGATGAGCTGGATCTCCCGTTTGTTCCTCATATACCCGCTGCAATGTTTTCACAAGCGGATGATCTTTTGAGACGTGATGCGGAGGGCTGTCGTCAAATTTCAGAAGGGTAGCCCCTTTGATGCCTTCGATTCCTTTTTTAACGTCCTTGCCGTCTGCTGTCACTGGATAGCGGACATTTAATCCTAGCTTCGCTTCCTCGCTTTGTGTATAGCGGATCGTGCCAACATTTAAAGTCAAATCTCCGCTAATGTCATCTTTGCAAGCAATCCCCAGCTTTTTCCCTCTTGTATCCTGATCAAATAAAGCATTGATTTGAGAGGTAAACGCAAGCCCGTCTTCATCTAATTCTTGTCCACATAGGAAATTGGCCATATGAATGCCCGCATTGATGCCATGCGCCGGCTCCATGGCATGAACTGATTCACCTTTTAATGTGAAATGCAGTCCATCCGCTACATTCTTTACCTCACCTGATAATTGATTGTCAGCAAGATAAGCTTCAAAAGCTGTTTTTAATGATTCAGCATCGTGTTCTTGTGCCGCTGTCACAGTGGCAGTTGAATCATCCGGCACCATATTCAGCCGCATACCCGATGTGAATTGCTTGAGCGTATAGCGCTGATGTTGTTCTGTACATTGATATGTAAATGACACAATGGCATCAACGATCCCTTTTTCAGCATGAATAATCGGAAAATCAGCATCTGGCGCGAATCCAATTTGTGGCATCTCCTCATGCTTGAAATAATGGTCCACACAGCGCCAATCACTTTCTTCATCTGTTCCAATGATCATTCGAATCTTTTTTGACAACTTCATCCCAGTATCTTTTAACATCTTCAGTGCGTAGAAAGCCGCCATGGTTGGCCCTTTATCATCAATGGCGCCTCGTGCAAATATTTTATTTTCTCTTATGTCTGCTGAAAATGGCGGGGTTGTCCAGCCGTCACCAGCAGGCACAACGTCCACATGGCATAGCACACCTACAATGTCTTCGCCTTCTCCATATTCAATATGACCTGCATAGCCATTCACATTCTTGACTGTGAAGCCTTCGTCTTCCCCTTTCTTCAGCATATACTGAAGGGCCTGATCGACTTTTTCACCAAATGGCTGTCCTTCTTTTCCACCTTCTTCATCAAGGACACTTTCAATTTGCAAAAAAGATTGTGTGTCCTTTATTAAGTCGTCTTTTTTTCGTATGACTTCAGCTTCCCAATTCATTTTTCCATTCCTCCTTGAAAAAAGGTTGCAATCCACCCTTAAAACGAATATTATATTAATTGTTTTGTAATAATGTTCGTAAATGGAGGATTTTATGTTTCAGTTAAAAGAAAACCAAACCAACATAAAGAGAGAATTAATCGCTGGTATGACGACATTCTTTACCATGGTATATATTGTTGCCGTTAATCCAGGAATTCTTTCAAAAGCAGGCATTCCTTTTGACCAAGTCTTTACTGCAACAATTATCGCTGCTGTCGTCGGTACGCTCTGGATGGCACTTTTTGCAAACTATCCGATTGCGATTGCACCAGGTATGGGGCTGAATGTCTATTTCACCTTTACAGTTGTCGGTGGTGGCGGCATCAGCTATCAAACAGCGTTCAGTGCGGTATTTGTTGCTGGTATACTCTTTATTATTTTATCGTTAACATCCCTTAGAAAACAACTGATTCAAGCCATTCCAGATAATTTAAAATACGGCATTACAGCCGGAATCGGGCTTTTTATTGCATTTATCGGGCTCCGTCAGTCTGGGATTATCACAGCTGACCCGGAAAATCTAGTGAAGCTTGGCAACTTAAGCTCGCCTGTTGTCATTTTAACGCTTGTCGGCTTAATGATCTCTGTTATTTTAATGGTACTTCAAGTAAATGGCGCTCTGTTTATCGGCATGTTAGCGACGACACTGATTGCGGTCGTAACAGGCCAGCTTCATTTCCCGAAAATGCTGATGGACATCCCTGCACTGCCAGAAGGTATGCTGATTACAAATCCATTCGCTGCCTTTGGTGATGTATTCTCTCATCATTTATATGCGGTCGTCTTCTCCTTCTTACTAGTGACGATTTTTGATACAACGGGCACAATGATCGGAGTGGCTGAACAAGCCGGACTCATGAAAAAAGGCCAGCTGCCAAAAGTACGCAGAGCCCTGCTCGCTGATTCTGCTGCAACGACGATCGGTTCTATGTTTGGGACAAGCCCAACAACAGCTTATATTGAATCATCCTCTGGGGTTGCTGCTGGCGGAAGAACCGGGCTAACGTCTTTAACGGTCGCTGCACTGTTTATTGTGGCATTGTTTTTCGGTCCGCTCGTTCAGGCTATTTCTTCTTTACCATCCATCACATCACCTGTTCTCATCATTGTCGGGTGCTTGATGATGAACTCCGTGTCACGCATTCGCTGGAACGAGCTAGACGAAGCATTCCCTGCTTTTCTAGTGATCCTTTCCATGCCGCTGACATCTAGTATTTCAACCGGAATTTCACTTGGATTTATTTCATATCCACTTGTGAAACTGGCAAAAGGGAAATGGAGAGAAGTACATGTTCTTGTCCTTATCTTTGCCATTTTATTTTTCATTCAGCTCTTTTTCTTAGAAGGATAACAGAAACAAAAAAGGCACATTCTAACAAGGGATGTGTCTTTTTAAGATGAGTGAATTTTTTATTTTGTAAATTTTCTGTGTTTCATTTTTGGGCGTTTGAATGTGACAGTATTCTCCATACGCCTTACCCCCATTGGGTTGTAACCGAATTCAAAACATGGTATATACCATGTTTCGATTCATGAAGACAAGTTAAATAACATGTAAAGTTGACTTTTTGGTGGAACTAGATGCATAATAACGTGTATAATAGAATAAAACATTAAGAAACACGAACATTTACCATTGTTGCATGTCCTTATTTCGCAGTTTTAGTGTAGTAAGTTGTGGTTAGTCAAGTCCATCCGATCTTATTGATAGGGAGTGGTTTTTTGAAACCTTCAACAAACCGTATGATGACTCGAATAAAATCAGTCTATATGTTCATTCAAGAGAAAGGTCTTGTGACGACACAAGAGCTGGTTGATGAATTCGGGATCACACCTAGAACCATTCAAAGAGACTTAAACGTGCTTGCCTATAACGATCTTGTTCATAGTCCAAGCAGAGGCAAATGGGAAACAACGAGAAAAAAAGTAAAAATATCATCTTAAGCGTATAATGAACTGTCCATATAACAAAAAGAACCGGCGACATGCCGGTTCTTTTCTTTTGTCTTTTGTTCTATATTTATGGTCGATTGATTAAGCTGTCTAATTCTTCATCCGTCAATTCACGGTACTCTCCAGGCGCTAGGTCTTCATCTAAAGAGACAGCCCCCATCGAGAGCCTTTTTAAAAAGATGACTTCATTTCCCACCGCTTGCGCCATCAGCTTCACTTGATGGTACTTTCCTTCAGTAATCGTTAAACGGATGCGTGTATCTTCACTTTCATTCGCATCTACTTCAACCTTTGCCGGCTTCGTACGGTAATCATCTAAAATAATAACACCCTCTTCAAGGCGCTTGATGTCTTGATCTCCTAATGGATATTTCAACTGAACCTCGTACGTTTTTGGCACATGCTTTTTTGGAGAAAGTAATTGATGTGCAAGCTGTCCATCATTTGTGAGGAGGAGAAGACCGACTGTATCCTTGTCCAGTCTCCCGACAGGAAATGGCTCTCTTGCGATATCCTCCGGCTCAAGTAAATCGACAACCGTTTCATCCCGCAAATCTTCAGTTGCTGAGATGACCCCATCTGGTTTGTTCATCATTAAGTAAATGAATTCTTTATACTCTACACGCTCTCCGTGTACGAGCACTTCATCATTCGATGGATCAACATGATCTTTCACCTGCTTCGCCAGTTCTCCATTCACGGTGACTGCCCGTGCCTTGACCAGCTTCTTTACATCTTTTCTTGAACCAAAGCCGCTGCTAGCAAGCAATTTATCAAGCCTCATGAAACTCCACCTCTTCTTAGCTCTTTTTTCTTAAAAATGTCGGCATACGGCTGCCGAGTACACGCTCAAGTAATCCTACCTTATAAGACAAGAACAGATACACACCGCTACCAGTGATCATTGAAATCAGAATGACAATACCCGCATTAACAATTCCACCTTCATACGAAATCACTTGGCTCACAAGCTGACATGTCACATACGCCACTACAGCCATAATCGCAGTCAAAATACCAATGAGAATAAATCGTTTGAAAATCCTGCGGAACGAATAGCCGGCATGGCGCTTAATCATGATAAACATATACAAGATGGACGCGCTATAGCCTAACGCAGTCGCAAGCACAGAACCATTTCCTTGCAGCCAACTGATTAACGGAATGTTCAGAACCGTTTTAATGATGATCCCTAACAACAGACTGACGATGGCAAATTTTTGTTTGTTAATTCCCTGCAAAATCGCTGCATTAATGGTGAATAAAGAAAACAATAACGCAACAGGTGCATACCAGAATAAAATTGACATCCCAATCTCAGGATGAACAGACGGATAGAAAAACCAATAAACCGGTCCAGCCAATGCCGAGATACCAAATGAAGCAGGCAGCACGAAAAATAATATGACCTGCATTGTCTGATCAATTTGTCTATTGAGCAGCTTGTAGTTACGAGCTGTAAATGATTCTGTAATCGTTGGTATCAAGGTTAAGCCAAACGCTGTTGCAAGCGACACAGGAATCATCACGAGCTTCGGTAAATATAACGTCACAATAGACAATACCGCTGTACTAATATCCTGATGTCCTGATGCAATCATGGCTCTGTTAATAGTGTTTGTATCTATATAAGAATAAATTGGAATCGCCAGTCCAACAAACACATACGGTGCCGCATAGCTAAATAGCTCTGTAAACATTTGCTTATAAGATAAGTCAGAGGAAGCACCTGTATTCGGCTGCATGGATAAGAGCCGATCCTTGCGCTTCAGCCAATATAAATAAAGCGTGAATAAGCCGCCAAATGCGCCGATAAGTGCTGCAAATGTAGCATATCCGACAGCGATGACAAGACCACCGTCAAGCACTTTTAAAATAATAAACGTTGCTGTTAATAGGAAAATGATTCTGACAAGCTGCTCAATGACTTGGGAAACAGCTGTCGGTCCCATCATAGAGTGTCCTTGGAAGAACCCCCGCACAAGACTCATAATAGGTACAACCAAAAGACCTAAACTGACCATCCGAATCACATATACCACTTGATCGACAGTCAAACCGCCTATTTCATTTGATCCGCCAAGCTGAATCTTGGCAAAAATCGGTGCGGTCAAATATAAAATAGAAAAGGCGATAATCCCGGTGACAAGCATGACCGACATACCCGCCCTGAACATTTTTCTCGTTGTCTCATAATCGCCAATTGCATTATATTTAGAAACAAATTTTGATACCGCTGTTGGAAAACCAAGCGTAGCAATACTTAAAAAGATCGTATACTGATTGTATCCATATTGGAATAGCGCTCCACCAGTAGCTCCAACCATTGCGCTAAATGGAATTAAATAAATCATACCAAGAATACGAGAGAGATAAGTCCCTATCGTTAAAACCAACGTACCACGAAGCAGTTTATTAGACATGCGCTTAACCACCATTTTTCTAATGAATATTCAACTCAACTATTTTACCACATCATTTCGACGCACAGGTAACAAATCCAATACAGAAGGTACAAAACCAATCAATTCATATTTCAGCCTTCCCCAATTTTCGTTATAATAGATGAATGACTGAAAGTAGAAAGAGGAATGTAACATGAAACATTATGATGTCATTGTCATTGGCGGTGGACCTTCTGGACTGATGGCCGCGATTGCATCAGCAGAGCACGGTGCAACTGTTCTGTTAATTGACAAAGGAACCAAGCTTGGCAGAAAGCTCGCCATTTCTGGCGGTGGACGCTGTAACGTCACCAATCGCCTTCCAGTAGAAGAAATCATCAAGCATATTCCCGGAAACGGCCGTTTTTTATATAGTGCATTTTCTGAGTTCAATAACGAGGATATTATTTCATTTTTTGAAAACCTCGGCATTGAACTTAAAGAAGAAGACCATGGACGTATGTTCCCTGTCTCAAACAAAGCACAATCTGTTGTGGATGCCCTTTTAGACAGGCTCCGCAACCTCAATGTTACCATTCGAACGAATGAGAAGATTAAAACAGTTCTGTATCAAGACGGACAAGCAGCCGGAATTGTTACAAATAATGATGAAAAAATTTCAAGTAAATCCGTTGTGATTGCTGTAGGCGGAAAAAGTGTGCCGCATACTGGTTCTACTGGTGACGGCTACGCATGGGCAGAAGCCGCTGGTCATACGATTACAGAGCTCTTCCCAACAGAAGTACCGGTCACATCAGATGAACGTTTTATAAAAGAAAAAGTGCTCCAAGGTCTTTCTTTAAGAAGTGTGGCTGTCAGTGTTTTAAATAAAAAAGGAAAACCCGTCGTCACACATGTCATGGATATGATCTTTACACACTTTGGCTTATCCGGCCCAGCTGTTCTTAGATGCAGCGGATTTGTGGTGAAAGAATTGAAAAAGCAGCAGGTCGTCCGTCTGCAAATAGACTTATATCCGAAGCTTAATGACGAAGATCTGTTCCAAAAGCTTCATCGAGACCTAAAAGATGAACCAAAAAAAGCCATTAAAAATGTCCTGAAGTCTTGGATGCAAGAACGCTATTTATTGTTTCTATTAGAGAGGAACGGTATAGATCCGCAAGACACTTTTTCTGGTCTTGCTAAGGACAAACTGCGCGCATTCGCCCATGATTGCAAACATTTTATCGTTCATGCGAATGGTACGCTCTCTTTGGACAAAGCGTTTGTCACAGGAGGCGGCGTTTCTGTGAAAGAAATTGAACCGAAGAAAATGGCGTCTAAAATAATGCCCGGTCTTTATTTCTGCGGCGAAATTCTAGACATTCATGGTTATACAGGCGGTTACAATATCACGTCAGCACTTGTAACAGGCAGACTTGCTGGTATGAATGCTGCACTCGAAGCAAAGGAGAGATTTTCATGATAAGACGTGCACTTCCGATTATCCTAGCAGTTGTGATTAGTTTGACAGCCGCTGTTTTCTTAAAATTGTCCATTACCCCATTAAAAGTTGCCATTGTGTTGGCGTTTACCATCTTCGCTGTTTGTTTAAAAGAATACGTTTATCGTCTTCGTAAACGAATCGAAGAAAAATCATCTTCACATATCGATAGTTGATTAATGGAAGCAAAACATGTTACGGTAAAGTAGAGGTCGAGTGAGAAGCTCGCCTCTTTTTGTTTGAAATTAGTTGAGTTAGGGGATATTAAGTAAATCCTCTGCTTAAACGTGTAGAACAACAGGAGAGTGAGATGGTGTGAAAAACGTATCAAGTGTATTTTGGATTGTGATTGCGATCACATTTGTTGCCGTCATATGGGGAGCTTTTTCTCCAGAAACACTGCAAAATGTCACAGATCAAATTCAAACATACATTACAAATGACTTTGGCTGGTATTACTTGTTAGTGGTGTCACTGCTCGTCGGCTTTTGTCTATTCTTTATTTTTAGCCCGATCGGTAAGATTACGCTAGGAAAACCTGGGGAAGAGCCTGAATTCGGCTTATTTTCTTGGTTTGCGATGCTATTTAGTGCCGGTATGGGAATTGGTCTTGTTTTTTACGGAGCAGCTGAACCGATCAGCCACTATGCCATCCAGTCACCAACAGGTGATACTGAAACGGCGCAGGCATTCCGAGATTCCCTTCGATATACATTTTTCCATTGGGGGCTTCATGCATGGGCTATTTATGCCATTGTTGCACTTTGTATTGCTTACTTTAAATTCAGAAAAGATGCACCTGGCTTAATCAGTGCAACGTTGCAGCCAGTATTAGGAAATAAAACGAATGGATGGATCGGAAAAACCATCGATTGTATTGCGGTATTTGCAACTGTAGTTGGTGTTGCGACAAGCCTAGGATTAGGCGCGGCACAAATAAACGGTGGATTGAATTACCTGTTTCAAATTCCGAATGCTTTTAGCACACAATTGATCATTATCATGATTGTGACAGTGCTGTTCCTAGCATCTGCTCTAAGCGGGATTGGAAAAGGCATTAAATACTTAAGTAATATCAACATGGTATTAGCAGCTGTTCTGATGTTTTTCTTACTTTTGGTAGGTCCAACTGTTTTTATCTTAAATTCATTTACTGACTCAATTGGGCAATACTTATCCAACATCGTTCAAATGAGCTTCCGTCTATCTCCAAATGATCCTGAGAAGAGAGAATGGATTAATGGATGGACAATCTTTTATTGGGCATGGTGGATTTCTTGGGCACCATTTGTCGGTATCTTTATCGCAAGGGTGTCACGCGGACGAACGATTCGAGAATTTTTATTAGGTGTCTTAGTGGCTCCTTCTATCCTAGTATTCCTATGGTTCTCGATTTTCGGTGTATCTGCGATGGATTTACAGCAAAAGAATATTGTCGATGTTGCGGGTCTATCAACAGAAACAATGCTCTTCGGTGTACTAAATGAATATCCGCTGGCGATGATCACATCGATTCTAGCACTTATTTTAATCGCTATATTCTTTATTACATCGGCTGATTCAGCTACATTTGTGCTTGGAATGCAGACAACCTATGGATCATTGAACCCTTCTGGCAGTGTCAAAGTTAGCTGGGGTATCATCCAATCTTCTGTTGCTGCCGTGCTTTTATTTTCAGGGGGACTTGAAGCCTTGCAAAATACAGCCAAGCTCGCAGCCTTGCCGTTCTCCGTTGTCATTATTTTGATGATTATCTCACTGTACAAGTCACTGAATGATGAACGAAGAGCCATCAAGCAAGCCAATAAAGTCAGTAAACCACGAAGTCCAAGAGTAAAAAAAGCATAATCTCAAGCGAAAAAAGCCGTTCCTCATAAGAACGGCTTTTCAGATTGTTGACAAAGGGCTAAAATGATCTTTATTTTAGCCCTTTGTCTTCTTTTCAGCGTGATAGAAAATGTCACCATTTGTTGAATGGTCTCTTCCCAGGCTTGTCAAAAGACGCACTTATGGCATTCTGCATTGGGCACTGCCCGTGCCGTCTCGTTTGTACCATTTACAATAACTGTATCATCTCTCTCTGTCACAAAGTAATATATCTCGGCGCTGTCATTGCTGTTTTCATCAATATTAGCCATTTCTGTAATAACATGGAAAATGTGATAACAAAAAAGGATTGGAACGTTTAATGAAGCTGGACATTTCTTGATAACAAGTAACCGGGACAATAAAAATTTCTTAACACAATTTATTCAATAATGAAAATGTTTCATTGTAAAGTGAGGTCGCATTTTCAGTTTAAGAAATTAATTTTTTACAAAAAGAAATTTGTAGCAGTTTGCATTTAATCTGAAAACACGAATTAAAAAAAAATAGTTGGATTATCAACCAAAATGACGATTTTTAAAATAAAAAGATTATTCTTGTGCTGAAAAAGATGGATATTTAAGAAAATACAAACGTTTTTCAGAAAACAGTCTAATTTTTCACCTACTTTGAGGATATTGAAATCAGTTAGGAATAAACCATTTAGAAAATTTTAATTATACTTTTCGAAATTCAGCCATTTCAATTTGAATCGCAAAATTTGATGTTATGATAGGGAAAAATTCAACATTTATCGTATACCATGAATATTCGTAATTCAAAATTGTAACCATTATAAGTCAAAGAAATTAGAAAATTATTTAATAGAAACATGTTTTTTTTTTAACTGAGTTTCATATGTCGAACATTTTGAAACATTTTTCAAATAAAAAACTGGAATATTCAATGCCTGGTTCTAAAATCTGCTCATTTTAAGTCTTGAATTTGATAAATTGTTGTCTTAATTTTTCATTGTTTTCAATTTATTGTAAGGGAATATCATTTAAAATTGTTAAAATACAAATACTTTAGCATGAAAAATGTGCAACTATGAAGTCTTTCAATTTGATACTCCTTCTTCATTTATCAGTGAAAAAGAAAAAACGGAAGGTAAGTCATTAAACCCGGTGGAGGGGGCGATCGCCGGTTTCGCCGCCATTGTAGTTCCGCGCCTGCTCCCATTATGTTCATTAAAAAGTTGAAACAAAACCTTGTTCGGTAATTTGAAAATCCATGTTTTTTTTTGTAAATTTCCAAAAATCGAATTAAAAACTTGAATAACTTGAATGAATGAAGTCCTAGAGCAACAAAAATACTATATATATATATTGGGGTTGCTGATTACGAATTTGAGGGGAAAAATTCGAAATCGCGGACCAAAAATGTTTAACATTTATAAACTTTAAAACAAAACTATAATAATATAATAAATTATTATAAAAGTGCACGTTACAGAAATTATGTATAATTTTCCGCCCTATAACTTAAGTTCAATGCATTTTTTTCGAAAAACCATCTCATTTGGAGATATGAGCTACGACAGGAGCGTGAGACCCACGCTGTCAATCTCACCCCCTATTCCCAGGATGAATATCTCGGAAAGTATGATCGACAAAGGAAGAGTTAATACCATATTTTTTATGTATATTTTATATACAAGTTGTCTGCAAAAATTCATTTTTCACCGATGCACCCTTCACGAAATAATCCTCAAAACCCATTTTTTGGGAGCGTTCCCAGGTCGAAATTATTTTTTACCAACTTCTTTGCCTTAAGGAATATGCACTAAAAATATCAATCATTTACTATTATTATTTTTTTTAACTTTATGATAGACATATTTAGCAACACAATACAAAAGATTTACTTAAAATCCGTGGAAAGCCCCCGGGTTGAAAGCTTTTTCATTTTTAACGTCTGAGTCTACCTAACGTGACTCCTCTATAACGAATTTTCTTAAACCATAAAACATTAGTAGGTATATAAGTTTGTCCAATCAAAATTGAGGGCCTACTGAGCCGTGCCCCATGAGGAAATTGATTGTTTACATGTGGCTCGCAACTCAAGATGCTCATCCCATAAATCACCCGAGAAATGACATCATCCTTGAGGACACTTTCATAGACGCCCCATGTCCTATTGTTCGCTACTTTCACGAGCTTCGTTAAGCCCTTTTTAAATGACAATGCCATTTTTCCAACACCATTTTGTACATCATTTCACGAATATTCAGGAATAGATGCAATATTCCAAAAATGTAGGCATAGACATGAGGATAGTTTTTTAACAGAATTCATGCCTGATTTACAACAGTTTCATTTTGCAATGAAATATTATCTGCTCTTCACAGGAGTAAAAAGAAAGCGGTTGCGAACATCTCTTTTCCATAAATTTGAATAATACATACTCAATATTACATGATAACATTAACGAATATCTTCGGAATAGTACCATAAAACAATGTTTCAAATTGAGAAATGGTCAGAAGGTATACTCATTATGGAAATCAAGTTTAACAGGTATTTCCCACAAAAAAATCGACGTTCTTGTAAATTTTAGTCAGAATCGTCAACAATTCCTAAATGAAGACGAAACTCTACATTTCTTTTTACAATTAGCCATAGAATAGAAATGAAATATCACTTTCTAAATTACACCCCCATAAGTCGGTCTTACAGAGTCCAAAAAAAAACCTTATAAGTGAAATGTTGGATTTTGCGAGTAGTTTGTGCTAATTATGATTTTTTGTTGGTTTTGTATATGCCTATTGTTTATAGTACATGAAACACCACTTTATACTAATAATAAAATGCTCACACAAATTGTTTGAACAATATATTATTGTTTTTAGCAATTTTCTGCCAGAATAGGATTAGAAAGTCTAAGTTTTGAGATAAAATTTCCACTCGCCCACCTCATCAACTCAATTGATTCCACCAAAAATAATTGTTTAAACAATTCATTACTATTTTAAACAATATTATCCTCTAATAATTTGCGCAAATTGCAGGTTTTTCTCAAATTTTACACTTTTGTCCAATTTCCAATTGGAATAAGGTAAATAATTACTAAAAGTTAACCAAATCAATTTTTGTAGCAATTTATTATTATTGTATGTTAATAATCTTCAATTTGAATATTGCTAGAAAGTTACGCTTTTTTCGGAATGTTTGAACTATTTCTATACTATTTAATCGGAGTAAGTTGCCAAATAATTCAACTCAGCAAAAAGAATTATTCAAACAAATTATCATTGTTTAAAACCTCTTCTTTATTAATGCCCGATAGTTGCAGTCTCCTTTTGAATTTTCAACTTTTTATCCAATTGTTACTTATAAAAGTAATAAATAATGCAAGTTAAGAAACGTAGTTGTTCAAACAATTGATTTATGTTTATAACTATCGTCTCGTAGGCAAGTTCTAAAAAGTTGCGGTTTTTTCTGTTCTCTTTAACTTTTTGTCCACTTTTCACTGATTGATGTAATAATTAATGCATGTCAACAAACATGTTTATTTAAAAAATTTCTTATTGTTCATAAGTATCTCTTCTTAGATTAAGGCTAGGAAGTTGCTTTTTTCTGAAATCTTTGCTTTTCCTTTGACTTTTTAGTTATGAACAAATAAGAAGTGAACCTCAACAAGAATCGTTTTTTAAACAGTATTATATTCTTTCAAGGGAATTATTTCTGCACTTTTCCCAATGTTTAAACAAATTAATTTAAACAACAAAGCTATCACACATGGTAAAAAAACGAAGAATGTAATAATTGGGAATAGGTGGGAGGACTAGGCCTGTGAATGACTTGTACAAATTTTGTTTTTAATTACAACAAGAAGTTTATTGCAAAGCGTAGAAGAAAAATTTGGTATTGCACATATCGTAATATTTATATATATATATATATATATAATAATAATATTCACGTTTATAAAATCCTGAAATATACAGAGTTCGAGGCAAGAACGGCGCCAGGGATCAAAAGGGAAGCGAATATTGCTATATAAGCCAGCATCAAGAATTCTGCCACTTGTCAAGTTTGAAATCCGAACTCTACTCGACCTTCTCACTATTTCATTATTTTTCATTTTACTTCATTTAAGACTTAAATCGAATCAACGCTCGCTTTTGGATTTAATAGGAACTGACCGACTTTTCCGGGAGTTTTTCACTCGAGTAGAGCACGATCTGAATATTATTTTGTACAAGCATTCGTCTTCTCAATAAATGCATTGAAAAATACGCGGTGAGCTGGCCAAACATGCACATAAGTGTTAAACCGTTAATACAAAAAGGAAGGAAAAAAAAGAGGCAAAAAGAGACTATTCATGATTAGCCAGCACGCCGAGTCAAAATGTACATTTCCTGGTATTATAATGACCTAGTCTAGTATGTATATCGGTAATGCTTGTAGAATTATTTAGGCTTCGCTATTGCCAAGTATTTGGGGGCCTTGGATTTTATTCGATCGCCTCGTCCGGCAAACTACACATTACATTGAGAGTAGAGAAAGGAAAAGAAAAAAAGTGCTTCCAAAAAATTTAAATTTCGCGCGACAATGACGTCAATACAGAGAAAATAACCTCGAATTATAAGTGTGGCCGATCTGATGTTATGTTAACGCGAAATTTAAATGTTGGAAGTGACTATTTTTTGGATTGTTTTTAAAAGGTGGTTGAAATGATTGGATGTTGATAAACGAGGGCCGACCGAGATCGAAAGCGTTCAGTGCTAATGCACAGGTATTCACAAAGCACAAAGAGTACTTGGCTATAACAAACGTTTTATTCAGCTATCATTGTGGTATCAGATATAAATGAACATTTTTTTATTATCGTTAAATATACTAAACTGAGTGACCTAGTGTATGCGTTATACACGCGTGTTCACGTGTTCTTGTGTACGTGTGTTTGTGGTTTTATTTTGTTTTTTTTTCTCTTTCGGTCAGCATCTCGACTTACTATTAAACCACGATCATCTGCAAGATGAGACGGGACCTGGTATTAATAGGAATCCCAGGAAAATCGGTATCGTGTTTCGCATGCCTTGGAACAAAAGCGATCTGCACCTCTTCGAAAGACGCACCTCGAATTCCGTCGACGCGACAAACGTTTCGAATAGGAAAAATTTCACATCTAAAATTCCTCTGTTCGTCGGATATCCTAAGTACGTTACGATCCTCGAGTGGCATAAGATTTCCGTTAGACGATAGGCGAAGCAAGATAACTCAGTCTTAGTTGAATGATCGATGAAACCGATATTACAAACCAGAATTCTGTCGGCGAGAATGGCTACGACCTTGACGATACCATGCACCAGTTGGCGGTGTGTTTTATTCTGAAGTAGCTTGGGACGCGATCTGTGATTCCGGGACGCTGAATTTATAAGAGCTGAGGTATGGGTTGGGGTGTCGAGAGCTCTTCTAGGGCACTCAATCCTCCACCCCCAACCCCGTCTGTGTTTCTCAATCCAGCGGTACCACCAGGAACCGGCACATTGCCCGATGCTACACCATGATCATCTGCAAGTCATTTTTAATATCGTATTTAAAACTGTTGAGTTGGGAGCTTAGGGACTTGGTCTTAACCAATTTAGGGACTCAAACGCAAAAATATTTTCAAATTCAAATATAGCAAGATTGTTTTTAATCTGTTATAGGAAAAATAACTTGTGTAAACTAGGTTACATTCAATATGGCTGAAGGGGGCGCCTAAACCCTTTTTCCGACACATACTGTTAGTTGTATCGCAGTTTTGAAGTTTAACATATCAATAATTTTTCATTAAGCGATTTTTGCTCGCATCTACCCAGGAAACAAAAATCCATTCACTTGATTTGAATTGACTTTGAAGTCATCTGAATTGCGTATCTGTCACTGGAATTGCGGATTGCCGCCGATTGGTTTCTAACAGAATTTTACTCGTTATTATTTTCATTTGAAAGACTTATATGCCGCAAAAGCCTTTATATGATCTAGAACTAAAATGGCAAGGGGAACCTATAGTAGCCTTGCGTATGATTTCTCTTAATCTGTCAATAATTTATACATTTTTAAAAAATCATGACGATGATTTAAAAATCATCATTTTAAAAATCTCAATCTGCAATTGACAGATATGCACTTCACGGAGTCGCACATTCAATGGTTTCTTTTGTCCTGGATATGACCAATTATTTTTAGTTTGCTCATCTACAAAACACCAAATTTTCCTTCGAGGGATCCGTTGACGTTACCAAAAATATCTGAATGAATTTAGGGCCATGTCACACTAAACTCAAAATAATTTTTCGACATCTTTTTTGCAACAACTCACGTCCATGCAAATTGAGATATCGAGTTGAAAAAATGGGGAAATTAAGACCCTAAATTTCCAGAAATTAAGGGACACACAAACGTTCATTAGTGCCTTATATTTAGGTTCCTAATTATTAAACTCGATATCTCTATTCGTATGGACGTGAGCTATTGCAAAAAAGGTTGAAAAATAATTTTAAGGTTAGAATTACCTTAAAGCCTTAAGGGCATGTATCAGAATATCACGTAATCAATTTTAGATAAATAATTACATATTTAACTTTTTTTTAATCGCACGTCATTCACAAAGTGACAAAATATCGAACGGAGATGTGGATCTTTAAAACGAAACATGTGGCGCCCCCGTGGCTCGAAACATGGGCTGTGGCGTCATACGCTTTCAAAGCCCAAGAAAATACATGTGTCAATTTGACAAACAGAATAAAAATAATTAAACATCGTTTTTTGGCTAAAAGAATTTATTTTATAGAGTATCAGTATGCCTGCATACATTAAAGCCAGTTCGGCTAATTTAACAAAAGTCAACACAATAATAAGTTATTTTTCCGCAAAGTATTTTTTAGTTTCCACATTGCTGTTAGTTCTCATACAAAATGTAAAATAAATATTGCAGTGCATATTGTATATTCTAATTGAAAATTAAGAACTTATTTGATTAGTTTCTTAATGTACATTACCACAAATTGAAAAAATGTGTAGTTTTAATATTGTCGATGAAAATATATTATGCAAAAAGTATTAAAATTAGGAACTTGACCGTTTTACGGTGACTCTTTTTTCAACAGAAGTACCTCCATAGTGTAAAAAACTAAATCTAATATATTTACGTCAAAATGAAAATTGAATTTTGAGGTTCGAGCTTTTGCTCATGTTAGAAACGATCTATTATTTAATGTACTTTTCGATCGGGCGATGAAAGACTATTGCATAAAAATCCGTAAATGCTAGAGTACAATTAAAATAATAACAATATTTAAAAAATATACTTTTGTATATAAATAAAAGTAGGATTACAATTTAACCACAAAAAATAACCTCAAATTTGCTGCTCCCTTTCGGTAGCCGTTATCAATAAAGTACGATACACAATACGTATTCTACGAAGTAAAGCACATTAAATGTTTCTTTATTAAAAATAAATATATTTGCTAACGTTGAACCAGTTAAAAAGATCTTAGCAATAATATACTCGTACTGTTAATTTTGTAGAGAACATGTCACGTCGGACAGTTTTATCAATTTTTTCCGTTCCTCACCATTGGATATAAATAAAAAAATATTTTTTAAGGATTTTTAACGCTGGAATTTGTACATTTAAGCACACAACACCAGACTTAGTATTTATTTATTTCCATTTTTAAAGAAAAAGCATGAACCTCCAGCTTGATTAGAAAATATTAAAAGCGTATGACGTCACATCTAGGTGGCGGCATAGTGCGACAGAAATACAAGTTTGAAAAAGGTATGCATTTTTCTTTTACACCTTAAAATTAGAAAAAAAGCCATTTTTTCAAATATACTTGTATTATTAGTGATTTTAGAGTGAATAGTTTGATATTCAAAAATAATAAAAATTTAGTAGATAACCCTATTTTCCTCGATTACATTAACTATTTTAAGAATTAATTTTTGAGGTGAGATAAGTATAGTGGACATTAGGATGGTCCAAACAATCATGTTTCATTCAAATCGGAAAATCCAGTGAACAGAAAGTTTCAAAATTTGATATATTCCAAGCTACAGCTTATAAAAATGTAAAAACCTTTGCATTAGAAAGCAATAAAATGGTTTAAAATTGAAAGCAATCAAACATGAAAGCTTTACATTTTTTAACAGAAATATCTAAATTGAAAGAACTTAATTCAAACCTTTCAAATTTCAAATATAAAAGCAACGGATTTCAAAATTATTCTAATCTACGAAAGTTCAAAATTAAATAAAAAATTGTAACTGTTTCTCCTTAATGCATTCAAAGTATTCTAAAATAATTCAAATGAGTTGTTTCCACCTTCGAAAATTATTGCAATGTTATGTATGTAATTCTATTAAGTATGGACGCTTAGATAGGAGCGCTTGGTTGGCTAGAATATGGACTAACGGTTATATGCTGAAGCATTATTCACATGGGCAAAGTGTGTAATTATATATTTATTTAAATAAAACTGAAAGGATCAATAAAATAAGCTGTGTGTAAAAAATATCTTGGACATTTATTCAATCAGAAAAAAAGTTATTAATATATGTTAATATTCAATACCTAAATTATCAGATTTTTCAATTTTACAATTTACAATCAGACCTACGAGCATAAGTACGAATTTAACAACGAAATTTTCAATTACTTACTCGAATTAAAATTAAAAAAGACAAAAAAAACTCGTACAAAATAAACTTTTCATCAAATTTTTCTTGACAAATTTTAATAATTTCACTTTTTACACCCGCTGTTCGTCTAACCTTATACAACGCACATAACCGTTAGTTCTGAATTTCGCCATCCTCGCACGCTGTCAGTTATATTTCTAAATTGTCATTTTAGACGTGCAAACAATCAGTTGTACTACAAATTATATAACAAATAATACCTTCTATTGCAAATGATAAGAATGTACAAAATCAGTCACAACTTCGAAGAAAAACTTTCAATTTCAAAAAGACATTCTTATTTTAATCTAATGTCTAGCATAATACGGAAGTAGGGTTTGAGTCCTTGATCGCATCAGTGCCCGTCCATTTCAGTAGTAAAAAAGTTAATTTAATAGAAAAGTTTTTTATTCTTTAATTATCACCTAGAACATACACTAACGTTCTGAAATCTTACGAAAATCTAATCTTAAATAAACAAATAGCCAAGGCATTAGCTATTTTTTTAAAGAAGATATTGTTAAAAAGAAATTAATCTCTTAATTTGATAATTTTCTGTAAGTTCTTTCATTTTAATACATTTTCTTTAATAACGTATTTTCTTTTAGCGAATTGACAAATTCTGGGATCGCCCAGGTAGCGTATAAAATAAATTATTCTCTCATAACTAGAATAAAAAGTAATCTTTCATTGCCGACAAATTCTTGACATCATCTATTCGGTAATCATTATTTTAAGTGAAATGCGAAAGAAATTAGATGAATCTGGAAATCTCGTGTGCCTGATTCAATTCAGTGTATGATTCTATCTAGCAACATGTCTTACGAGAATGCAGACCAGAATTAATAATAAACAATATTCCATATCGCATCAATCGTTTATATTTTCATTTTTTTTAATCTTACACTTCAAAACTAAAATTTCAACAATAAGAATGTCTCGATTTTAAAATGATTACATTCTCTTGTATTATAACATCTTTTGGTTCATGAATATGAGTATTGACAGATAAAATTGGTTGGGAATGGTGTACATGATCTTGAAGAGAACTAAATCGGTTACTTTTTAATTGTAAAAGGTCGTAAGTAGTGAGCATTAATATCAGTTCATAGCATAAGCATTCTAAATCGAGTTAAAACAAAACAGAAATTGCATGGCAATCCAGATCGTCTCATGTCTTACAAATGTCTTATGAGAATGTTAAAGTTGAAATAATTTTTTCCCCCCGAAAAAGTAGTCTTTTCCAGACTTTTACATATCAGTTTCCAACACATTCTCTTGTAAATAACAAGGATAATTATTAATGTGATTTTGATTACTAAAGACAATGCTGCCAAATAGTTCACTTGATTTTCCCTAGCTTTCTAATTCCCATATACATTTTACATTAATCTTATAAATCTACATTTTATTTCTCTTTGATCAAGAAAATCAATAAAATTAGTCAACTATACAATTTAATTTTGACGAATCCCTTTGCCTTCTTCAAATAAGGCTTTGGCACCCAGAACACTTGGAAGTAATGGTCCTTAATTTTAATGAAAGAGGTAAGTTATGATGTTGACATTACCTGGGCCGCTACTCACCTACAGGCAAAGAGCCTGTCATGGGAGTAGGTGACGAGGAGACCATTGCTAGTCGACCTTGCTCTTTGTCTGATCTGACTATCGGATCTGAAAAATAAACAAAATAAAAACATTATTGTAATTACTCTAACTATTGGAAGCTCGACTCAAACTCGTCGCATGAGAGAGCACGCCAAGTCCACATTTTCAAATTTGTCAGTTAACAATATTTTCATATTTAGACCGTGTCAAAGAATGTTCAAATATACATTTTGTTGTGATATACAGCTTACAAATCATAAAAGTTATAACTTAAAAATGTCGATGTTAATTCAGTTTCAGAATTTATATTGTGTCATGTCCATAAAGTGGATTTTTGAAGTAGAAAAGACGGATAAAAACAGTACCTAAACTAAAAATTATATCCAAATATTTTATTATGAGCACAAAGCGTTTGCTTTAATAATAATCTTCTTCAATGTGAGTAATGTTGGGGTTAAGAAGGAACATGCAATTAGTAAAATCCAAGATTTTTTAATACACTTGAAATATGTTAAACTTGTATTAATTCTTCGTAATTTCGAAAAAAATAAGACTTTGAATAAACAGTGTGTCTTATGGACCTGACCTAGCAGAATCATATAAATCGGATATTTTTGCTCTCAAATCCAAGATTTTCAATTTCAATTTTCAATCGGAAAACGTATAAAAGTGTAGAAGGGTCTTTTTAAAAATCATAAAAATGAATAAAGTGAAAACTCACCAACGATTAATATATAATAATCAATTTTCAAGTGATGTAATTCAACTTGTTAACGCAAATTGACATGCAATTTGGCAACCTTGCACGAGAACGCCAATTTGATGGGAAACCAACTCATTGAATATTTTGAATGCCAACAGGGGTACCAACATGATAACACACAAAAAATGAAGACAAATTGCTTCCAACTTCTCTTTAGTTGCCAAACCTAACCATGATTTTGTCGTGTCAATGAAAACCTGAAAACTTCAACAATCATATTCAATTAAATTGATAAAGATTAAAGAACTATTATGAAAATATTTTAGTGCATTATTATGACTTTCTGGGTGTAAAAAAAGTATTTCTTTTTATTTCGTATTGGCATTAGTATAGGCTATGCCTGAAAAATATGTTTTCCCCTCGGTTGTAAATATCAATTTCCTCTTATTAAAAGCTAGAATAAAACGCATTTAACATAAGGTTTCCCTATGTGCAATTTCATATATTATCTTAGAATATTTAAACAAAATAATACTTTGTAATTTATGGTGTCGAGTAAAAATTAATACAATTAGATTTCAATTGCTTCAAACATTTCGGCATACCATGATGGCCACCAGGTTTTCCAGGCCAAGAAATTAAGTTTTTCCAGGTCTCCTTTTTTTACATCAAATAATGAAAAAACAGTTTGTTATATATGTAAAAAATGAGTTATTTCATTTCTTATTGACCAAAAATTTGTAAAGAAAGCAGAACCATAAATAAACAAATTCTTAATTTTTTGCGAACATAAGTCGTCTTTGAAATCTTTGAAATTTTTGTGAAATCTCTTGTAGTACTTAAAATCTTTGCGAAATCTTGAAATTACCGTAATTTTTTTTTTAATCTTTTGAAATTTGTATCAAATCTTTTTGAAAGCTTTCTTCAATATTTATTTGTGAAATCTTTTGTGTTCGTTTGAAATAATTGAAATCTTTTGAAATAGTTAAACATCTTTGAAATATTTGTAAAATCTTTCGTATTCGTTTGAAATCATTGAAATATTTGAAACCGTTTAAAAGCTTTGAAATGTTTTAAAATCTTTGAAATCTGGTGTACTGTACCCTTTTTGAAATATTTGTGAAATCTTTCTGAGATCTTTTATATTAATTTTAAATCATTAAAATGTATTTAATCTGTGTGAAATATTATAAATCTGGTTTACTATAACCCTTTTAAAATCTTTAAAAATCTTTTAAAAGTTTTAAAATCTTTGGAAATGTTCGAAATCTTTGTGAAATCTTTGAAATCTGGTGTACACGCCTTTTTCAAATCATTGAAATTCTTGCAATCTTTATGAAATATTCGAAATCTTTGTGAAATCTTTTAAACCTTTTTCAAATCTTTTGAAATATTTGTGAAAATTTGCTTAAATCTTTGTTTGTGACATCTTTTTTATTAGTTGAAATCATTGAATTATATGAAATCTTAGTGAAAGCGTTTCAAATCTTCTAAATGTTTTAAAATCTTTTAAATCTGGTATATTGTACCCTTTTTCAAATCTTTGAAATCCTTTAAACCTTTTTAAAGTTTTAAAAGCTTTGTGAAATATTTGAAATCTGGTGTACACGCCTTTTTAAATCTTTGAAATCCGGGAAATCTTTGTAAAATGTTCAAAAGCCTTTTAAATATTTAAAAATATTTAAATATTTCGAAACCTTTTGAAATCTTTAGTAATGTTTTGTAATCTGATTTGCACTAAAAAACCGAGTGGTGAAACCGTTGAAAAATCCGTTATATGGTCATGGCTCATTCTAATTCTGAACTGAATTAACATCGAAATTTTCAACGAATAATTTTTATAATTGGTAAGCTGAATATCACAAAAAAATGTATACTTTAACATTCTATATTAGCGGAGACGAAATAAAAAACTCATAGAATTATTCACAATGTTAAAGTCTGTTCATTGCAATCTATAAAATAATGGGTAAGTCTACAAAAAGAAGCCTAGAAATATCTTTATTTATTCTGCAATGAGTAAAACCTAAATTATATCTTGAAAAATAAAAAACTTTTCAGTAGCAAGATTTCTTCTAAACGGGATGTTTCTTTCATAACAGACTAAAAGATTGAAATTACTTTTCGCATTTCAATAAAATAACTGTGTTAAGAGAAAAAAAATTTAATTCAAGGTTCTCGTGAAAAATTCAAGGAGAATTTCAGGTTTTTAAGTTTTTGAAGGTCGCTGGACACTCTTTTTAACTATTCAGAAAATTTGTTTACACATAATATGAAAAAGATAATACAATTTCGATGACTTAATTATCTGAGCAGATTTGTTTAACTTGACAGTTTTTTTCGTAAACATATCCGTGGTTAACTATTTTTGGTATTCTAATCGGTAAATAGTTCTTAGATATAATTTGTAATATATTTGATATTAGCGATTAATTACAAAAAACTACTTTTAATGCTTTATTATGACAGTTTATTTATAATGGCATTAGTTTATAACATAGTTAATGTAAAATTCACTTAGTATTAAAATGAATAATATAAATCATCTTTTTTTTGTTACAACTCTTCAATAATCAATTACTAATGCCAAAGAAATTAAAAACTATATCTTAATTTTTTGTTAGAAATATTCAAAAATCTACATTTAGTTACAAAAAATGTTGAACAGTTACAGGTTTAAAATTATTTTTGAATGTTTTCGAAATTCCTAAATATCTCATAAATTTACTCGACTTTTTAATAAATTTTTATAATCGTGCAAAATAAAAATTTTTTACTTTAAAATCTTTTATAATCTTTTCAAATTTTAAATTATATTTGAAAAGGACGAATTTTCAACCAAATATATGAATCTTCAACCAAAGATGATTATTTTTCAACCAGTTGCATTTCATACCAAAAAGATGAAATTTTTACCAGAGAAGAAAAATTGTCAACAAAATAGTTGAATTTTTAACTAAACAGTTACACTTCCAATCCGAAAATATAAATTTTCAACAACAAAAAATCATCTTTAACCAATCTTCAATCAATCTACAGTTGAATTCAACCAGAAAAGACGAATTTTCAACAACACTTGCATTTTTAACCGAAAAGTTGAATGTTTACACCAAGAGTAGAATTTTCAAACATCTTTTAAACTGACTCGAATTATTCCTAAAATTTTTAAACAAATTTCGCATAAATTTCTAACCCCTTCTAAATATCCTTTAAAATGGTATATTTTGTTTAATTTTGCACAATTAAAAAAATTGCCTTAAAATCTTCTGGCTTCTTATTTTTTTGTAAAATTTTTGAGAATTTGTTGAAATGCTTTGAAATATTCTCTCAAAATTAATTTAAAACAATAACAAATCATAAATTTTTCCAGAAATCTTGAGAAAAATTGTTGATTCTCTTCAGACCTTTCAAAATTCACAATTTCCAAAAAATGTTAATATGATTCCCTTATTTTATAAAAACGTATTTACAATTTTTTCCCAGATATTATTATGATCTCAAAATTGCGCATGTACCTTCTTAAGTAACAATGTGAAAACATCATAAAATTCTAACATAACTTCAAAGTAGGGTTTTTAATATTTCTAGAAGTTCAATAATTTCTATTACTAAAGTATTTAATCAAATAGAGCGTACAGAAAATCATGCTTGGTTACTTTTCAATACAAATCTGATTTATAAATACTTTAATTTAAAAGTTTATTCAATGTCTCTACTAAATTTTGCCCACGAAATTGCCAGACAATTCCCGCATTTTTCCCGTTAATAAATATAAGGTCCCTCTTATGATAGAAGCATACATACAATGCATAGTAGGTTGGGATATGCGTAATTTGCTTGATTGTAATATTACACTTTATTTGAAATATATATTTTTTTAATAATTATTAATAATTTCAATTATAAGTGCGAAAAAAGTAGCACATGTAGCTCAAAGGGACAATATAAAACTATAAGTAATTGAAATGCACTTCTCGCATTAAAAAAAAATAAAGGACAATTCCCGTATTTCCTTAAATTCCCGCAAAGCAGACACCCTGTTATTGGACACGGCACATTCTAACTCTAAAAGGGTGAATTCTATTAAGTCCATATTGTTACATGTCCAAAATAGCTTTTTGATTTCTGCTAAATTAAATGGGTCATTACACCAAAATGTACTTCAGTGCGTTCTTTTTTTTGCATACGAGTTACATAATAAATTTGATATTTCTCAACACTTAATTAGTGTTTAATATTATTAAAACTTTGAACCTCATTTTTTCAGTTTCAGTCAGTTGACATGGCGTGCCGTCACTCTCATGTGACGAACTCTTATCCAATAGTTCTAAACTACTGGCGCTTTTATCGCTAAACAGAACATTTATTGTACTTACAAAAATAGGGATGTTCCATTGCTTCACGCGCGGTGAGTCTCTCGTAGTGATCGTAGCGAAGGAGCTTATCTAGAAAGTCGAGGCTTTCGGGGGAAACCAGATGCTGATTTTCTGAGTGTACAAAACGCTCCCAACGCTTGCGCGAATGCCGACCGAGTATGTCGTTGAAGCGTGGATCGAGTTCGATATGGTATTTGTCAAGATACTCGAATAGCTCTTCCGTGCCGAGAACTTTGGCGATCCTCACTAACTGATCGTAGTTATCGTGTCCATGGAAGAAGGGCTCTTTCCTGAAGATCATACTCGCAAGCATACAACCCAGTGACCACATATCCAGTGAATAATCGTACATCTTTAAAAAAAAACCGTTTACCTTCAATGCTCAATTCAAAATTTAAGTATTACACTAAATCTATTTGAAACTGACGCAGGATGAACGAACCTGATAATCTACTAAAAGTTCTGGCCCTTTAAAGTAACGCGAAGCAACTCGAACGTTGTACTCCTGTCCTGGATGGTAAAATTCCGCGAGACCCCAATCGATTAACCGCAGTTTTCGATTTTCGTGATCTATCATCACGTTGTGCGGCTTCACGTCCCTATGCATTATGCCCATACTGTGGCAATAGTCCAATGCCTGAAAAT
The DNA here is from genome assembly GCA_011634705.1 of Andricus grossulariae. Classification (NCBI taxonomy): domain Eukaryota; kingdom Metazoa; phylum Arthropoda; class Insecta; order Hymenoptera; family Cynipidae; genus Andricus; species Andricus grossulariae. Next base: position 19,863,075 of record JAABKJ010000755.1, read on the forward strand.
TAAAAAAACTTTTAGTAGAAAGACAAAAAAAATGCAATCGGAAATTGGACAATGCATGTATCTTTTTGGTGGCTTCTACTTTTGAAAAAAAAGATTGAAACCTGCCTTTAATAATTCGTAGAGGTAGTATCTTATGTCGTAGTCTGTCAGCGTCTGATAGAGCTGCTTAAAATCTGTGTTGTTGACATGTTCGAATATCAATGCTGGTGTCCTTGATACTGGGTCTTTAACAACTGCTTGGAGAGTAATTATGTTGGTCCCACCTCTAAGATTTTCTAAGATTTTAATCTCCCTCTTGATCTTCTTCTTTTTAACCGGCTGCAAATTAATGCATCGGGTATTAGACCTTGTCCGTATCTAAAGTAGCTTACAAACTAAATACTTTCAATTTGCAATTGGCAAGACCATATGGTTTATTCTCTTTCCAATCATTCAATAAATGTATCAAGATGAGTTACCTTTAATATTTTGACAACACATTTTTCGTTATTTGTGATATTAATAGCCTCGAAGACTTCACTATATTTTCCACGTCCCAGTTTTCTCACTAGCTGGTAATCGTCCTGTTGTCTGTAAGAAAAATAAATTTTGTTTTACATTTCGTAATGGAATTAGATGTATGTTTTATTTGATTGAAAAGGAAATTGACTCACCCCCAGTCGACAACATACGACTCGTAATCCCAATAATCTCTGGATTTGTGTGAATTAACATCTGTATAAACCCTTGCTCTACTTGGAAGCGCCATCCTCTCGAGAAGATTGTTGATTTTGCTTGCGTTGTTTCCACCACTGGCCACCTCAACGTCTCGATTACCTAATGAAAATGTACGTCCAGTAACTACTTTGTCTCCTCTGCTCACCCAACTACCAACATATGAGTGCAGCAATAAACCTACGCAAATAGAAAAACATTTCATTGCTTCTTTTGTATCAATTTTCAAGACAGTAAGTTCAATGATTTGCAAGTGAGTCAGTTGCGTTTTAAGAATTAGAAAGATGAGTCATACTGAGAAAAAGAAAACCGCAGACTCGGTGGGGATTTGATTATATAGACAATATTTCATCATTATTGTTGATAAAGATTTTTAACTTAAATTTGCAACTTTGAAATAGTTTGATTCATAAAGTTTCAATATGAAATAATGAAAAATACTTTTGGAAAAACTAATTGAAATGATGCCATTTAGCAATAATGATACAAATGATTTAAATACAATGAAGATGTCTTTTCACACTCTCATTCATTCCAGGAATAATAGGATTTTCTACTCTAAAGTCTCGTTTTCTTTCATCTGGGTGTTTGGGGCTTGGAACATTTTCTAAATATTCCGGAATTCAACTGAAGACTCTTCTTCTTTTTAAAATAATTGAAGCAAAAATAACAAATCGATTGGACATGATGCAACAAATAAAAACGAAGATAATTTAATTCATTAAATTGATCTCCGAATAATGAATCAACTAAATTATCCGTAAAATACTAGCAAACATCCTAAATGATTTTATTTTTATAACAATCTAACTATCTGTTTATTGGTTTAAAAATTATTATTTATAACATAAACATAAAATATGCAATAAAAACAATAAAATAAACCTAAAACCTTGAAAGAAATTTCGATATTTTCTAATCTGCAGAGCTTGGATTTTAAAATTGTACATTTTAAGGATTTTAATTATTTGCACGTGTATAAAATGTAGAAAAAGACCAAAGAAAAAGGAGGAGACCTAAAGTGGAATGTGTGACTCACTGGCTGATATGGAGAATTTAATTATAATTGTAACTCATTAAAAAGGAAACCAGCAAAACATTAACTTTAACTGCAACTTGCAATATCAAAAATAACAACTATTGTGTAATTTATTAAGACAAATTCGTTAAATTATCCAGAGAATTAAAAAGATATTTACAAGCTGCGGCAAAAAAATGTAAAAATGTAATATCCATAAAATTCTTCTTCTACATATATTTTAGTGATTTTACTTAATTTTTATTTTGAACATTTGATAGACTACAGGCACCTAAATCAAATTTCCGAGTACAGTACTGACAGTAAAAAATGAATGCAGCAGCAATCGTGACAACAATTCCTTCCTTTTTATTCAATTAAAATTAATTTAAATTACAGTAGGTACTATAAAATGCTATAAATAATTCAATTTTATCATTAAACGTTACTTTTAACATATGTTTTAATAATATATTCCAATTATAACCAAGTTTCACGATTATTAGGTACATTGCGATTACTGCTGGAACATTTATCTTAAATATACAAAATTCTGTAGAACGTAGCTTCACAATAAAAGGTATTAGCATGAAAATTCAAATTATTCACTAAAATCTTCATAAAGTTACATTTTTACATCTATTTCTTGTGTGTTCTTTAAATTAAATATATGAAAATTTCGTCCCTCACTACTAAAGTGAACAAAAATACCTTGCAATTATTAATTGCACACACATTAAAAAAAAATTATCTGATATAACTCTAAAATCATCAAAATATGAAATAAAATCAGATTTCGGAGCATAGTTCTACCATATCTAAAAATAGAGTCAAATTTCTCTGCACTACTTCCTGGAAACATCATAATAATTCTCTTGCAAAATCGAGTGCACCTGTCTAATAAGGACGTAAAAGTTATTTAAAAAATCATGCAAAATTCGTAATTCTTCGTTTATAATAAGATCCAGTTAAAATAAGAAACTAGCCTAAGCAAAAAATGGATTAGGCTCGCCTATCCCCTACACCAAGCAGAAAGCTCGGATACTTTCAATTTCCTAGATATTCTAAATGCAAAAAAATGCAAATGCAAAAGTGTCGGGATTACTTGCTTTTAGGGGGAAATAAAAAAGTACAAGTAAACAAAGACTGCCTCGTGGAGAGACGCGCTGAGTGCAAAGGGTACTGAATTTGAACAGGGTCAGCGCTGTGGGCGGACCAGTAGCAAAATTAAGGTTAGGAGTCGAGTGAAAGAGAGAAATAAGACTCGCGTACAGGTTAAAACTGTTGAGAAACCTATGTCCCAGGGTGATTGGGAGTTTCGCAGAGCGGATTGCATCGAAGGACGTAGCACTTTTGCATTTCGTAATTAGTTAAGGATTCTCGTGGTTCGCTCAATTACGAGCTTCGAGACAGGCAGTGGCTCTCGAAACTGCGCGTTACATCGCCTCGTGTCTGGCCAAGAAGACGGCTAGGAATCGGGTTTCGATTGCAAATCGTACTTTTTTAACAAGGGCAAAAATTAATATTCAAAGTATAGAACATATGTACACACGCATGAGAATACGCGCACACACACGATAAAGAAAAATCACACGCCAGCACGATTGGAGTCTTGATATGGTTGCGTTTTGGGCTCACCTAAAGCATTCCGGGCCCGAATCTTGAACAGTTTAATCCCGCCGATTAACCAAACTTTATCACACACTCACGAAACTAGCCTAAAGGGCACCTGGAGCCACGCGAACGCGTGAAACTCGAGATTTTTTCGGGCGGCCGGCTTCTCAATCTAGCGAGGTCCAAGATGGCAGCCGGCAACCCGCCGTGAACGTGAAAAACACTAGAGTCCACTAGAGTCGTTCCGTGTTCGTCAGGGCTAGGAAGCTATACGTAAAATACGTAACTTGCGTGGCGAACACTGCACTTTTTTAAATTAATTGTTGTTTTTTTCATATCGAGTTGATTACAGGATATTAACAATTTTTAAGGCCATGTCTACGCATATCAAAATTTTAGTACCAAAAGCCGTATTCTGCTGGTACGAATAGCTAAACCTGGGAAAAGGGTCTCAATGTATATTCGTACTGAAATTTTGGTACCATTTTTAAAAGACAACTCTGCTTTTTTATCATGTTTATCTTTTTTGACTCGATAATAATGATTTATATAACTTAAATTACTTTTAAAAATGTTTGGTTAAAATACGATTTTTTATTTAATACAGATTTTATATAAACTTATATGATTAGAAACGGCTTCTTCACAGCATGGTCAGCATGAGATATCGGCCGGATATTCTGGGCATATCCCAGGAGATCCTAGGGATATCGCAAATAACATCCTACAGGGCGGAAATCTCGATATCCCTGGAATGTCCCAAGGATATCTCAGAATATCCTGAGGATATCCCTTTAATCTTCCAGTTTTATATGCCAAGGATGTCCAAAGTATAACATTATAAAGTACAATAATAGTAGAATCACCTCTAAACCCAGCTGAAAATTCCTGTACAGGAAACTCAGAGGACTCTGCACAAGTTCCTGTACAGGAAACTCACAATATTCTGCACAAGTTCCTGTACAGGAAACTCAGAGGATTCTGCACAAGTTCCTGTACAGGAAACTGCACAAGAACCTATATAGGTAATATTGACGGTTCCTGTGCAGGAATTTGGCGAAGGACACTGTACATGATCCTGCAAAGGAATATGCACCGACAAAGGAACCTTTTGGAAGGATCCTGTACAGAAACACGTATAGGGAGGGTCCTTGCAGAAAGCGACCGCGAAAACTCATGTCGCTTTGAGCTATAAAGATTACTTTTATTCCCTTGAAGATCCAACTCACCATCGCGAGAGCCAAGCAGTCAGCGAACCCTCGCGGATTAGTTCCTACGCAGATTCATGTATAAGATCCTGAACATGTTCCTGTACATGAACCCACACATTAATTGACACTGTGAAGGAACCTGTACAGGATCATTAAAAGGTTACCTTGTATACAGGTTCCTTTGCAGGATCATGTACAGTTTCCGTTGCCAAATTCCTGCACAGGAACCGTCAAGATTACCTGTACAGGTTCGTGTGCAGTTTCCTGTACATGAACATGTGCAGGATCCTCCGAGGTTCCTGTACGGGTATATATTAATTTAATTGCTTTTTTTTTATAAAAACTGATTTTGCCGTTATATTGATAGTGAAAAAAGTGCGATCTCTAAACTGCGCAATTTAGAGGCTACCCAGTAAAAAGAAACTAATTGAGGCGAATTGAGATGAATTCGCTAGAGCCTCCGTGAATCTCGCTTTGCGATAATCTCGAATTGCAGCAGGCCATGAATTCTTCTAAATTCGAAAATAAGTAATTCAATCTTCAAATCTGCTATTCGCCCGAATTCGGTGAATAATTTTTAGGGGACCTGATTCATTTAAATGTGTCAGCACGAATTAACTTCAGTGTCAGCCAATTCATTTTAAGTCGCGAGATTTAAAGTCAAGCTCCAATTCGCCTGAATTCATCAGCACGAATACAATTAAAGGCTGGCCTATTCAATCGAATTCGTATAAGCTATAACCAACGCGCTGGGCATAAATGATCCTTTGTAAATAAATATCAATGAGTCCCGCAGCTGAGTGGTCGCCGTCTGGACTTATACACTAGGATCGCTGGTTCGAGTCTCGAGGCATGCAATTTTTATTGATTTTTTTTTCAAAATGACCTTGACCACGAATTAAAACGAATTAAAACTCATTCAATTCTCGCTGGCTCAATTCATTTAAACGAATCAGAAAGCGGAATTCGGTCGAATTAAAAAATGTTAATTCGCCGCAAAAGTCGCCTGAATTAGTTTCTTTTTACTGGGTACAGATACAATAATAGCCAGCTTTTAATTTTACAGAAAGTGACTTATTTTTTATTGTAAGTGGGCTGTTATTGATTATGAACATAATTTTCGGTAATAATTTTTTTTATAATTATACTGAGATAGAATTTGAAAGAAACCGAATATTCGAGAATTATATAAAGCAGTTTTTTTTCAAACGGATATTTGTGAATCTTTATGTTTTCAAGAATTCTATATATTTTAATTAATATCCATTTCAGAAATAATTGATTCTATTGATTTTTGGGACATTTTTCAGAATATCCCATATCCTGCCGAGATGTCCTAGGGATATGCCAAAAGATATCATTTGTTGTGAGGGCTGAAATGACTACACATTTTTTCATATCTTTTGAATTTAGGTATCATTTAAAAAAAAATGTCATTGAAAATCTTGAAACTGTACAAGAATGTATTTTATTATCAATAATTAAGGAAAATCTGGAAACCAATACATAAATGTTTATCTATAATGGAATTAAAAATCTTGTCAGGCGGTCACGTCTAATATGTAAAGTACGTAAAATACTTCCGAATATTTTGCGTACCCAACCCTGGTCTTCTTCCAGAAATATTGTTCCCGTTTCATGTAAATCACTTTAGCCGGAAGAGTGGAGAGTTTTTTAAAAATAATCAAGCACTGAAATCCTTCAGAAATGTGAAAAGATAAATAAATGATAAAACTTATAGGCGAAAGCAACAGTCTCAAATATTGGGATCAAGCATGACTTTTTTTGGGGTTATGTCTTTATTTTTCGCTTCCTTTATTCAAATTCAAGCACATTAGGACTATTTTTCACAAATTAATCACAATTATGAAATTATTTAAATAATCCCATTGATTAAAAGACAATGATCCATAAGTCCAAATAAGAATTGTTTCCCTCTCTAATTCAAGCGCCACATCACATATTTCTATAAAAAAAAAAAAAATTATCGAGTCAAAAGAATTTTTCAATCTGTTGAACTACTTTTTTATATTTTTAATGGTTACATTTTATGTTTTAAATATTTATTTAAATATAACACAATGGTCGAAAATCGAGAAACGGCAAAAACAAGATAAACGGTTTTTTGAACGCAATAGAGTAGGAGAGCATATTGGGAAATTCGGACCAATCACAACTCGTTATTTACTTTAAAGTTGTCCAACAATAATATTAGGGTATTTTCACTTAACCACCAGCAAACTTCACTTCATTGAGTGCTGCGGGGGAAACTGGACCAAATGCATGGAACACCCTATTTTGTTAATAGCTTCGTAAAAACTAATTTTTTCTGTCTAAGTACATACGGAAACTAGTTTTTATTTTTTAATAAGTATTTAATGAAATAATAAAATGTTAGTCATTATTGTTTATTAAAGATATCACAAAAATAAATTTTGCCCATGCATTTGTGCCACTGTTTTCCCGGTTTTCCTCTCTAAGCACTCGACAAAGTGAAGTTAGCTGGCGATGGAGAGAAAATGCCTTATTGAAAACGAAGCTTAAATGACGTGTTTGAAAACGAATTGGCGTCCGTCGGAGAAGATGGCGGCGGCAGAGTTAAAAACGGACCATGTTTTACAAGAAGAAATGAATAAACAAGATGCCTCAGTTATTAATTATGAAAAGAAAATCGAGGATTGTAGATTTAGGATATTCGACACAATTTTGTACACTTTTTCGATTGGAATCATCCTGACAAATATCGTGACAGGTTATAAACAAACTCCATGCAATTGATTTTGTTATTGATTTTTCAATCTTTTCATCAAATAGCGGTTTATTGTGATTTTTTACTCACGCTTATTTTATCAAGTGATTTGAAGTGTTTTGAATGTATTTTTTTCCTCATTGCAAAAATAGTATGATTTAATACTCAATAGTCCTTTGAAAAAATCCTTTATTTTGTGACGCGTGTCTATAAAACTTTAATTTAAATTGATATTTATATTATTTCTCGTTTTGAATTTAGAAATCTGATACAAATTACTTTATTTGCATCATGTATAAATAAATAACATAGAGAAATTGCTTTGTAAATATATCTTAAAAGTGTAAATACAGTTTTGGAGCGGTTTTAGAGTTAAATTGGAGTTAATAAGCATTATAATTGATTCTACTTCTTTTTTTGTTGTTTAGATATTGTAGTGACTGCTGAATATTTCTCCCATGGATATCTCAAATGGTTTTATTTCAATTTTGGAATTTTTATCATACCATCGACTTTAATCCAAATACTCAGTTTAAAATGGTATCTCAATGATGGAGGTCTTAAAAATATGCATTGGATTTCGCATACTTTCCTCTTCGGAATTTTATACAGGTATATTTCTATTTACATATTATTTTGATTTCCTTCAGTACCTCTTGAAAAAATTGAAATATTTTAAGGAATTATAAGTTTGTAATATTATAAAAGCGTCTTTTGTTTATTTTATTTCAATGTTTTGCTTATTCGCTGTTCATTAAATTAACGAATTAAAATCCAGAATTATTAGAAGTCTTAAAAAAAAGTATCTTTTAAGTGAAAATTAAACAATTGTATTTGTGGTTCTATTTCAGATACGTAATTTTGTTAAAAGAAGTTCTGAGGAGTTATAACCCTAAACATTCTTCAAAAAGTAAAGCCTGGATTGTAAAAAACGAAAACGATGCATACACTTTGCATTTATTTTTATCCTTTGCCGTTTCTATTCCTCAACTAATTCTCCAACTTTTCCTTATGGCGATTCAGCAAAGCGTGCCTTTCTGGACTGGTAAGTGTTATTTATCATTAATTTAGTAATATATTTTTAAATCGATTTACTTACCCAATTTTTGGAAAAGAAGAAAGGTTAAAGAAATCAAATTCGTTTGAATTGAAAATTTATTCTAGCAAAATTAAATTATTATTTGGACAGTAATTAAAGCTTAAATTAAGCCTTATATACAAAGGCTTTTGTATAATGATAAACAGTCGAAATTGCATCACATTTGTCTTTTCCTATTCACTCTTTCCTAATAAATAATATTCTTCGGGCGAGTAGAAAAATAATTCAAAATCTGTTTCATAAACGCTATATATCTTTTTTAATAGCGAAAGAGGAACGTCCTTATAATAGTTTTCTGTCACAGATTTGGTAGTTGCTCCTCGATGATTAACATTTTTAAATTCGAGTCTAATGTCTATAAGATCTTGTAGTCCACTCTCCAAAAGTAAAAAAGACATTTCTTCGTTTAGTGATTCAAATTTTAATATATAATCATATTTAATATCACATGGCATACAGGTTTCATAGTATGGTACCCAGTGTTCGTCAAAGTAATTTTCTTTTGCTATGAATTCCAGAAATTCGACGAATAATGGTTCGAGTCTTGTGTCATTCTCTTTTTTATTTTTACGATATTTGTATGTTATGTGTCTTCCAAATCGTCGGTAATAATATTCTCGCCCTTCAATATGTTCTAATTTATCTCTATAAGCAGAGAGTAAACGTTCGAATGGATGTCTTACTACCAAGAATTTTTTCGTTTTACTTAGTTTCTGTAAATTTTTAAATAATGTGCTCATTTCAAAATTTTTGTTATATTTAAAATTTGAAAATAAAATTATTTTCTGAACTTTAAATTACGTTTTTGTTTTAGTTTTAGGTTATAAGAATCCTCACCTCGATTGTTGCGTTAATGTTTAATTCATTTTCATAAACTTTGTGGACAAGAGTATTTATTTGAACCAAATTTTGCTCCACAAGCTTTTTCGTTTCTTTTGTTAAAATTCCTTTCAGCGATGCAAAATGTTTCATCCATGTTGAACTTGCAGATTTGTATATGGGGCACCATGATATTCCGTGTTCTCTGCAAATTAAAATGTAATTTCGCATTCAAACATATGATGTAGAATTTATTTGTTTAAAATTTAGTAACTTCACTTTTTAGGTATTATTTTTCTTATGCTTACACATTGACAATCATTTTTGATATAACAGTCTCCAAACGCTTAGGATTTCCACGAATCTCACAAAGTTTTTCCAACTTATTTACTCTTTCTTGAATTTTATCTCTCAGTCTTTTCCGAGTTTTCAACGAAAGAATATCAAGTATATAACTCTTCGACACTGTGACTGTATTTAAATTTGGAATAGAAATTTCAATATCATCACTCTCTATTTTATACGAGATATATAGTGGCTTGTTTAAAAAGGCGAGACATGTAAATGTTGCACCCAAAAAAAATACCACTTGGAGTCTTTTGTTTGCCTAAAATAAGTGAAGTTTATACTTTGTTAACTACAATCTTAATTCTGAATAGTAATTAATTTATCAACAGAAGTTTATTAATCTTGTACTCACTACCCACCTGCATAATTTTAAAAATTCTTTGTGATTAAAAGAATAATATCTTTCGTTTGGAAATACAGTTGGATCTTCGAAGTTCATTCAACAAAACTAACTTCTTCATTTCACTCAATCCTTTTTATTTAACATTTTTGTTTCATATTTATCACAAGAATAATCTTTTCCGTTTGGAAAAACAGATCTGCGAAGTTCACTCAACAAAAGTAACTTCCTTATCTCACTCACTCCTTTTTGTTTCACATTTTTGTTTCCTAGCTATAACATGCCCGGTAGTGTTGCTTGCTCTGAATGTCGGAATCAAATGAATAAATTCTTTAGCGAACGTTGGGATGAGAGATAACTACGTCTGTCTTGAAAAGCTGATACGTTCAAAATTGAGATTTGAAAGATTACAATTGCTTCTTTACATTTTAGAGCCAATAGAAAATTAATTAGATAATTTTTCTGTATGAATTTTGTTCTTCTATATTTTAATAGAAATTATTAGAAGCTAAATACTACAAAAATGAAAATTGATAGATTTTAGAGATCATAAACCATAAACTGAGAATATTTTCTTAACAAGAGAGAATTTTTAATTATGTTTATATTTATTTTATTTATTTATATATTTTTTATATTTCTAAATCATTCAGGTATTAGTTTCTCTAACTTAAACTAATAAAAATATCTTATTCTTAATAATTTATTACTAATTTATTAATAACAAATTGATATTTAATTTAGTTTACAAATTAGCGAGAATTGTAATTGCATTATCATGACACACTTTCTAACGGAAGTCACACTTTTTTAGCTGTGCCGCGTGCCCAAGAAAAATGCTATTTGGAGCTCATATAAAAATACTTCACATAGTTAGTGGTTGAATATGAAAGTACCTAAAAATAAGCCAACATTTCTTTTCGATTTCGAGGAAAGAAATGCTCTCGACGTAATAATTTATTGATTCTCAAAAAAGATAAAAAATTACAATATCAATTATAATCAAACATGTTAAACAAATATCAAAATAATATTATTTTGAATAATTTAAAAATGTGAGGTTTGGAAAATTAAAGTCAGTTAACCTTGTTTATTTTTAAAGAACATTTTCTTTTGTAAAAAAAAGTTATTTGTGAAAATTGGTAAAATTTGAAATTTAAAATATATCTCCATTCCCAACGTTCGCATAGAAGATAAGGGGTAGATATTAGTATCTGTCAAATGGCATTATGAGATACTATCATTGATGGTACATCATCTCCCAAAGAAAAACCGGAAATACTCCCACACCCATCATCAGATAACGCATCATTATTATGCTAATGGCTAACATATAATCTACGCCCATATTATTAATTTTATACACTTCTTTCAAAAAAAATTTCCGATATTTTAATTAAATCCTGTTATTTTTTTCATTTCGAAAACGAATTAACAAGATTTGTTCAATTTTATCTTGTTCATAATCTTAAAAATGGGATTATTTTAAGGTATACAATGAAAACAAAAAATGGTTTTGATTTGTTTCTGATTTTACATCAAAAATTGAAAAATAATTTTTTTTCGTCTTTTAAGAAAATAATAAAAAGAAAATTCTCTCAAATATGTGTCTTCCCATCGAAAGATGTCTCGAAAAAACTCTTGCAAAATAAAATTAACTTCCCCCCTAAAAATAAAACATCTTGCAATGTTTCTTGATTTTTAAATTCTTGACGTCACATTTAAGTATGTAATTATATGATTCCAGGTGCGTCAGCTGCAACATCACTCTGTTCTTTAACATGGGCCATATCTGGATACATAAAATTTAAACTAAACGCTTATTGGGGTCATCAGAAATCTAAATGGTCAGCCTTAATAATTCAACTCTGCTGGCGGGGTTCTTTGCTCGCTTCGAGAATTACAGCCTTAGTTCTTGCTGCATTATGCTTACAAAGCTGGCTTTTCGTCTTCCTAGGTAATTTCTCTTCAAAAATATTATCAACCACACTATTTAATTATTTATTTCATATTTTACAATCCCTCCATTGCATTTTATTAATAAGCCCTACTACTTTCAGGTATCCACAGTCTAATAATGACCCTCTGGATAACATTTCAAAACACCCTTTCTAAAAAAAAATGGGAGAACTATATCTACAACTACATCCTAGGATTCATCTACTCCTTCGACATCTTCCTTCTAAACAACGACTATCTCTGGTATCGAATCTGCACCTACTACGTCCTAATCATGATTCAAAATGTAGCATTTTTAACCGTTTACACCCTCTACATTCAAGAAACCCTCAGCACAAATATTTTCGTGATCTCCTACATTTTAATTCTCGGGGGAACACTTCTCGGATTGGCGAGTATGTTTCTCTACAGTCGTAAGTTTAGCTACAATACAACATTTATCGAGAGTTTGCAACTGTTACGAAACCTCGAGACTGATTTCGAGCTTACGAAAAAGTCACCATCTGAAACAATCAAGAGCAAAAAAAATGAATCCCTAGTTTCTTTGCCGCGCGTTCCCGATATTTCTCCTACAAATGCCCTTTCTGAGGAAGTCACAGCAGACAAGAAATCCCTCCTAACAAACATAGAACAAAACGCCGAATCAGTAGAACGCGGAATCATCAATTCCAGTTTCGTCCAATCGGACGATCCCGAAGAAGTTCCTCAAATAATTATCGAATCCAGCAAAGTAGAGTCTCCCGATTCGCTGAGAAAATACGAAGCTAAAATCGACGAGTTTTCTGAGACCAAGAAAACAGATTCGAAAAACCAACAAGAAGCTGCAGGAAAAATGTCTCCAGAGAGATACAACAACGAAAACGTGCATCAAATGTACAGAGACATTTGTTCAGCGATTGAAACTGACGACTCCCTAGATTCCACTAATCTTTCTCTGCAGAAAAGAAGAGGAATTTGCTCCCTGACTCAACTTGGTCTCGAACTCGTCACTGATGTTGATAACTACGTCGAAAAAAGATTTTCTCTCTCTTCCTCAGAGGAGAAATACAAGCTCAAAGGTTTCAAGGTCGTTCCACTTTCCACAGAAGCTTCGAGTGATAGTAACATAATCCCTGAAAATATAAAAGGCAGAAGAAGAATGAACACTCCAGTGATTTCAGATGTGAGTGAAGCAACCGATAGTGAAAAAGCGTCGGAGAGTAATTCTCAAATGAGTCAGATTACTTCGATTCACGATTACGAAAATCTCTGTCCGTTAGGAGTTGCTCGTCCGCCTTGGTGCATTCGAAGTTGGAAGGGTTACACAGATATTGAAACTTATATTCACGATGATAGCATTGTTAGGGATAGAAGAAGAGATACTTTAACAAGCACAGCCACAGGAACTACTCTCAGTTCCGATTTCTCTGATGGAACTTATTCTTCGAGCACACTTTCAAAAAGACTCGCGAAGAATTCAAGACAGGATGACTACCTCGATACTCTAGCTTACGATTTGGGAGACTGGGAGTCGAACATTTTTAATGAAGATGATTCTTCGAAGTTTGAAGTCAGTGAAGATTCCAATTTATTTTCAGCTAAGCCGATTGTCATCGACGATAGAGGTGGCATGTTAGCTTTGGATACAATTTTGGAAGAGCATGAAGATTTTACAAGTAGTTCGGAAGGTATATTTCTTAATGAAAATATTAAACGAAAAACTGCTGCAAGTTCGCTCGTGGCTACGATTGACGAAATCAGAAAGTACGCTGCTGAAAATTCTCCTAGACATGTTTATCATCGGACTGAGAAGCAGTATGAAGATCTAAGTCACTCTCTCTTGATGAAGAATTATCAGTTCCAGGGTCCACTTTCAGGGAATGAGTTTAGTACTGATCGTCCAGAGAATCCCTGGAATTTGTTCATTAGGGAGAACAATTCTCTGGGTATCAGTGACATTTCAAATGTTTGCTCCAAAGTCTCTATAGGGAAGACTCCTTTAATTAGTGCCATTTTGTCCGATTCTCCGGTTCTGGAATCGCGGACGAAAACTGAAAAGTATACGAAAGATGATGTTCACATGGACGAGAATAATATTTATGTTGATATGAAAGCTTTGCAGGCTGAGAACTATAACGATTTTTACAAAGAGTTGAACAATTCATTTTGCGAAGTACTTAAAGAAAATATACCTCTTAGAGAAAAGGCTGTTGTTGTAGATGTTCAACCTCAAATGAAAACCTTTTCTAACGAAGGTATTTTATGTGATATTCTGTTGAAACCTGTCGTGCCAAAACCGGATTCAATGTCGGTTGAAAATCTATCTTATAAGTTTAGTAGTCCGAGATCTAGTTCTTCCTTGTCCAATGAAAAACGAAGGAGATCCATTTGTCGTCCGAGAAGAAAGTTTTCCTTATTGAGGGAAAAATTCGAAGTGAAATCGAAGCAAATTTCAGATCAGTCGATTTTGAACTCGAATAAAAGAATCTTAAGGAGTTTTAACAGCCAGGAAATTGATGATTCGGTAGTTGCGTATGAAAAGGAAAATTTTCCGACGATGACTAGAAAGAGTTTTACAGAAAAAAAAGATCAGATTGAGGATGCTAGGTGTAATCTGAAAGAGAGGAGGAGTATTTTTCTGAAGCAAGTACTGTCCCCACCGAAGTTCCAGAGTTGGAGTAGAAAAAAGGTTTTTAGTCCAAGTACTGAGATTATTCCTAAGGCTCTTTAATTTTGAGTGAGGATGTTTGTAAGATTTTGGTATTATCTACGTTGTATAAAACGTAATGATCTCATGATATTATGTACATTTAAGTCTCTTATAGAGTATTTTTTAAATGTTGTAGATAGATGTAAGTGCCTTTCATGTTAGGTTGCATCCGCAAAACGAAAGTCTTACGTATGACAGCAATCCAATTAATTCGGATGACAATTCAAGGTTGCCACATGATTTAACAATGTTATATGCATTCAATTTTTAATTAGAACATTTTTATTTTACACTGGAGGACTTTAATTATTAAAAATTTGTTTTGATTATTAAATTTGTTATATTTAGATGGAGGTGTTGCAAAATTTTACAAGACAATTGTGGCAACCTTGAAATTAATAGAAACTGATTAAATACTACAGTATTATTTTAAGGATGTGACAAGATCATTTACGTTTTATAAAATACGATCGCAGTTTTGTGCGTGTACATAGTTTTTAACTTTTATACAAATTTTTTATACTAGCTCTAAAAATCCGATACTCACACTATTTACTCTTTTTTTTATTCTTTATATTTCTTCTTTAATCGTCTTCAATTCTACTTTCTGTTTCTTTTGAGATTTCCGTAGAATCAGAGACGAATTCTCCATTTAATTTTATCTTCTCATTTTTTATTCTTAATTTTTTTAACACTATTTTTTTATTGCAGAACAGTCTTAACTCGTTACACCTACGAATGTAAATGTATTTTCAGCCTTCTACAGCAAAATACAAGTTTCTCAAACAACGCTGCTTTTTGTATAAAACAATAAAAATAAGTCGATGTTAAATTGCAACTGAGTTCTTATTTCAATATAGTAATTTATATTTGTTATATTTACGTAGTTATAATGGAATTTATCAAAGGTAATCAAATCGTTCCTTAAATTTATTTAATAATTGGAATTGTTAGTACTCTTTATTAATTATATATATTTAAATTATTTTTAATCCCTAGAAAAATTATTTTAATTATAAAATATTTTTGAAGCACAATTTTTAAATAAAAAAATAATGCAGACTAATCAGGATAATGAAAATAACAATTTTTTCTTTTGTACTTTATTTTACTAATTCAATTATAAATATTCTCTAAATGTTCATTGTATGATTTTATATACACAAAAACTACGTAAGCAACGAAGTTTCGATACTACACGTCATATTGTTTCTTCTTTCTTTTTATTAAAAAGAGTCCTCACTATGTAAACACATGTGTAATTGAAATTGCAACATAATTAGTTGCGACAGGTCTAAAATCTATTGACCGCTTGTGAATGTTTAACATGAAAAATATATACAAAAGAGTAAAAAATATCGTTAAATCTTGCAGGAATACTAAAAATTAACTGGCCTAAAAATATTTCAAATATCTTCTATTCTTGTATTCCGAAAGTGCGATGATTGCTATGATTCTATCATTTATTCGATTATTAAATTTAATGAGAATTTTAAAATAATAATTTGCAATCATTTCATGCAGCAATGGAATTAAAAATAATAGACAATAAAATAATCAGCATCCCTTGTGAGATCCTTTTTACATTCGGAATCAAAAACTTATTTCTGAAGTGAAGATTCGAGAAAATTTTCAATGGTGTAAGAAAACCTACTCTATATTCTGACAATATGAATATAAATATTTATAAATAAAGTATAAAAACTGATCAATCGGAGAAATTAAACTTAGAATATGGAGAAATCTGAAAAATTAACTTGATTCACTGATTTCCGTTATTTAAAGAAAAAGAGAATATCACAGGCTTTATAGTCACAAATATTAAATACGTGAAAATTAATATAAAATGGTGAACTTGCTCATAGTAAACTATACTCTCCAATCATTTATCATCGTTATTACTTTTTCAAGGCAATAATACGTTTAAAAAAATCTCAGACTTAAAAAATCCGTATAGAAAAATATCTCGATTTCAAATTTCACAGAAAACCTCAAGACTTACGTAAAAGACAAAACCAGTTCTTGAAGTATCTTCTAAAATTATATAAATTACGTAAAATACGTTTACGTTCTGTCGAGGTTGTAGCCATTTTGTATAAATTACAATCATCATATTATGCTTTGCACAGTCGTGCTAAGGCTTGACCCTTGAATAAAGTAATACTTTCAAAGTTTCTTTGTTCAAGACAACGAAAAAATGTTGAATCAGATATTCAGTCCATCATCTAGTTATTTAGAAGAAACGTAAAAAACACTACGTGTCTACACTATAGTGTAAAAGTCGCATTCGCAGACAGACTTGATCAGATTATTTCTTCATACGTCTGCGATAAATACCCTTTCGATTTTATATTTCTAATAACTAACTTTCCTTCTCAGATCGGTGTGCTCTGCTCGTTATTCGTATTATCTCCATATTTCATGATCCACTCGATATGACAAACCAGTGGCAAGCTTCTTAAATTTTCGCAGATTCTGGTTTTTAGAGAAACTCTGTATAATTCGTGAGCAATTTGATTCAGGGACTTCCTTTTCGTTTCAGGGATGAACAAAAAGACGTAGAATATCGTGATGAGACATGCGAAACTGTATAATAAATAGGCACCAGCCAATGTCAGCATTTCTGAGAAAAATTGGAAAAATAAGGATCATACCAATGATTTTTTTCTAAAAAGTCTTAGCCCACAAATTTATACATTTTAATAAAATAATTAACCTCTATTTTTTCATATGATATTATTTTTGAATTTTTGCAAGACGTTTAAAGTTATGTAATGTGTGAAACTTCAAGAAAAAAAAAGATTTTAGTTCTTTGCGACCGAAATTTCTTGCTCTCATTTTTTTAGCTTAAGCCCTTTTTATGGATAGTGTTTCACTTTTTTTAAGAAGAGGAAGGGATTTTTATTTAGAGTATGAACTTTAGAAACCAAATTATTCGAGAAAAATATTTTAGTTTTTTACGATCGACACTTTTTGCTCTTGCCTTTTTTTATCTTAAACAATTTTAACTAGAAACTATTTCAAAAAAGAATGAAGAAAGTTTTGTTTTCACGAAAAAGGAAAATATTGGTTGTAAAAAAATACTTTTCACTAAGATAGGCATTTCGAAAAATCATAAATTTAAAAGAAAAAGTGAAAAATCAATTTTTTCCAATAATGTAGTTTCTAAACTTCATGGTTTTAGAACAAAATTCAAAAGAAACGAATCTTTTTCTTTAAATGCTTTAAGCATGTCCTAAAAACCTTTTTAAAGAGAGATATAATATGGAAGGAATTTTTTACATGTGAGTAAAAATTTGAAGGACCATGACATGTTTCCAAACTCAAGCAGCTTTGGTGTACCAAATCTGCTATGTTTAAATACTTTAAGACTTTAAACTTATCAGATTTTTTCTTCTTTTTCTTTGATGTTTTACACATTACATAACTTCAAAAATCTTGTGAAAATTCGAAAAAAATTCTAAATATGAACAAAACAAAAACAGGGGTTAATTATTTCCTTAAAAGTTATAAATTACGAGGGGGGCTTTTATAAAAAATATATTTAGTTTTAAAATGGGAACCCTAATAGAGATACTTACTCGTTACTTTAAAAATCGATTCAGAGACGAGTACGTGAGAAATCCAAAGGACGATCACAAAAAAGCCAATCGATCTTCCTCTGATAGTCGCTGGGAAAACTTCACAGATAATTAAAAGAGGAACTGTACCAATTCCTAGAGCGTAGGCCGATTCGTAGACGAACAAAGTTATTACAGCAAGAATTTGAAGACCACCGGTCAATCCTTCTGAAGTAATTTGAGACTGGAAATATTTTTATTTATGAAATAATTTCAAGGTATAGAATGTGGATTAACTTCGAGTTGTAATTGCGGATTGCAGAATAAATTTTAAATCTAGAAATGTATATGATACTTGATATTACCTCGCAGGTTGTCTTCACTTGTGTCCAGGGTATCGCATCAGGAGCAGTAATCGCCAAAGGAGTCGGCAATAACGGAAAAGGTGGAGGCGATCCGATCGGTAAATTCGGATTATTAATAGTTTCAGTGACATTCGGACCAGATACGATATTCTTGCAGGGTTCACGAATGAAGCTGAGAGAATCGTCTCCTCTATCCATCGTTGCCAAAAGAGACAAGAGAGAAATTGTAGTCATACATATTGTCGCTGAAGTTATCAAAGCAGTTCGTCGTCCGCATCTTTCGACAACAACCAAAGCCAGAATAGTGCTGAAGACTTTGATAATTCCCAGAGCTATTGAAGCTGCAACCTCTGCATCATCTACAAAAGCAAAAAGAAGTTTTCACCAACTCCTGGAACTTATTCTTCCAGGTCTACAAAGATCACTGAAATGTAATTGTTACCTGCACACATGCCCAAAAGAGCAAAGAGCCTCGGAGCATAAGTTAAAACTTGCTGTCTTCCAGTTCCTTGTCTCAGAATCAACATAAAGGTCATGATGAAAAACATCTTGAGGATGTAACACCAGGCAGTTATAGATGCTGATAATTGACTGACATGTTTAGGCATATTTGATAGTTTCTTGAGAAGAAGAAATGAGGGTGATCTTTGCAGAAAAATTATAGTCGTGATGGATGTTATTAATGCTGGAACGGACGTAAGTCCAATGACGATTCTCCATTGACATTCTGTGCCTTTAGCTGCTGCGATAATTATGGCGAGGAGAAGACCTGCAGCTGTACCAATCTGATGTAGAGTTATGTTTGATCCTCTCTTTCTTTTGTCAGAAACCTCGGCCATGTAAATACAGTGCGACATTGCAGATATGGTTCCAGAATAACCACAAATTATTCTGGCAGCGAGAAATAAAATGTAGTGGTTAGCCAAGGCGGATAGCATCGAACCGAAGGTTAGAAATATTAGGGACAAGATCATCGTTAACCGTCGACCGAAGGTGTCTATTGAAAATCCTGAAAGCAAAAGTATAAAGTATTTTAAATATTGTATTCTGTTACATGAACCATGATCACAGCGCAAAAATAGATTTAAAAAGGGGAAATAGGGTACTTTTTTCAAGGAAAAGTAGGGAAATAGAGGAAAGATTAAATATTTATTTTTACATCTAAAAAAGAAGAAACAATCTTCTCATAAGAAATTGTATAGTTCTTAAATAATGTTAAATGATTTTTTTAATGATTTCTGCCATTAAGGAATTTATTTATTTTTATTGGATATACTTAGGTCGTTGAAAATACATTTACGATGAAATAAAAAAAGCCGAAAAAACATCAAATTTATGAAATAAATCAATTTTTCTATATTTATAAATCGTTCTCATAATCAAGAGTATTCATCCTCGTCTAAAAATTTCTTCATTAATAATTAAATCATGATACCTACAAGTATAATTAAATATTTATGCCCAAGATGTGTTAGTTCATCTGCACTATAATTAATATTTTTAATGTCAATTGCAAACAACACTCTTGAATGCTCTTAAACTCAAATTAAAAATAGCTCAAGTTTGAGCACCTAAAATATTATACACTAACAGTAAACGCACGCACGCGAACCGCGTGTTCACATCCTTAGATTTTTATTTTATAATATTAAAAAACAACCTATTTAAAAATCCATAATAACAATTTAAAAAAAAATAAAAAGTTCTACAAATTTTTAAAACGAAATCTCTTGAAATTCTTTGAAATCTTTTTAAATAACTTAAAATCATTCAAATCCTTGGAAATTTGTGGAATTCCTTTATATCCCTTGAAACTGTTGAAATCCGTAGAAATTCATTGAAATAAAACTTAATTTATTGCCTAAAGTTCTCGAGAAATTAATTAAAATCCCTTCAAATCGTAAAATCCATTAAAATAAGTAGAAATCATTTGAAATTCGTTGGATATAAATTAAATTAAAATTGCTCATTAAATTTATCTTTACAAAATCCCCGTTTAAATAAAATACACGCGCGCAAAGCACGCATTCACGTTACTGATCTTTTATTTTCTAATATTAAAAATATAAAGTATTTAAAAATGCATAACACAAATTTTTTAAATATTAAGAATTCTAAAATTGTTCGAAATGAAATCTCTTGAAATTCTTTGGAATATTTAAAAATAACTTGAATTCATTAAAATCCTTTGAAAATGTTGAAATCCGTAGAAATCTCTTGAAATAAAATGTAATTATTCCCTAAATGTATCTAGAAATTTGTTGAAATCCCCTGAAGTATTCGGAAATCGTATAAATCCATTAAAACAAGTAGAAATCATTTCAAATTTCATGGAAATAAATGAAATTTAAATTATTTATTAAATTTCTCTAAAAAAAAACGCTTAAACAAAATGCATGCGCGCCTTCACGTTCCTGGACTTTTATTTTCTAATATTGAAAACGTAAACTATTTAAAAATCCATTATATAAAATTGTTAAATATTAAGAGTTCTAAACATTTCTGAAACGAGCTAAATAATTTGAGCAATGATTCATTCTAGTTAGTAAGATATACATATGTGAAAAAGCTTACTTACGTAATTTAAATATTTTCATGGATGCCACTTTTTTTTACATATCGGGAGACCTTAAATGGTTTATAATTGAAAAATCTACATGTACAATTGATAATCCAGAAATTGTTGAATTAAAAACGTCTAGAAACTATCTAATAAAATCAAAATTGTTTAATTTTAAACATTAATTTAAAATTGTCTGAGCACTAAAAATAGTATCTATTTTCGAATTGTTCAATTTACGAAGTAAAACTAAAAGTCTTGAATATGAACATTTTCAAATTAAACCCTGTGGTAAAATACAATTTTAAATAAAAAATTGTTTACATTTCTTAATTTGTAAATAAAAAATAATATTTTTTAGTTTTATTTTGATTTCGAAGAAAAGCTTAAGTTTCTTCATACAGGAAAAAGTAAGAGAAAGAGGTTGTTGATGGCTTTTGGTAGTTTTTGAAAATTGTTTAAATTCTAGAACTTATTAAATTTGTGTTCAATCGAAAAATGTTATTAAGATCAATTGCCAATCTTGTAATTCTTGTTTGAATTTTGGTCTAATGAAACAATAATTTTTATAGTCAACAGTATTATAGTAAATTTCAAAAATATTTCATTTGTCTAAATTCAACTAAAAAATATTTCAGCTTTAAAGTTTTATTAAAATCCTAAATAGTTTAGTTTGGGAAAAAAACCTACTCGCGATAGCATATTCTAGTTTTGAATACATAGAATAATGCTGTCGATGTAAAACGAACAACTGTATTTCCAAATATCGTCAGGGTAACCACTATTTTTAAAATGTTCGTCTCCCGGTTTTCTCCCGGTAAATATTCGTGATTTCACCCGGTTTAGAAAACAATATACTCTCTTTGCGAAACCCACAATTTTTTCACAAATATGATCATTTTCGGAAGTCGATAAGCATCAGAAAACCTTTTTCGAGAAATCTATTGACTTTGAATCATATAATAAGTAAGATAAGGAATTTTTTGTGACTAAAAAAGGAAAATATACTGTGATGCGTTTTATTGCATACTAGCAGGAAATGCTCGCGCGCAAATCGCGCGTTCACGTCTTTGGATTATAATTTCCTAACATGAAAAATATAAACAATTTAAAACTCCACTTTTTAATATAATGTTTTAATCATTTTTTAAACAATAATTAAGAATTTCGAATTGAAAACTTCTGAAATTTGAAAAAAATAGATATTGAACGATTTTGGACAATTTAGTTAGAAAAAGAAGTTGAATTGTATAATTTGTAAGTCAAAGCGCTAAAAATTAAACAATTTTGTTTTGAATTGAAGAATAATGAAATGGAACTATTTCAGATTACAATTTCGAAAATAAGACAATTTCAAAACCTTAAAAATGGAATGTTTCAAGATTCGGATTTCGGAAATTGGATTGTTTAAAATTCAAAGGAATCGAAATTGTATTATTTATAATTAAAAGCGTACAAAATTAAATAATTAGACATTTTTAGCTTTTGAATTTGAATAATTTTAAATTCAAAGCGATTAAAATTTGAAATTGAAAACTAAATTGAATCTTTTAAAGTCAAAGCTTCTGAAATTCTTTCAAAGTAAACAGTAACTTTCAAAATAAATATGTAGTAAATTTGAATGGTGAACATTAAAAATGAAGAAAATTCTACCCCAGAACGTTGAAACTTAAACGAATGCGAACTTCATTTAAAACTGAAAATAATTTTAGTCACCAAAAATTGTGACATTAAAACCTTTTTATATTCAAACCATTAAAAATTTCAATTATTTGAAGTACATTTGAAACCCTTAAAAATTAATAATTTTTAAATTGCTATACTTTCCAAACTTCAACCAATTAAATTTTAAATGCAACATTAAAACCCATGCAAGGGGACAATTAAAAATTTGGCATTCAACATGAAAATTCATAAGGCTAAAATCGTTACCATTTGAATTTAAAATTACAAAAAAAATACAATTAAATACAAATAGTTAATTTTTTCTTGTATTTTCTTGTATAAAAGTAAAAAAGTCAACAATAAAGTATAAGTTTCTACAATTCAAAAATTTGTATAACTTTTTATTATTATTTTTTTACTTTGTTGTAAAAATCTACAAGGTATTACAGAAAACTACAGGATTTTTAATTTGTGTGTTTGACGTCACAAAAACACTTTTAATTTTACTTAAATTATTGTAGAAAATTACAAATCTTTACAACAACAAAAAATAAAATACAAGATTTCACCAAAGTTGAAATTTTTTTCTTTACTCTCAATCTGTGTAGCATATTTAATATATAAGTTTCTACAAGAAACTACCATTTTTTTTTAATATTACACTTTTGCCTAGAACTTTTGCTATTATAATAAAATACAGATCAAGCAGCAATTTCAGGTATGCAATATTTTTTTATATTAAAGTTTTACCTAGATATTCACATCTATCAAACGCAATTTTAAATCAGAGATGTTACTTATTTTTCAAAATAACTTTATGTAAATTTATTCAGACAGGGAAATGCATTTTAATGAAACAAAAACCTTATTTAAAAGTGTGTATAAGTTTATTTTGTAAGATATTAATATTCAGTGACACAGTCATCACTGTTGTATTAATAATAAAAGCGATGGATTTTAATAAATTATATCAATTGTTAGAAACGCACCTCTTATTTCACCCTAAACTTGAAAAAAAGTAACAGGGAACACAGCTTCATAGAACAGAGATCGTAAAAGCCAAGTGTTTAAGAATTACTTCACGTTATCATAATGGTCAAACACACCTATCATTTTAGTAATTTTCTTTTCAAGAAAATTTTCTTATTTTTTTATATTCTAGCAAACATGCAACAAATTTATTTAAAATCAGTGTCTTCAGAAATATTAAACATTATTATTTTGATAATTAATAAAGTAAAATTCCTAAATATGTAATTTGAATATAATATAATTTTGTAGTTTTGTATACAAGGTATACTTATTCGGAGAATTTTCTTAACATATTCAAAGAATTTTTCTTGAAGAACCATTATTGCAGGTATCAAGGGGATTGCTTTCATTTATAGAAAGCCTCAAATTAATGCGAATAAGTCATACCTGTACGAAACATCCTTCTGGCAACCATACTTTTGGTATGTACCAGAATGCCATTATATAACTTCTTATTTTAAATAAATTATTTTTAATCATAAGGAAGTAATTTTTCTTAAACATGTGTAAATGCACAAAATTACAAAACAGAAGTCTATTTTTGAGTAATTACATCGCTATACAAATTTTCTTTTTGAAAGAATTCATTTTATTTAGAAGGAAGTAATTTTTCTTAAACTTTTGTAAATGCAAACATGTTGGATCCTGATAGTATAAAAAAGTCGGATAAATAATAAAGAAATGAGAGCGAGGTGGTTTGATTGTATCTTTTGTGCAATCATGTTACAAAAATTGACTTTCTTGAGTATTTGTTTTTAAAACACGATTTTTTAATGAACATACTACTTTTTAAGCCTTCTTGTGCAATTTTATTACACAATTGAACTGTTTTAAGTTTATGTTTTAAAAAAATTTACTTTCAAATATTTAATAGACATTAAGCCAGTTGTCGCTCTCTAGCGTTCGGTTCTTTTTACCGTTCACCAAAGTTCGATTCTTGGTCATCTCTAAATAATTGTCATCCTAGGTCGAAAAAGATCAACTTCTTGGCTGCAAAACGTGTAAATTCATGTAGATTCTTGTAGTTGTAAATTCTTGTAGGAAATTAAAACTACAATAAAATATAGCAATATACAAAAAAAAAGAATTTTAAATTGTGAATTATTTATGTCTTAGGGTCCACATAAAAAATTAATTAAAAATGAGCCAAAAAAACACCTTTCCAACTCAGAATTTATTAATTTTAAAAAACTCCTTTCTCCATCCTTTACGTTTCGGTACAATTGCGTACCTTTTTCAAAAGGTTTTTTCAAAAACCTGAGATAAGAATAATTTTGACGAGTAGAACAACCATCAAAAAGAAAACATAGAAAACTTATGTCGATTTTGAACGAATTCAAGTCAAAAAAATTGGAGTCAAAAATTAATAATAATAGAGCTTGTTATTGGGGTTATATATATATATATATATATATATATATCCCAGTGGGACCCTGCGGGGGTTGTTAACGTTTAGTTTTTAATTATATATAGCATTAGATTCTTTAGAAAATTTAAAAATATTTTTAAAGATTTGAGAATTTTGAATAATCTTTTAAAATTAAAACAATTACCTTCAAATCTTCTTGGTTTTTATTCGACATAAAATATCCGACATTGTAAAACTAGCAACATAGGAAAATTCCCTAATTATGAAATTCCCGAATCTAAACAATTACAAAATTGTTGAATACTAAAGTCAATAAACACCGAATCTATTTCAAATCAGACAGGCAGTGCAGCTTCAAATCACATAATTTATTTGATGAGCATACTTTTTATTTTATTATTCCAGAATTATCTAATTTGGGAATTTTCTATTTCAAATATTTTCCTTTTTGGAAATTTTACAGTTTCGAGAATTTCATTTTTCGGGATTTTACTGTTGTTCTATTTTTAAAATTTTTTCGAAATGTTTAGAAAGCTTTTTAAATAATCTTTTAAAATTAATTTTTCAGCATACAAAATCTTTTTTTTAGAAATTTTAAGACCATTTTTGTATTCTCTTGAAACCTTCCAAAATCCTAAAAAAGCTTCAAAATTTTATTTCGAATTCTTCAAAAATCTACATTTGGTTTGTAATTTTTTTAAATATTTAAATATCTTTAACATTGTTTAAAATCATTAAAAATATTTTCTCCAAACAAATTGTTCAAAATTAAAAATTATTTTCAATTTTCTTAGGAATCTTACGAAAATTTTTTTACCCTCTAAACCTTTTTAAAATTCTAAAAAAGATTCTTATTGCTTGTTCGAAATTTCCAAAAATCTATGGAAAATATTAAAAAAACTACCTTAGAATCTTCCAGATACTTTTTCGACAATTTTGAAATCTTTTTAAATATTCTCTTAAAAATAATGTTTTAAATAATAAATCATTTTAAGTTTTCCTAGGAATCTTACAAATTTTTTTATATTATTTTCAAATATTCAAATATTCAAATTTTTCCTAAGTTTTTTTTTTGAAATCCTGAAAAATTAAAACAATTGCTTTCAAATATTCCAGATTCCTTTTCGAAAATTTTGGAACATTTTTTCAATTTTTCTTTTGTAAAATAATTGTTCATAATGAAAGATTACAGGAAGCGAGGGATTTCGCAGTATTTTGAAGATTTGAAGAGATTTTCAAATATTTTTTACAATTCATTTGAATTTATAAGGAATTCACCCTGAATTCTTGTACATTTATCCAGAATTCTTTTCAATTTCTCGCAATTCTTTTGAAATTTTCAAATCTAAACCCATTTTAAACTGATTGAATTCAATGATTTTTTTTTAATGTTTCAAATCCAATTGATTCTTTTTCATCTTGAATTTGTATGAATTTGATAGAATAATTGTTCTCATTTGCCTTAATTTCCTCTAAATTCATTCAAATTTTACTGAAATCAATGGAATTTTTTCTAATTTATTTGAATTATTTAAAACTGTTTAAAATTTAAAACATCTTTCATTATTAATGCACATTAGTCACTTTTAGTCACCTTTAGTCACTTTTTCATGTTTTAAAAGTAAATTAGTCCGTTGCAGCACTAAGAAAATAAATAAAAAATTTATATATATAAATTACAAATTTTTTTATCCCATTTATAGAAGGTTCTACATTAAAAATGTTAAAAAATTAGAATTTTGGTGTTTGAATATTAATTGTCAGGCAAAATGGAAATGAGTTAGGAAAAAATGAGGGAAAAGTCAGGGAATTTTGAAAATGAAATTTTGCAGCCACCTTGATCCTTTTCTAAACCTTTTCTGTGCCCATATAAACTCTAACCCCGGCATGGAGAATTCTTGAAATGAATCGCCCGAATAAAAACTCTTTTCAAATCCATAATTTATTTCTTTTTTGCAAATAACAGCGAAGCTTCCAAAATGGTTCGGCGAGAGGCCCGGAAAGAAGACTGGCGACCCCGAATCACCGGAAGGCGAAGAAGACGTGAAGGTAGCTGATGTTGATCTGGAGGAACCTATTTTAGACGATGAAGAGGAAGAAGAAGAAGAAGGAGAGGCTGGTGATGAAGAAGAAGAAGAGGAGGAGGAAGAAGAGGAAGAGGAGGAGGAAGAAGAAGAAGAGGAGGAAGAAGAAGAGGAAGAGGAGGAGGAGGAGTAAAATCTCCCTTCACCATCTTCTTCGATCTTTCCTCTATTTGCGAATTTAAAATTTGCGATTCTCAAATTTCAAATTTCAAATTGCGCAATCGTCACTCGTTCCATGTTCTATTTCATCTACGTGCGAGCCCAAGACGCTCTAATTGTATTTTTCATGCAAATGCCATCAACACGATTTATCCACTCGATTTATCACCACGATTAATCAAGCAATGAAGCGCGGCAAAAACCTGTAAATCACATGCATCGCGCAAACTCGCTATTACTACTGTTATTATTATTATTATTATTATTATTATACAATTACAATTACAATAATGATATTATACACACGAACGCACATACACATTATTAAAATAAAATCGTTTATCGTATAAACATTGCTGCACCTTATCAACCTTCACACAACACGCACATACAAAAAATGTTGAGATTCAACGATTGATCGAAACTGCTATGAGATAATAACTTATTAATACACTCAACTCCTGATATAAAAACGGTTTCGGGCATGAATTGCAGTGGCCTTGATCCTAAATTGGGGGAATCCAAACGTAAACAGGCAGGGCCGCATGAACCATTTCGGTTGGATTTGGACGCATGACGCAACCTGATGCAACTAATGGGCTGAGAGTGCGTCCCTCGTGTTGTTTGTCACGCTTGACCAAGCTTCGCCTCACTGTATCCCGCGGCTCCCTTCAGCAAGAAACTGCTGAGAACATCAATTATAGGAATATCGTTAAGCCGGCGGGGGTTCTTATATCGGGAGTTACGTGTATAATATTGTTCCGAGTTCCAAATAAATTTTTATTTCAGGGGGTACGATTTTATTTGGAACATGTACATAGGTTCTGAATAGAATTTATTAATGATTTTATGTCTTGATAAATTAATTTAATACATTTAATCGACTAATTTTCTTTTCTCATTATTTTATTCATTCTCTACTCAATCAACAGTGTCTCGAATTTTAAATTTGTATCATGATTTGAGTAGAAGGTTATATTGAAGAGATTAATTTTCTACGACCACGGAAAAAACTTCCAGTCCAGTTTACTCTATAGTCTACTAAAATTTTGTAAGAAGAAAATTACGCTCTTTTACCCCGATGTCGGTACTTTGAGGAGTCGTTACTTTTGTTTCATGGCTGTCAATAAATGGCGTGAAAACTAGTTTTTCTTTATTTGTTCGAGAATTGGAAAAGCGGCTGTTCAAAAATTACGTCACGCTATTTTCAACGATTTTGTCATCCAGAGTGTCGTCACAAATACGACCCCCCACCCTTCAAATAAATTTATGTTTTTAGTTTCATTTGATAAATGCCTAAAGAAAAAAACATTATATTCTAACAGACTTTACAGACCAAAATCGTGTCAAAACAGGGAAGCAGGGTGATTTTTCATGAAAATAGGGGAATACATTCTTTGAACAAAAAATGAATGTATAGGTATCAAATTTAATTCTATATGAAACGCTTAAGATTTGAAGTTAAAATATATTGAATTTTCAATGAAATGGATGAATTTTCAACCAAAAAATATTAATTGAGGTTCCAGATGCAATTAAGGGACGAGCGCTCGAAAACATTATGAAGTATTGTCCAAGCGTATCGTGATATCCAAATTTTAAAGTTAAAAAGTTTAGATTTGTAAAAATACGTGTTTGTAGCGAATGACAAGAATGATCTTTTCTCTTTCTAAAGTTTTTTTCCCATCAACATTTTTAATAAAAAAATTACAAAGTGAAAAAAATGTCCTCAAATTCAATTATTTTTTAGAACATAAATCGTCATAAATCAGCCAAATATGATTGAAACCGTTTAAAACTTGGTATACTCACGAAGTATACTCTATGTATGACTACAAAATATAGAATTTTTTTCTAGCTAAATATTGTTTAATAATAATTAATTGGAAGTTTAAAGTGAAAAAAACTTCCAGTGTGACATTTGTTTCTCACTATTCAAGGAAGATTTTTAGAAATTTTTAGATCGATGCATAGGAAATTTACGAAATTAGGTATTTTATAAGAAAGCATATGATGCCGCCAACGGCGAGTAAGGAAGCTGCCTGATATATTGCTCAATACTGTTGGTTGCATAGAATGTTGTCTTATAAAATACCTAATTCCGTCAATTTTCAATAAATCGATCTGAAAATTTCTAGAAATCTTACCTGAATAGTGAGAAACTTCAACTTTGAACTTCCCTCGATAATTTTTATCGGTGAAATTAAAAGAACACTCTTCATTTTTGAGGCATCGATAGAGTATACTTCGTGTATGTACTACATTTCAAACAGATTCAATAATATTTGTCTGGGTTATGACGATTTATGTTTCGAACAATAATTGAATTTAGGGAAAAACATATTTCACGGAACAAAGTTCCGTCTTTTCATGCTCTACAAGTCAATATTTTAAAAAATTGAAATTTTTGATCTTTAAAATTTGGATATCACGAGATGCTTGGACAATATTTCTAAGCGTTTTCGAGCGCTCGCCCTCTTATTGCACCCGGAGCCTTAATTCCAAACCCGAAAAGATGAATTTTCAACCATGAAATATGGTTTTTCAACAAAATAGTTGAATGTTCAACAAACACAAAATTATTTTATTTCAAACACTTGCATTTATATCCAAACAGATGAACTTTCAAGCAAAATTCAAAAAGATAAATTTTCAACAAATCAATTGAATTTTCGAACAGAAAAGATGACTTTTTAAGAAAATAGTTGAATTTTCAACAATGCAATTAATTTTTCAACAAAATAGTTGTATTTTCGACTTACAAAGATGAATTTTCAATCAAATAGTTGAATTTACATCCTCAAGAAAATTAGTTATTAAACAACCAGTTGCATTTAAAACCAAACAGTTGAATTTAAAAAAAAAGGAACGAATTTTCAACAAAATAGTTCAACTTTTAGCCAAATATTTTATTTTTGAACTTACAAAGACGAATTTTCAACCAAATAGTCGAATTTTCAAAGAAAAAAGAATTAACTTCAACCACAAACAGTTGCATTTTTAACCAAATATTCTAATCTTCAAGCCAAAAGCACAATTTTTTTTTAAGTAGACAGTTGAATTTTCAACCACAGAAGATGAATGTTCAACCAAGAACTTTTAAATCCAAAAATACAAATTTTCAACAAAGAAGTTGAATTTTCAACAACATAATTGAATTTTCAACATAAAAGTTGAATTGTCAATAATGTAATTAATTTTTCAACAAAATAGTTGAAATTTTAACAATATGATCAAATTTTCAAGAAAATAGTTGAATTTTTAGCGAAATAATTGAATTTTTGACCTACAAAGATGAATTTTCAACCAAATACTTGAATTTTCAAAAAGTAAACATAGTTATCAACTAATCAATTGCATTTACAACCAAATAGTTAATCTTTTAAGCCGAAGAATGACGAAGTTTCAACATAATAGTTGAATTTTTAAACAAATAGTTTATTTTTCAACCTACAAAGATAAACTTTCAACCACATGGTCGAACTTCGAACAAAAAAGATTATGTTTGAAACAAAAAAAGTTGATTTTTCCAACCAAATATTTGAATTTTTAAACTGTTGACTTTTCAACTAAAAACGATACATTTTCAACTAAAAATGATCATTTTTCAACCAAAAATAGAATAGTTAAATTTTCAGTTAAAAAAATTAATTTTCAACTAAAAGAAAATAATTTTGAACAGAATAGTCCAAATTTCTACCAATGAAATGAATTTTTAACAAAGTAGTGCAACTTTCAACAAAGTAGTTTAATTTTCAACGAAAAATATGAATTCTCAACAAAAAATATATTACAATATTCGATATTTCAACGAAAAACAAGATTTTAATTTTAAAAACTGATTAGTCAAATTGTCAGTTAAAAAATGTATTTTGAACCAGAAACAAGAATAAATTTTCAACAAAATAGTTAAATTTGCAACCAAATAGTAGCATTTTTAATCAAAAGAGATTAATTCTGAACCAAAAATATTAAAGTAAACTTTTCAATTAAAATGAATAAACATTGAACGAAAAATAGGCTTATGCAATATATTTTTTTTCTAAATGCCTGACTTTTCCCTGATCAATAAAATTCCCTGACTTTTCATAACATTGTTTTTGGCTATGTTTGTTTCCCACTCACCAGGTTTCTTTGGCGTGTAAAATTAAATTCATAATAAATTTCTGTACAATTACTGCAAGTGATTTGTTTAATTTTCGAATTTCCAAAAATTACGTACACGAATGAAGGACACCCCCCCCCTTCCGTAACAAATCGTAATAAAATCTCTCGACCCTCCTCTCCCCCCTTTGAGGTGTTACGTAATTCAAGTACGGCCTCTTACATTGTTGTGAAAAAATGTATTAAAGTCCACTTCCGAGATGACGTGTTGCTGATTCAAGCACAAAAAATTTGATTAGAAATAGTTATTCCTTTTCGAGGAAATTGATGTGTCAGCTGAGAATCTCAAAGTCACACTGACTACAAATTGGAATCGGCTATGCTGCGGGTTGCGATGAAAAATGTAATCTTCAGTTTAAATGGTCGGCTTCACACCTACGGGCGGAAGGTTAGTTTCACGCGCGTAGAACTGTTGGTGGGAGAGAAATTTTCGCCTCGGAGAGCGCATGAAAGAAGGGTTGCCAACTTTTAAAATTCATGTACTCCAGCTGATAGAAACGGTCGGTAACGTAGGTCATCAGAGGTAATGATGCACAGTTACCGGCAGCTTCGATCAGCTTGAATATCTGAATTTTACAAGTAGGCAACCCTTCTTTCAGACGCTTTCCGTGACGAAAGTATCTCTCCCCCCAACTATTCTATGCGCGTGAAACTAACCTTCCGCTCGTCGGTGTAAAGCCGACCTATGAAAAATAAAAACTTACTCCCGAGATATTGAGTTTTGGAAAAAGTGTAAAAAAGTTTTGATCTAAAAAAGTAAACCAATTTCGAGTAAATCATGAAAAAAAAATCTGCTTCCGAGATACATATATGGGAAAGCTAAATAATTATAAGAAATGTTTGATACAAACAAATTAATCCG
This sequence comes from Andricus grossulariae, assembly GCA_011634705.1. Lineage (NCBI taxonomy): Eukaryota > Metazoa > Arthropoda > Insecta > Hymenoptera > Cynipidae > Andricus > Andricus grossulariae. Next base: position 19,895,455 of record JAABKJ010000755.1, read on the forward strand.
TTCCGAGAAAATCAAAATTTCTTTCCAGTGAGACTACACGGATAAAAAATCTCAATATTTACAAATAAAAGGTTCACCTTCTTTTTTGGTCAGAATTTTTTTTCAACTTTTTTCAAAAATTTGTCTTATTCGTTCTCACAAAATACATTTTCGAGACCAAAATACTTTCTTTATTTTTACTTTCCCCTCTACAACTACCCAAAAAAAATCGATTTCAAGGTTAATGTTTTGGGAAATACAAGACTGACTTACCTATATGACATAAATTCAGATCCGCCGTTTAAATGATTATTTTTAATGTCAAAAATCCGTGGAAGTTAATAAACGAAGAGTGCTAAGCAAGATATAATGAGAATAACTAAATAACAAACTAGTTTTTTTTTCGAAAATGGCTCGACCGAATTTATTCCACAAAATAAATATTGTGGAAACCAATGAGACAATTTTCGAAAAAAAATTCCGACTAAAAAAAACCAGGAAAAAATGTTTTTTAAATGTTGAAATTTGTCTTTAACCATGTACTCCCAAAGGATACACTGTAATGCAAAAAGGAATGTCGATTTATTGGGGATGGATCATTTTTTATATTTTAGTCTCCACCTCAATGTCAATATATCAATAAATAAATTATTTTCACTGTAAACATGATTTCAAAACATTTCAATGGATTTCAAAACATTTCAAATAATTTCAAAACATTCCAATGGATTTCAAAAGATTTGAAGGATTTCCATTGATTTAAGAGGATTTCTACATATTTTAAGGAATTTTAAGGTATGTCGAAGGGCTACAAAGTATTTCAAAGAACTACCAAATTTTGACGGAATTTAAGGAGATTTCCAAACCTTTTTAGTGATTTCAACGATTTTCAAGAGATGACAAATGTTTCAGGGTATTTTAAACGATTCAAAAGAATTACGAGAAGTTTTATAGATTTCAAATGATTTAAAAAGATTTCAAAAGTTTGAAGAAATGGCCTATTATAATTGTAGAGAGAATCTCGATTTTGGAAGGGAATTAAAAAAATTGTTAAGGGACTTCGAACGTGTTTAACCAGATTTGAAAAGATACCGAAGGATTTTCACGAATGTTGAATGTTGTCCGGAGATTTTAATAAATTTCGAAGATTTGAAGAAAATTGAAGGATTTTAAAAGCTTTTCAAAGATTTTAAAGGATTTGAAAGGATTTTGAGAGATCTAAAGCAGGATTCTACTTTCAAACGCGCAAAAAATTCTATTTTTGTGAATTTTTTTAAAAACATTAATAAAGATATTGATTGAGGGTTTCTTATGCCTAATAAATATACTCCTAAAATACATTAAAAATTGTTTAAAAAATCTTCAAAACTACCAAGTCGATTGGTCTGAAATTTTTACCACATATTCTATGCATATACATCAAACGGTAGTAGCAGATTTATATGAAAATTTTTATTTTTACAATTATTTTTTTTTGCAAAAAATAAGAGAAAAAATGAAATTTTTTCATTTTTTCTGTCGAATTACCGCCATTTTTTTTGCATGTAAATGAAAAAATCTACTACCACTCTTTAATGTATATGTATAGAATATGTGGTAAAAGTTTTAGACTAATCGATTCGGTAGTTTCGGAGATTTTTTTAACAAGCTGTAAAAACGTGGTTTCGAGAAAATGCCGTTTAGAGAGAGCACATAAAATTAACTAAAAAATTTTCTAAATGTATTTTGAGAGTATATTTATTAGGCACAACGAACCCTACATCAATACTTCATTAATGTACAAAAAAATGTACAAAAATAGCATTTTTTTCGCGCGTTCGCAAGTAGAATCCTGCCTTAAAGGGGGTTCGATGATTTCACGAGATTTTAAAAGATTACAAGGTATATAAAAATGATAAAATGATCAAAAATTAAATAAATCATCAAGAAATGATAAATTATGAAAAATTAAAAATCTGCGTAAATACCTGTCTCATTATACAATAGACGCGACTCCACCCAAGACATAGTATTTTTTTATCCTTTTTTTAATATTTAAAAAAGGGAATACATTGAAATTATAAAGAGTCGCCTGATTATAAAGGGGGAATTCGATAAGATGGTATTATAATCATTTTTATCATTTTTTTCCCTATTCGCAACCAGTTTTTCAACATACAAACCTTAATGAATTTCGTTTTGTTAAAATGCATTTTCCAGTTTGAATAATAAATTCTAAAAAAAAGAGTCAACATTATAAGTTTAATTTCAAATAAATATTGAACTGAACGATATACTTAATATTTTTCTGTTTATAATTTAATTTAAACTATAATTATCTATATTTAAAAATAAACGTATGGCAATGAAGACAAAAAATAACGAAAATCTAGGGACAGGTTGAACCTTTTATAACAATATTTACTTGAAATAAACAATTGGCAAAAGTTATACTTTTGTTCCTTTAAAGTTTAAAGGTCAGAAACACGAGACAATAAGATTTTTGTACATATTGTTTAAAAGAACAGATAAAATTATGTTCCCTAATACCCGCGCCGGAGCTTGCGACTTACACGTTCATTCAGAAGAATCTAAGTTGGCCTTTACTCGGTTGGTCACGTTACAGTGAAGTAATGTGGCATTTAGTCCTCTAGAGAACTAAGTAATGCCATGCGCATCCCAAATCTACCCCTTCTCCCTGAAACTGCGCATCGCAACTTAGATTCTTCTGAACGAACGTGGTCGCTCGTACCGGCGCGGTGATTGGGGAACGTATCGTGTTAAACGAGCTATTGAAAATTTGTTTTTTTAAAATTATTTTTGTCAGCTGAAAATTTAACAATTTAATTTTTGGTTGAAAATTGATCTTTTTTATTTGCAAATTTATGTATTTTGTTAAAAAATTCGCCTTTTCTGGTAAAAAATAATCTTCCTTGAAAATTCATGTTTTTGGTTGAAAATTCAATTATTTGATAAAAAATTAATCTTCTTTGTAGGAAATTGAAAAACTTTGGTTGAGCAGTCATTTTTTTTAGTTGAAATTCGTCTTTTTGGGTTGAAAATTAATTTCTTTGGTTAAGAATTTAAATATGTTGTTAAAAATTTGTATTTTTTTGTTGAAGAATAATTATTTCAACTGCAAATTTAACTATTCCATTTTTAGTTAAAAATTTATTTTTTCAGCCGAAAATTCAACTATACTTGGTCGAATGTTGTAATAATTTTTAAAAATTCTGTGTTCTGGTTAAGATTCTTGATTTTCGTTGAAAATGCCGTAGTGGAAAAAGTTTCACCAGGAAGTACATGTCTACAACTGTAATTTTTTTTTAAAACATGTACTTCTTTGTAAAAAAATGTACAAAATTTAACACAAAAATTAGATGGAGTAGGCGCCACGCGCCTACAAAAAAAGGGTTTCGTAGCCTATATCAATTTTGAACATCATGTCAATTTTAGACCGACGCCGAATTTGAGCCCTATGTCTATTTTGGACCCTATCTCAGTTTTGGGCTTTATATCAGTTTGGGACACTGTCTCAATTTTGGGCCCTATGGCTGATTTGGGCCCTATTTAAATTTTGGGCCTTATGTCGAATTGGATCCCATATCAATTGTGGGCCCATGTCAATTTTGGGTGCAATATGAATTTTGGACGCTATGTGTAAATTGAGTCGTACGACGGACGGACGGACGGACACCCAAGCGAAACTATAAGGGTTTCTGCCCGGGGCTGCGAAACCCTAAAAATATAAATTTTTGCAAGCAATACTTTTAGAATCCGCACCAGCTTTTCGACTTGTGTATACTTTACTGTCAATTTTCGCAGGACATGTGATATATGAGTTTCTACAAAAAACTACAATTTAAAAAAAAAGAATATTTTTCACCAAGAACTTTTGCTATTACAATTAATCACACATCTAGCAGCAATTTCTCGTATGCAACATTTGGTTTACATTCCAATTTTATCTAGATATTTGTATCTGTCAAACGTAATTTCAAATAAGAAATATTTTTAATGTTTCAAAATAATTTTATGTAAATTAATTCCGCCAGGAAAATGAATTTTAATAGAAAAAAACTTATTTAGGTGTGTATAAGTTTATTTTGCAAAATATTACATTCAGTGACACAGTCATCATAATTGCTTTAATAATAAAAGCGATGGATTTTAATAAATTTTGTCAATTGTGAGAAACACATCTAGCTTCAGTTCCGTATCGAATCAAGAGTGATTATCTTCAAAATAACATCAAACATACTGAAAATACAAAATAAAGCCGCCAAAATTCAGCGAAAATTTTCATTATTGTTTTCAATATCCATCATTGCAAAAAAATATTTAAGAAGATTTTGAAAAATTCCAATTTTGATTAATACATAACAATTAAACAATTATTAATTTGGAAAAAATTCGAGTAAGTTTAAGATATATTTAGAAGTTTTGAAAATATTACAAAATAATTTAAAGCTTGAAAATATTTTAAAACATTTAAAACAAAATGAAGATTTTTGAAGATTCGGAACACAAAATTTAGAAGCTTTTTGAGCATTTTGTAAGGTTTCGAACGAATTAAAATTTTGTATAAAAATTCATGGAAAAACTAAAATTGAATTTTTTAATTAGATTTCTGGAAAATTTTCAAATTATTTTTTTTGGTCAAATTCTTAAGAGAATATTTAAAAAGATTTCAGCACAAATTTTGATGCATAAATTATTTTTCTAGCTTAAAATTACTTAAAATAATATAATTTTGAAAATTTATCAATTTTTTTATTCATTCTTCAATTAATAGCATTGAAAATAATTGCGTGGATTTCTATTTTCTTAAATCTTTGAACTGCATAATGTATAAAAGTTGAAAATTAGAAATTTTGCAGTTCAACGGCTTTTAATTGAGAAATTTCAATTGAAAAGTGTCAAAAGCTTTCATTTTATACCTGTAAATTATTTAGCGTCTGAATAAAAAAATTTTCAAGCTTTAATTTTGAAAATTCAAAAGTATTTCACATTGAGTGAAATACTTTTCTTCAATTGTCAAATTTTTATTTGCTCTCAAGAAGTTGTTCTTTTTCGACCTAGGATGATAAATGTTGAGAACTATGCAATTACATAATTTCAAATGACCATATATTTAAAAAAAAAACTTCAAACGTAAGGCTTTTTGTTGTTTAATTTAATTATATTCATTATATTATAAATATTTGTCATCCTAGGTCTAAAAGGACAACTTTTTGGGTGCAAAACCTGTAAATTTCAGTAGATTTTTTTAGTTGTGAATTCATGTAGAAAATTATAACTACAATAAAATACAGCAATATGAAGTACAGAAAATGTACAAAATTCGTCACAACAATAGGAAAAAGTTGTACCTTCCTGTAATCTTGGTCGTCATTTATTGTATTTATTTGTAGATTCCTGTAAAAATGTTTTTGGTTTTTGTACTTTTTTGTAAAAATTTTTCCACCAGGGTGGTTTGTTTGAAAATTTAACTATTTTCTTGGAAAATATTTTTTCTGGGTAATAATTATTTTTATTAACTGAAAACTTACCTATTCAATTTTTGGTTCAAAATTGTTCTTCTTTATTTGAAAATTCATGTTTTTTTTTAATTTCGTTTTTTTATAGAAAAATAATCTTTTTCTTTATAAATTCATATTTTTGGTTGAAAACTCAACTATTTGGTGAAAAAAATTAATCTGCTTTGAAGAAATTCGACAATTTGTTTAAAAGATCATTTTTTAGGTTGAAAATTCAACTATTTTGTTAGAGAGTTAATTTATTTGGTTAAAAATGTGACTATATTGTTGAAAATTTGTTTTATTTTTGGTTGAAAATTAATTCTTTAATTATTTTTCCAACTGCAAAATTAACTATTCCATTTTTAGTTGAAAATATAACTACCTGGTTGAAAGCTGAACCTTTTTGTTCCGAATTTAGTTTTCTGGTTGAAGATTTTTTATTTCAGTTGAAAATGGTTTGGTTGAAAATGTAACTGTTTTCTTGTAAATTTTACTTTTTAGGCAATAATAATTTTGTAAACTAAAAATATAACTGATAAATTCTTGGTCACAATTTGTCTTTCTTAGTTGAAAATTCATGTGTTTTGTTGAAATTTCAGTTTTTTGGTAGAAAATTAAGGTTCTTGCTTGAAAATTCATCCTTTTGGTTAAAATCTTAACTATATTGTTGAAAATTCTACTAGTTGGTTGAAAATTGATACATTGTGTTGAAAATTCGTATTTTTTGTACAATATTCTTCTTCTGGGTTAAATGTTTAACTACTTGATTGAACTACTTTGTTAAAAATTCATTTTTCGGATGCAGATGCATCATTTTAGTTGAAAATTCATCTCTTTGGTTGAAAATTAATCTTTTTGGTTAATATTTGGGGGGGGGGGGGTCGTTAGGAATAATTTTTTAAAGTGAAATCATAACTATTCCATTTTTAGTTGACCTTCTTTTTTTAGTTAAAAATTCAACTATTTTGTTGATAGTTGGTATTTTGTTGAAAATTCGTCTTTCTAGGTAGAAAATTAATCTTTTTGGTTAAACATTTATGTTTTTGGTTGAAAATTCCACTATTTGCGTGAAATTTGATCTACTGTGTTACAAATTCTATAATTTCATTAAAAAGTATCTCCTTTGGTTAAAAAGTCAACTATTCTCTTAACAATTCATATTTTTGGCTGATGATTCAACTATTTTTTTGAAAAGTCGTCACTTTTGGTTGACTTCAACGGCTATTGATTTAAAAGTAAAATCTGTTTGGGTTGAAATATTACCTATTACATTTTTCGTTGAGAATTGATCTCTTTTGGTTAAAAATTAATCTACTTCGTACAAAATTGAACAATTTCGTTATAAAGTCGTTTCTTTCTGGATGAAGATTCTTTACTTTATTTGAGAACTCATCTCTATTGGTTGAACATTCATTTATTACATTTCTAATTATTCATAAATTATCATCAAATATGTTTTAAAATAAGGCTGTGTCATCACTCATCCCGAATTTTGGAATGACGAGATACTTCGTTAAGATAAACTGAACTAACTTTACAGGATTTTAATATTTGGTTGGCTGATACTTTCTTAAAATTCTGTTTAAAATGATAAATTTAGAGGCTGTTGGTTATAATTTAAGAGTGATTTAGAATTTACAAATTTCACTGCTATTGAATTTAGACCATTTTTTTTAACGCTTTTTAATATTGATTTATTTTTTTTACTTAAAATAGAGTATTGCTTTTGTTTCTCTACAGTCTGGTAATTATTAACATTAATGTCTTAAAACTAGATTGGAAATTATTGAATTCGTCTACCAATACATTTTGATTGGCGGTTAATTAAAGTTTAATTCCTTGAATGTGTAATTACGTCTTCGACAAATTAAGTTTTTTTAGTTCATTATTGAATTAAATCCACTTCCGCTGTGTACGTCGCTTGACACCTCGGGCTGTAATGGGTTAATTAGGCAGCGATCGATAATTAGGTCACCAATTTGGGATTCATCGAAATGTATGGAGCAGTGTAAATCAGCTTATGAAATTTCTGCGAAATGTTTGTTGCCTTTTGCAATTTTATATTATAATATAAAATTAATATTAACACAAATTTTTTTGCAATTCATAGTATATCTATCTATTATAAAAAATGATAGAAAATCAAGGACAATATTTTTGACAATTGACGGAAATTGATGTCCTTAAATTCGGAATTAATATATATAATTTTTTCAGAATACATAGTCAATCAAGCCGTTGCATTGTTGATAAAAAATACCAATTTTTCGATGAAAAGTATTAACATAACCTATTATTGTTCAAATATTGTAAATATTATTAAAAATATAATGATTTTTTATGAACAACAGCAATTTTGGATGAAAAACACCATCTTGGTCAAATTATGATGATTTTTGTTCTGAAATAGAAATGTTTGGTGTAAAACTGTAACATAACCTAAAATTGTTGAAATTTGAGGATCTTTATTGAAATCTATTTTTTTCAAATTAAATATACACATTTCCGACGAAAAACACTAGCATGATACAAAATTGTCAAGATATTTTAAATATTGTTCAAATAATAATGATTTTTGTTTTAAAATACCAATTTTGAGTATAAAACGCTTTAACGTAACCTTAAATTGTTGAAAAATTATGAATGTTCAAAATCTAATGATTTTTGTTAAAAAAAATGATTTCCTGTTAAAAATGTTAATCAAAATTGAAACTCTTCAAAAATTGCAAATCTTGCTCAAACTAATGATTTTTGTTATAAAATATAAATTTTGCGTGAAAAGCGCTGACAAACTAAATTTTGTTAACGTTGTGAATTATTTTCAAAATTAAATTTAAAAAAATCAATTTTTGAAAAAAAAAACCACTAAGATATTCCAAAATTGTTAAATGATTCAAAATCTCGGCCATATTATAATAATTTGTATTTTATAATACCAATTTTTTGTGAACAATGTTAACATAACCTAAAAGTGTTAAGATCTGTGAATCTCCTTCAATATATTTTCTTATTATTATCAAAATACCAATTTCCGATGAAAAACACAAACATGAAACAAAATTGTTAAAAGATTTTAAATATTGTTAAAATAATATTGATTTTTGTTTTAAAATAACAATTTTTGGTGTAAAACGCTTTAACGTAACCTAAAATTGTTCAATGTTTTTAATTCTTTTTTAATCTAAAATTTTCTATTAAAAATACCTATTTTCGACGAAAATCACTAACATAGCCCAAAATTGTTCAATGATTTTAAATCTTGGACTAAGTGTAATAATTTTCATTTCAAAATACCAATTTTTGGTGTAAAACGCTAACGCCCGTGTAGAATAATGTCCTGGAAGTCTGGCTACAGGTCTGGCCCAGGTCTGGATTTATCTAGACTGTCTAGTCTGGAATGTTTGGTCTGTCCCAGGACTGGCGCTGATCAGCGAACCAACAACAAAAAAAGTTCTAAGTTCGATCAGCCAATTTTTTCGACATATTTAAAAAAAGTCACAGGGTGTTTAAAATGATAGAAAATACAAAAGTCACACTATAAAAACAAGACTTTTTTCTTATCACCTTGACAGTCTGGTCTGGTCCAAGTTTGGCGCTGATCAGCTAGCCAAGATCAACAATTGTAATTTCGGTCTGGAAGGTCTGGCCTGGCCCGGACCAAGGCCTAGGGCGCGCAGTTGTTGTATCTCGCGCTTTGCGCTCGATAATATATTTACCTCGCGCTTCGCGCTTTTTCTTTCTTTCTAATCCCTTGACAGTCTGGCCTGGTCCAGGTTTGGCGCAGATAAGTGAGCCAAGAACAAAAAAGTTCTTAGTTCGATCAACAAATTTTTTGTTGACATATTTCAAAAAAGTTACAGTGTATCTAAAATGATAGAAAATAAGAAATTCTCACTACCAAAACAAACTTTTTTTTCTTCTCCAATAACTAGCAGCTGACCAGGCCATAACTAGTGGCAGACCAGGCCGTACCTAGCGACTGGCCAAACGGTCTGGCCTGGGGCTAGCCAGAAAAAACGTTACAATTTTGGCCGGGACCAGGCCAGACCATCTGACCAGCGTCAAGACTAGAAACCAGACTATCTGGTCTGGGCCAGACCAGCACCAGAACATTTTTCCACACAGGCGTAACCTAACATTGTTAAAAAATTATGAACTTTTGAAATCTAATGGTTTTTGTTTAACAATGTCAATTTCCGGTAAAAAAACGCTAACAAAACCGAAAAACGTAATTTGCTGAAAAATTTCTTATCTTGAAATCTAATAATTTATTTGTGAATAAAAGTACCTATTTTCGGTGTAAAACAGTAACATAACCTAAAATCGTTCAGAATGGGTAATGTTGATAATGATTTTTATTTGAAAATGCTCATTCACAGAAAAAAACTCAACCTAAGATATGAAAAAATTGACTCTGCTTCGAAACTTTATGATTTTATATTAAAATTCGATAAAAAACATAGTTTCCAGCCAAAAGAACAATCATAAAACGCATGTATCATATTTACAATAAGTTATTAGATCTCGAGACAGTGAATGTACGTGGGTTAGCTTTCACAGATGACAAGGTCGTTATAGCAGAATCAATCGAAGACTTGCAGAGAATTTTGAGTAAACTAAGTACAAGTATGAAGAACACGGGCCTCAAAATTAACGTAAATAAAACAAAAATCATAGTGTTTGAAAGAAAAGATGAGAAAACAATGTGCAACATTGTCTTAAATGATGAGAGATTAGAACAAGTTGATAAGTACGTATATATATATATAGGTAGCCTATTCACTAGTGACGGGAAGATAGATGGGCAATTAAATAGGCGCATAATCGAGGGTAAGGAGGTTATCGGTAGAGCAGGGTCCGTTATCAGAAGTAAAAACATATGACGAAAAGCTAAAATGGCAATACATAATACTATATTTGTACTGACTGTACTATACGGTATAGAGACATGGACCTGTCAAGAAAAGGACAAGAGCAAAATTATCGCGATTGACATGAATTTCCTACGCAAAATATGCGGGAAACACTGATGGACAAAGTGAGAAACGAAATAATCATCAAAGAATGTGGTGAAAAACACACAGTAGTTGACACATAGAAAATAAATCAATTAAGATGGTTCGGGCATGTTGAAAAAATAAAAGATGAACGACTAACGAAAGAAGTGTATAAAGTTAAAGTAAATGGCAGTATGCTCAGAGGCAGACCGCGGAAATAATGGTTAGAATATGTGAATGAGACCTATTCGTAGAGGTATAACAACACATAGAAACACGAGAACCTGCATGAAAAAATGCATGGACGTGCAGGAAGCTAGAGTAGTATGCCAGGACAGAAAAGTTTGGCGACAAATAGTTTATAAAAAGAATTTAAGTAGAGTGAATGACGCCAGAAGCAAAAGATCTTGGATACTAATGTGCCCGAGTGGGGAACCTCACATAACAACCTTGTGAGGCTCTTCACTTGAGGTGATCGCCAGAGAGATTGATCAGCAACCTGGGTCGGAGCAGTGTTGCGGAACGAACGTGTTATTTAAATAAACAACACTAGAATTCCAGATCAATCTAGAAAAATCTATACCTTACATCTATATACCTATCTACACATTACTATTTTCCAACCGAGCGAGTCACGCCTACCCCGAAAGGGAAATGGCTTAGTGGTATAATAATAATAATAAATAGTTAATTTGAAAGTTTCAATTTAACCTCGCAAGAGTTTAAAAAAACACAAACGTTTGTCAATTCGCATAAGGTTTTCTACGATTTTTCTTAATAAAAGGATTTTTTTGTAGATTTAAATGTCAAAATGTCAAACTTAGAAAACTACTTTAAGTAATGAAAAGCCTATCAAGTTTTCAACAACAATGATTACGAGATTTCCGAGATATATCGTCATAACACTTTTTTTAGATAGGAAAACAATGATCTATCATTCATTTTTTGAAGTAGCATGATATTACGGAAAATTCTGCAAACAAAATTGAGTTACGGATGAAAAGGAGAGATAAATATTGTTTTTTACTATGAAAATAAATTGAAATTGGTTTTCATAGGGTTTTTAAATCTAACTATTTAAAATTCTTCCAATTTAAAAGTATAATTTATTTCAATAGCTATAGTAGCTAAAGCTGACATTCGGGTAAAGTAAGGAGAATTTGCAAAGCAACATAAGTGTTTGGATAAACAGACGTCAGACATACGTATTTCGTGGACAATTTCCCTGTATTGTGCTGTAGAAGTTCACTAAGCTCATCTTGCAAATCTGTGTCATCGATTTTTGGCTCATTCCATCAGTTAAAATAAGTTACAAATCTTTTAAATTCTTCAGCCAAGATTCTTCATCCATCATTCGAAGTTTAGAGATGTTGCATAAGAATCAAAAGTAATTATTACATTCATCAAGAATCTGAAACATTTCTTCTATGCAAACAATAAATTATATCGACGGTTTGGTACAAACAGTCCACACAAAAATTTTTGCCTACGTATTTGTGCTTCAACTTTGAAATTTCCTTCAACGCCTACAATTTTTGCCTATTCCTTAGCATCTGTTATGACTGAAGCACTACACCCTGGATCAGATCTACGTTCTACGAAGTAGGATTTCAATTCTTGAAGGGGTTTTAAAGCAGAGTTAATATTCATTTGAACACTTTGTGGTGTTTTACTAGTCGCGTTAATTTGAAAGAAAAAATCCAGAAGAAAAAATATATCATTTCTGTACAATTGATAAAAAGCCGAATATAAGGGCGTCTGTCCAGACACTATCCCACCTTGTGGTGTACCCAGGGTAAGAATTAATTTTGGTTAATGGCGATGAAATACCCTTCAAATTACTCTCCGCTGGAAGCCACAACCTTCTTCCAGTGATCCTCCCACTTTCGGAAGCACTCCTCAAAGTCACCTCAATTAATAGCTAATAGCTGCTTCGCCGCATTCTGTTTTATTTCCTCTACATCATGAAATCGTTTTCCTCTTAAAGGATAATTCAATTTGAGAAACAGCCAGAAATCACAGAAAGTCAGTTCAGGACTATATAGGTGTTCCCGAAGTTGTGCAAGGCTGCATTTGTCCAGAAATTACTGAATAAGCTACGATGAATGGGCAGGTGCGTTGACATGGTGAAGAACCCAGTCGCCACTTTACCAAGGTTTATCCCCAAATCTTGGCTCAAAATTTCCGAAACAATAGTTTTTAGATTGCTGAGGTCATCCTATATCTCCCTCACTGTTAAAAGTCGATTTCCATTAATTAAGACTCGCACTCGTTCCACATTTTGAGGTATTTTGGCGGTTGCGCGCCTGTCATAGCGAGAGTCACTTTCCACTGAAGTACGACCACTTTTAAATTGCCTGAACCACTATCTAATTTGAGGATCACTCATAGACTCATCACCATACACTTTCCGAATCATAACGATGGTTTCCGAACATGAATGGTCGAGTATTTGACAAAATTGGATGCACACTGTTTGTTCGTTGCGTTCCGTCATCCTGAAATGCGACGCGTACATGGTTAGACGTTTACGCAAATGCCTACACTGTTTGACTAAAAATTTGCAGGTCCGTATCACTTAGCATTCAAAGTGTGAGGAATACATGAATTACAAGAAGCACGCGATTTTATATCCTTGATTCTTTTTTGTACCATCTACTTTATATCCACTTTATTTCCGATGCCTGCACTAGCTAATTTAGTTTTATTGCCAAAGCAATGCAATCAACTCACTTAGTCTAGATTTTCCTAGAATCTATTTAAGAAACTTCAGAATTCTGATTCCTGTCATTAAGTATATGAAAAGTTTTCCTTGAGCGGCTGCCCCTTGCCCTTTGCGTCTGGAGGCGGACGCCTCCTCTACTTCATGTTTGAAGCGTTCCCTCGGTTTCCATAATTTTGAAGAAGGATAAAGTACAGAAAGTCTGATCTCCTTTGGACTCATGGCACGTAAGAGCAATAAAGTTTCATATCGCAAGGAAGAACAATACATGACCACGAGTCAAGTACACTAATCTTCAAGAAATGTGCACGTGCTTGGATGGTGAAATGTTCTTCCGTCTACTTTTCACCTTTTCTCTTAGAATTCTTTCTACTTTTCTCTCTCTCTCTCTCTTTGAAATTTGTCTCCCAGAGTATCAATTATTCATAATGGCAGCAGGCTTAAAAAAAACAAATACCTCTCTAGAGAGAAGAGGGACTTTAAAACAGTGGTAAAGAGAAGGGGTTTAAAATAAAGGAGGGGAGAATTTAAAAGAGAACTGTTGTAAAAAAGGTAAATTTTAAATTATTACTGTTTTTACGTATCTTATTTTACCGATCCTAAACAATCATTTTAAATTTGTCTATTTTTTTTTAAAGAATGTTACCTACTTCTATCATTTATTTTTTCTAAGCCTTCTTTAGTTTATTAATTTTTATTCCTTTCTTCTTTCATGGAATGATGTATGTTTGTATAATTCATTTTTAACTGAGAAAAATGAGATCAAATAACTTATAATATATAATTCAGTGACTATAAAGAAAAGAAAGAGAAAGATGAATTGAAGAAGTTGCATGGAAAATATGAATATAAGAAAACAGGGTGAGAAAGAAGAAGGGACAATGGTAGGAATGAAGGTGCAAAAATGGAAAAAATGGAAAAAGGAGGAAATACTAAGCTGGGAGAACTAATTTTACCGAGAGAAAATGAGAGGAAAGATTGTCATCGCAAAAAAGAAAATAAAGGTTATAAGAGATAGGCAGGGGGAGAAATGTAGAGTAGAAAATGGAGAAAATTTGAAGAAAATTAGAAATAATAAGCGTTACAAAAGAGAGATAGTGGAAAAAGAAGAAAATATAAGGAGGAACTTAAAATATGTGGAGAGTGTGTGAGACAAATTCAAAAAATGAGTTTTAGAAAATAATTATGATGGCAGAAGACAAAAGAGAAGAAAGACTTTAAAGAGAGAAGAATGGAGGAGGAGAATCAGAAGAATGAGATGGAAGAAGAATAATAGTTTAGCAGTGTGTGATGAATGAAGTAGAATGGAAGAGAAGTATATAGAAGGAGAAGAAAATGATGAGAACGTAAGAGAATAGAGAATGTGAGAAAAGAATGTGAAATAGTAGGAATTTAAGAGAGTGGGAGGGAAGAGAAAAAAGAGACGGCAGATAGGTGGAATAAGAGAAGAGTCGGAAGGCATTTAAATTAGAAACAATACAATGAAGACAAAGAAACATAATTAAATAGGATAAGGAATATAAAAGAAAAGTAATAATTTAAGAGGGAAGTAGGGACGAAAAAATGGGAGGGAAAAGGCTTGAAGTTCGAGAGACAGAGAATTTTTTATTATGAATCTGAGATAAAAATTCCAAAATTCAAAATGACGGATCCAATATGCTGGAGAAAAAAGAAAAAAATAAGTCATGTGGCTTCAAAATGGGGTTTCGGAAGTTTTTTGGGTCGCTGATTACGAATCTGAAGTAAAAATTCAAAATGATGGCTTCAATATGGCAGCCTAAATATTGAAAAATTGGTATCGTGACTTCAAAATAAGATCTCACGGGTTGTTTGGGTCGCTGACTACGAATTTAGAGTCAAAATTTTGAAATTTTAAAAATTCAAAATGGCAGATCCTATATGACGGCAAAAATTTAAAAATAGGTCCCGTAGTCTCGTTTCCGGGATTTTTGGGTAGCTGTTTACGAATCTAATATCAAAATTCCAAAATTTAGAATAACGGATTGAATATGGTGGAAACAATATTAAGAAATTGGTACTGTACCTTCAAAATGGGTCCTCAGTGGTATTTCGGGTGGCTGATTATCAAACTGAACTCAAAATTCAAACATTCAAAATGATGGATCCAAAATGGCAATTAAATAATTAAAAAAGAGTATTATATCCGCCGTAAAACCCCCGAGAATCAATTTTGAAGTCACGGGATATAAATCCCGCCATATTGGATTTGCCATTTTGAATTTTGGAATGTTGACTTCAGATTCGTAATCAGCGACCAAAATGCCTCCGAGAATCCAGTTTGAAGCCACGCAATTTATTTTTACATTGTTTGTCCGCCATTTTGAATTTTCAAAATTTCAAAAATTTGACTTCAAATTCGTAATAGGTGACCCGAAAAACCATCAGGGTACCACATGATACCTGAGGGTATAGCTAACACTTTCTTTTGTCTTGCGCTATGCATTTTTTTTTAAATAAAGAAATTAATAACTATTTCCCACTTATCAACTAAACATGCAAAAGAGGCATGTATTTTATTTATTCAGTTTTTTTAAATAAAAAATTAATAACTGTTACCCACTTATGTATTGTGAAAAATACATTGTTTATAATGCCGTAAATGAATAATGGCGCGTTGAACGAAAAAATGTCATGAGAGTAAAAAGTTTAATCTTGTGTCAGAGATTAATAAAAAAATTTCAAAAAAATCAATTCTGGTAATTAAGGGTCTTTATTGATAAAAATTGTTATAAATAATTAGGCAAGCGAGTTTATGAACAATAAACTATGTTAATAATGGTGTATATAGGCTTTTCAATCGTTTTAGTGAAAATTATAACACTGGACGGCATGGATAATTTTTTATTAACAAATTAAAATTCTAGACAAGTTCCTCTTAAAAATAGCTATTTTGAACAACAATTCACGGAGAGAAATTTTTATTCGATCGAAAGATTTCTTCCTTCTTTAACGAGGTCTAAGCCCGATATAGACAATGTACCAGTTTCAATCTTTTCTGAGCAATGCATTCTGAGATACAATTGTGGAAATATGTCAACTTTCTTAAAAAATCATTTGTTTATAACGTTGTAAATTGAAAACGGTTCATCCTAGAAAAAAAGTGCAAGAGACAAAAAGTTTTATTTTTGCTCAGCGATGCTAAAAATGGTTGACCTGAGTGCTTAATCGTTTTCCATTAGTATAACTTTAAATGTTACACTGTTAGAAATAGCTGTACTAGATTTAGTATACATGCAATGGAAGCAAGAATGCACAACATGAAATTAAATTTAGTATACCAGCGTACAGTAAATTTAGTATATGCATACTCTGAATTCAGTATACACGTATATGAAATTTAGTATCCGCGTATACTAAATTCAGTATTCATGTATGCGAAATTTAGTATAAGCATATACTAAATTTAGTATACACGTTCCGTTTCGCGTGGGTTCCGTTTTCATCATCTGCAAACATGATCAGTTGATAAATGAAATTAAAGAACAAAATGTTAATGTTCAAATAATCATATCGTTTAGCCACATTTACGTTAATAAATTGGAGATACCTTCTGAAGAGAAGACTTCGCTGATCCTCGCAGAAAGAAGCCAAACCTTTTAGCATAACAAACAACTCAAAAAAATGGTATTGGCCACGTTGCGTTGCCTAGTTTGCGTAAATCAAAACGCGCTTGCGCAGCTGAATATAGTAAACTCGTATATGAATATACAATAGTACACATAGTACATAGTATACAAAAACTATGAAATTCATACATGTGAAAGGAACTTACGGCACACTTAATAAATTTAGTATACATACAACTTCATAAAAGAAATTTAGTATACGTTAGTATACTAAAATTACGAAGTGAAATGAATTTAGCAAACATGTAGGAAATTTAATATGCCCGCGTATACTAAAATTGTAACCATTTCTAACAGAGTACCTATGAAGCTTTTTATATTTTTCTGAAAAACATAGAACTCACATATAAAGAAAATTACACGGATTTTTTTTAAAACTGTTTCAAGATCTGATGAGGGAAACCAGCTGTGTTTCCGAAACGTAATCGATTCGAATTTTTTCAAATAAATTTTAACTATTAATTCTGAAAAACCCGTATTTACTAGATTCTTACCTAAATCTATAAACTATATATCTACAGTATATGTATAAGAAAACTTAGTCAATCAGCGAGAGGTACACTAGGTTGGCACACTGTCTCTGGACCCTTTGTAGATACATATTAGCAGAGTAGCGGATTTGCGGAGTAGACTTTTCGACCAATCGGATGATTGCAGGGAATTTGCTGAAATGTGTTCCGAAAATGATAAGTTCTACCCGCGCAGGAACTGGGGAATAGTTTAGCGTCTGGAGCATAATTTCTGAAGTGCACCCACCTCGAAAATGAAAGTTGTCCGATCAGGCTAAAAATTGGCCCAATTGTAGTCCTATTAGATAGTACTCCTCACACCAAAAATTAATCAATAGATTAATAGCAAATTAATTCGTCTATAAGTAAGAGAACGATACGTAAACAAGATGACATGATAGAGCGGGTTGCGCGCGATATCCCCTAGTGCGCACAGGCCGCGGATCTTTGTACAACGCTTTAGTGCCAGTTTTTTAAGTAAAGTAATATTATATGCTACTAAAATAACTTCTCTTTTCAAAAAGTAAGGCATAAAGCAACTAATCTTAAACTCCGTTGTGTTGCCCACGATTTGCGTTTGAAATTCCCTGCACTACCAGAAGGAGCTCAAATTTGCAGTTCATGTAGAAGCCAACTCATCAACTCAGCGGGAATACCATCCTTGAACTCTGGTGATATTTCTGACGATGATGAGGATCAGGTATATGACAGCGAAAAAGATTGAGATGTCTTAGACACCAAACTGCAGTGTGAAAAAAATATATTATAAAGCTGGTGTTGAAGTACTTGGTAAAATCATCGAAAAATTCAATGCCTCTGAAGATCTTCAAGAACAATTTCAACTTCTCTCGCTTGCGCCAAAGTCTTGGGACGGAGAAAACTGATGCAGGTGTTCAATACATCAGAGCGAAAAGCAAGAAATGTCAAAAAATTAGTTTCAGAGAATGGAATTCTTACGCTTCCGAATTCAAAAAGAGGAAGAGCATTGAATCCTGGAACTAAAACTCTAGTGAGAAACTTTTATGAACGCGATGAGATAAGTCGAATGATGCCAGGGATAAAAGACTTTGTGTCGATCAAGAATGATGATGGAACTCGTTTACATGTTCAGAAAAGGTTACTACTTATTATTATTATTTTTGTGATGTTGAATGAAATAAATATTCAACATTTAACCAAAGATACTGACATAGTGTTTAAAAATTAGCACGACTGTCTGGAT
The DNA here is from genome assembly GCA_011634705.1 of Andricus grossulariae. Classification (NCBI taxonomy): domain Eukaryota; kingdom Metazoa; phylum Arthropoda; class Insecta; order Hymenoptera; family Cynipidae; genus Andricus; species Andricus grossulariae. The sequence goes on from JAABKJ010000755.1 coordinate 19,914,032, forward strand.
GCTATTGTATGTCCTAAATCTTTAAGTTCCTGTAATTTAGGAGTATGTGAAAATTGTCCACGTACTGTAAATTAGAAAGATAACATCACAAAAGCTTTTAATGAACATTGTATTAATGAAGTGAGATATGAATTTTGGTTACAGACCGACAGATGTAATGAATACTGATGAATTCCTAGATGATTTCTTTGAAAGGTTGTTGAAACTAAAAACTCATCACTTTACTTCGAAGGAGCAATCTTTGTTCAAAAACTTGAAGGAAAATTCATTGCCTGGGGGGTTTTTGATTTGCTTCGATTTCGCTTAAAATTACGCGTTCATAATTCAGAATGCAGCTCAAACATTCCACTGGAATAAGGACAAAGCTACAATATTCTCTGGGTGATTTATTATAAAAAAGGTGGAGAGCTCAAGCATGTAAGTATCGCAATCATATCTGATAACTTAGCTCATGACACGGTGTCTGTTCACGAGTGTCAGAAGATAATAGTAGATTATTTGAAAACTCATTTCAGGCCACAGAAGATCCACTATTTCACTGATGGTGCAGGGCAACCTTTTAAAAATAAGATTAGCTTTGGTAATCTGCAAGCCCATGAAAAAGATTTTGGTATCCAAGTTGAATGGCACTTTCATGGTACATCTCATGGTAAGGGTGCATGCGATGGTATAGTAGTGAATATAAAGAGACAAGCAGCACGTTCAAGCTTACAATATTCTGCGAAACATCACATACTCATTCCTCATGCTTTGTTTCAGTGGGCAAAGAGTAACTGTAGGGAAACCGAAGTTTTTTTCAGCAACAAAGAAAATCATGCCTTAGCCATCGAGTTATTGAAAGCCAGATTTGGTAAAGCTGTTACGATACCAGGTACATTACAGTACTACACTTCCATTCCCACTCAAGGTAAAAACTTTAACTCAAAATGTTTTCGTCCTCTGAGAAACACGACATCTTCTCGAATAGCAAAAAAGAATAAACTGCCAAAGAGGTCTGTAAAGAAAACAACTGTTGAAATTATAGCCATAAAATTGAACAGAAGGACACATAATATTACCATATAATATTATTTAACTTAAAAAACTGGCACTAAAGCGTTTCACAAAGATCCTCGGCGTGAGCGTAATACGGGAGATCGCGCGCCACCCGCCCTATCATGGCATCTTGTTTATGTATCGTTCTATTACTCAAAGACGAATTAATTTGACACTCTGAAAATTGGGGGTCTTATAGGAAAAAATCTCAGCTTTCTTCTAAAACTATTTTGAAGAAAAAAAGTGTCGACATTTAAAAAAAATTCTAATTTATTTTTGATTTTCAAAAATTAGGGTCTTTTGACTTTTTTTGAAAATCGTTATGACCACCAAAAATTTTGTGAAAAAATCTAATAAAAACATTTGTAGTGAAATTTTTTTTGAAGCAATAGGAAAAAAGTTACAAATGTTTGAAAGTAAGGCTTGGCTTAAAAACCCCAGAAATTGTACCCCCTCCATATTTACAAATAATTATCCAAATTAATGAATTTTTGGTGTGAGGAGTACTATCTAATAGGACTACAATTGGGCCTTTTTTTTAGCCCGATCGGAGAACTTTTATTTTCGAGGTGGATACACTTGAGAAATTATGCCACATATCTTTGATTTAGTCATACATTTTTTTTCGTGAATTACGCATTAATTAATTTAAGCACTTTTAAGTATAAATTTAACTTTATATTTATAATTTAATGCAATGAAAACCGTGTTCTTTTTCGTAATTGATTTAAAATAGTTCTAGAAATTAAAATTGAGACAAGACTATAAAATTGCAGTTTATTATTTTATTGGGACCGTGTGTAACGAAGGAATTTTTTCGGTATATGAATTTAAATTACTGCAATGAGCGGACTTGAGATTTGACTGCTGTAATGGCTGCTTCTCTCTTGCATGATGCTTAAAGTAGTTAGTGGTGAGTGCTTAAAGTAATTAGGTTTGTCTTTGATTAGTTCTTAATCTAAAATGCTGTTTGATTGATAGGCTTTTCTTCCTAGGTACCTTTTTTATTCATTGCTGAATGATTTGATCGTAATTTGAAACATAATGTAATAATTAGGTAATGATCTATATTTGCTATACAAAATTGTACTTTATACCAATTTGTATCGTTTTGAGGTAAATAATTATTCGAAAGACGTGTTTCGGACAATTTTTATCGTAGACGTACCTTTGCATTTCTTTGCACCCATTCTTCACTGCTTTGCTGCTTCTGGTTTTCCACACGGAGATCATACAAATTTTAAGCAGCTATACTGGTTTCCTGATTTTTTTTCACTTTCTTCTAATTACATGAATAAACTAATACTTAATAATTTCTGAAAAAAGATCTTTCTCCTTTGATCCGGTGGGATTCGAACACCACGTGTTCCGATTGCCGGTCGGATGCTTTAACCACTAAGCTACTAGAGAGATCGAAGGCAGATACGTTTTCCAGGCATACGCTTTTCATAGCAAGGTGTTATGTTTAGAAAACAAGTTAAATTATATTGAATATGTATTATCATTGGCGTTGGTAACGATCGATCATATGTAGATAACTTTCAAAATCTATGAAACTGGAAGTAAAAAATATCGATCTAAGGTAACTCCTTAAATAACAGAAATTCTTAGCGTCATTTCGGACTAGACAGAATTTGAGAATTTATAAATTAAAAATGATTAATTTCTGAAAAAAGATCTTTCTCCTTCGCTCCGGTGGGATTCGAACACCACGTCTTCCGATTGCCGGTCGGGTGCGAATTGTTGATATTGTTGCGATATTGTTGATTTCCAGTTTCATAGTTTTTGAAAGTTATCTTCATATGATCCATCGTTACCAACTCCGATGATAATACAGATTCCATCTCATTTAACTTGTTATCTAAACATAACACCTTGCTATGAAAAGCCTATATCTGGAAAAAGAATCTGCCTTCGATCTCTCCAGTAGCTTAGTGGTTAAAGCACCCGACCGGCAATCGGAAGACGTGGTGTTCGAATGCCACCGGAGCCAAGAAGAAAGATATTTTTTCAGAAATGATTAATTTTTAATTGATAAATGCTCAAATTCCATCTAGTCCGAAATGACATTAAGAATTTCCGTTATTTAAGGAGTTATCTTAGGTCGATATTGTTGATTTCCAATGTCATAGTTTTTGAAAGTTATCTACATATGATCGATCGTTACCAACTCTGATGATAATACAGATTCCATTTAATGAATAAACTAATTCTGCAAATTAAAATTAATTCAAGACATGCTTTCATAATTTCATTTTTTGTAAAAGGCCTGAATCTTATAACAATGAAAGGGTCATTCTATCCGGGTAATTCGACTCGCTCCGGGGTATCTGCCCCCTGGAATTTGACAAGGGTCCATAGGCACGTGTCGAAAATGCAGACACAGCTAAAACTGAGCGTCACTGCTATTGCTCTTTGCCTTTTGATTATTACACAAGATATTCACATTTTTTCGAAAAACCAGCTCTTGTCAGCAAAACAGAATAATATTAAGATGACGTATGCGAAAAGTAGACAAAGGATTCAACCCTGTGGCCGTAAACCTGCATCCTGTTTTCTAACTCTAATAAATCACCTTAAACGCCCATCTTGCCTTGGCCAATTAGAATCGCCGCATGCATAGAAAATCGGATTATTACGAACCGGTTATACGGTCAACTAATCGGAGATTAAAATTTGATCAGAGAACCCGGTGGAACGCATCGCAAGTTAACGCCAGTTTAATCGTTGATTAAAAAATCATGATCAATTAATCGCCCTTTTAATCGCTGTTGGTGACATAGGCTTATAGAAGTTAGTCGCAGGAACCTTGTTCAAAGCTGACAGATGGGAAGACCAAATCTGTCGGATTCGGAAAGATTCCGACGGATTTAAACCGCATAAAATGTAATTTCGACAGCCAAAGCAGGTTTCAATTAGTATGTTAAAAAAAAATAATTATAAAAAGGAAGCTTACGTAAGAAATTCTTTGTATCCCCCTTCACCCTAGGTAAGGATTCGTAAGATTTTCCTGATCCGCTTGCCCCTCAAAAAAAGTCTTACGTAATTAATTAAATAATTGAAAACTTTGTTTATCCAAAAATGGTGAAACTTGTTATTAAAGTGTGATATGTTTTAATCTGACATAGGTTTTAGGTATTTATATTTTCTTGTCTGATTCTGCTCAATAAAATTTCTAGTATTCTTTCAAAATCAGCAGAAAAGTTGTTAAAGAATAACAAAATTGACAAAATGGCGGCGGTTGTTCTGAAAATATTCAAAATCAATTTACGTGAAGAGAATTTTTTTGTCTGAAAAACAAAAATTCATGTTTTTCCCAAAACTATACCAGATAAGAAAGAAGTCGAAGGAACAACATTGATTCTTTTAAAAAGTTATAGAAAAATGTCTCTTCATCCTTCAATCTCGCGTTGTTTTTGATATTTTTGCGAACATTTGACATTTATTTCATTGCATTTTTTTTCAAAAATACAGTTTTATGGAGTCGTAAAAAATGAATTTCATTTTTCTTCCACCGATTTGTTATTAAAACTTTAAAATTATGCTAATTTTTATTTTTCATCATACCATAAAATTGTATTGTTGAGAAAAAAAATAATCCTCAAATTATTTTAAACATATTTTCGCAAAAATCTCGAAAGCAAAGCGAGATAGAAAAGTGTCACGTACCGTTTTGCTAAAACTTTTTTAGAGGAACAATTTTGTTTGTTTGAATTTTTTCGAGTCTTGTGTCGTTTTTGAAAAAAATGAATTTTCGTTTTTCAGCCAAAAAAGTTTGAATTCTTTGCAATTTTAAAACATGAAAATACATTTAAACTTATTGCAGATATTTTAGTTCACATAGTTCTTATTCTATGTTTTCTGTTGTGGACGCGCGTGATCTCGGATTGCGCACGGTCCTGGTGTTTCTGTACACTCACCCCTTGGGGGATCGAGTACCTGGAGTGGTAGGCGGACAGTTAATACTGCTCAATGCACGGTCCGAGTCTCTTCTATGTACGAACATAACGCTTCCCTGTAGTTTCGTTACTAAATGTGTTCCTTTATTTAATATTACAGTAATAATACGAACTGTGTCACCTTCTACTGATTATACTATACTAAAGAGGTATCCATTTTTACGTTGAAAATGGGTGCAATAAACATTACTTGAAAGGAAAACGTAGCATTGTATCTCACCGTACCCGTCTAACTTCATCGTCGGATCATTTTCCAGTTTGAATCGCAAACACCGATTTATATTGCAAACCAATTCAGTTTTAAATATCTGAATCTGTAATTGAGAGATATGCAATTCATTAAGTGGACATTTCAATGGGGAATTTTTTCCTTGGATCAAACACAAAAAATGCAGACGCCCTGCGGTGAAGTACGTGCCGATTGGCCGTAGTGATGGCAACCCTTCATAGGACTCCTGGAAAACGAGGAAAAAATGGCAGAAAAACTTTCTGTCAGGCAGGCACTTGTCGTGTCAGTCTAAACTTGCTGAAAGTGGAGAGCCGTGGGCTAGACTGTAATTTGTTCCAAAGACGAGTGTCTTCCACAATAAATGAACGTCAGGTTTACATGTTCGGTCGGAAGGAATTCGTAGCACTGTCTTTCATTCACGAAGTCTGGGTTGAGAAGGAAGTTTTTTGTCTGCAAAATGGAAAAAGTTGTAAAGGTACTGAGGAGCTTCAATTTTTATTATTGAATAAATCCAGTTACCCATGAAAAATTCCCTCTTAGGAATATTGTAAATAAATATAATCGCGGAAAGTCTTGGTGAAGTTGAAACGTTTTATTGCTCTTGCCAGGTGGCTCATCGCGCGAGCCGCCGTATCCTATCACTGCTGTGGGTGTAGTCCTCGTTACTCCTGTCACGCCCATGAACGCTAGCATCTGTAATCGTTGCAGCTTGTCCTGCATCGTTTTGAGTTTCACCAGTGGCGACCAGACCCTGGGGGAAAATCGAGTGTTAATTTTTTAAGATTAAATTTGTCCATGTTCCTTATTTTATCCCTTTTTCAAATTTTCCTTCTCATCAGCCTCTTACCACAGAATGCAGGGGCGTCAGCATTCGACACTTTGTACCTTCTTGTGAAAATGACCAGGCTGGTCTTTTATGGATTTACGGAGAGGCATTTGGCCTTCGAAATAGGCTGTCCACAAAAATGTACGCCACACCTTGAAGCCTCTCGGCAGATGACTTCTGGAGGGGTATTGCTGAAAGCACCCTCTATGTCCAAGAAGGTGCCTACAGCATACCCACCCCGTTCCAGCTGCTGCTTAACTTTTGCCACGGCAGCATGGAGCGCAGTTTCCACAAAGCATCCTGTCCGAAAGGCTTGTTGCCCTTTGTGCAGTTTAGGTCCCGTAGACTAGAGTCCGTCAATTCCCCAGAGCAGCTACACCTCGCAATGCGGTCCCTCTGGTTCAACATCTCCAGGTCTGTAGTCCGAGTAGACCCTTAAACCCTCCCACCAGCTACAAGATCCTTTCCTTGAAATACAACGTCCATTATGCTTAGGAAAACTCTCAAGGAGACCGCCAGGCCGCTTGTGTAAATAGAGAATAGGATAAGGCTGGACTCCACCCTGAGAAACCGGATGAGGAAGAGTAGTACGAGTGGATACAGGTATTTTATCAGATATTGGAGCAAGCTGGAATTTTTTACATAGGGAACCCCGGGACCAATCTAAAGAATTCCTCGTACACCCCGACACCTTCAATTTCGCCAAGAGGTCATGATGAAGAGTCTAGAAAGCGCGCTTCAGATCCAATAGAGCAAGTAGAGTAACCTCTGAGCCGTCAAGCGCCCTGTCAATCCCGTCAGTGACGGGGAGGAATGTGGCGGTCGCAGAGAAACCCTTTCTCAAGCCTGATTAGAAGAGATTGAAGAACTTTATTCTTGCTCAGTTGTATGTAAATCAAATTTTGAAAGGCATAAAACGTTTTGTTTTATTTCTATGATATTGCTGATGACGAATCTGAAGTCAGATTTAAAAAATTTAGAATGGCTGATCCAATATGGGTGTTCAAGTGCTGAAAAAGTGTATTAATGTTAATGTCGCTAATTAAGAATCGTAAGTCCGATTTTCAAAGTACAAAATGGTCGATCCAATATGGCGGACATAAACTTGAAAATTGTATAGATGTTAGTGAAAATCAATACCCGGGGATTTTTGGATCGCTGATTACGAATCTTTAGTCAGATTGTCAAAATTCATAATGGCCGATCCAATATGGCGGACGAAAAACATGGAAAATTGATAAATGTTTGTAAAAATCAGTACCCGGGGTTTTTTTGGGACGCTGATTACAAATCTTATTTTAAATTTAATTTAAATTTTCGATTCAGTAAAAAAAAACTTTCTTATAAACATTTATAAACCTTTCAATCTTTTAGTCCGTAATTTATCATCAGCCATATTGGATCAGCGATTTTGAATTTTGAACATCGGATTTAAGACTATTACATTAGTTTTAGTTCTTTTCACTAACTTTTATACACTTGTTCATCATTTGTGTACCCATACTGGATCGGCCATTTTGATTATTCAAAATCTGACTTTCGATTCATCATCAGGAATGTCATAGAAATAAACGTTTTACATTTTTGTAAATTTGGTTCATTTAAAATTGTGCAGGTATGAAGTTAATTTTTCTTCAAAAAACACGAAACTACCTAACTTTAGTCGCTTGTACTGCCGCCGGCATTTTGAATTTTAAAATTGCGCAGCAGATTCGTATTCAGCGATACCTAAACCTTAGGTGTACCAAGTTTCATTATTTTTAGTTATAATTTGACGCAGTCCAAGATTTTTCACGCTGTTATTGCCAAATTGACCCACTGTCCTCCAGTGTGATGTATTTTGTTCCAGGTGAATTTAGAGGAGAGATTTTCTAGGAAGCTCGCCAGGTAACTCGTCTCCTCCCGTCTTAGGATAATAGTGGTAAAATTACGAAGTCTTGTATATGGCGAGTTATTCGCATCAGTCCTTATTTTTCGCCATTTTGATCGTTCTCTGTCACGTGCCCTGGTTTTTTTTACTGCATTAGTAAACCACGGTGGTTTAGGCCTGACAATCCTGAAACGTTTGGGAAGGCAGAATTTACCAATCAGATCCAGTACACATTGAGAGAAACTGCATGTTTTATCGATACCGAATTAGACTGAAGAACACTCTCCTGTCTGAGATTTAGCCCCCTCATCGAAGGCCTTTTGATAGACACAAAGTCTCTACCTATTCTGAGAGCCCATGCTTCGATTTCAGAGTTACATCAGCAATGCAATAGATCATGTCATGGTCGAAGTTACTAGGCATTTTTGTTACTCCGACGCTCAGAACTAGTAGATTTGCGGACGTAGAACGTGGTGCGTCTTTGATAGATCCTTGAGCATAAATGAACTAGATAGGCAAAACAATTAAACCCAGTTAAGCTGCTGGGAATCTTTCGCTTTAATATTGTAATCGCCTAGGCAAAACACATAACCAACTTCGCAGCTAGTGCGCGTTAACACTACTTCCAAGTCGGCGTCCCACGAAGGGTCGACTCGTGGACTTCTATAAACAGAAATTACGGCTACTCGGGGTTTTTTGATGAGTACAATTATCGAACAGATATGTAATGTTATAATATGTATTTTCTGAACAATTTCAATCAGAAGAGGAAACTTCACGAGAGTGTGCTGCAAGGGGGAGTTAAAGCCTATCATTATAGAGGGATCCCCTGCGGGCGTTCAGCTAAGTATCGCTGACGTACTTAACGTGTATAACATAGAGGGATTATTACATGTTGAAAGATTGAAAGACAAACCAACAGAGGTGACTGAACGAAGAACATGCCTTGTGTCCCAGCCGGAACAAAATGTGGAAGATGAGCCAGGGCTTAAATTTTCGCTGGAGCTGCATTTGTACAGCTCTGGGGCGTGGTTTAGTCTTACTTGGACCACGACGCTTATTGGGGCCAAATATCAAAAAGCTGGCCAAAACTGCAACGTTTTCCAATCAATTGAAACTCACTATTCGGAGGTTTTTGGGGTCACTGATTACGAATCTGAAGTCAAAATTTAAGAAAACCAAATGGCGGGTCCAATATGGCGAGTGATTATGTTAAGAGAAAGGTTTTATTCCCTTGAAACTTGGTATAAGGGGGATTTCGAGGTCGCTGGTGACGACATGCACAAAGCCAGGGGGGGGCAGTTTCGGGCAGCTGGATTTTCAATTATCTATTAAAGGATCTCCCAAACACTCTTTTATTCATAATTAATATAATTTAAAATTTGAATAGTGGTATTCTACTTATTTCCAGTAGAAGATTTAGTTTTTTTTTTAAATGGAAATCGTTTAACATGAAAAATTGTAGCGTTACTTTAAGGACAACGCTCACTTTCTTGCTCCGTAACTGTCACAACTTGCTCGCATGAAGTCTACTTTCGAACTTCAATCTAAAAGCAAGTATAAGGGTTTTTGAGTTTTTGGCCAGTTTTATGGGATTTGGCCCTACTGTGCGACGTGAGGAAGCATGTGGTTAATCTCTGTGCCCTTTATCGATTTCTTGTTTGATTTTCAAACAATCAGATCCACCCTCGATGTCACGTTCTTGAATCTGATGACGATACACTTTGGAATATCTTGACTTTCTGAGGAAATCCTGAATACATCATCGATGTCTTCTTGACCAAATTTTGCTTTTGCTAGAGAGTCAATGGTTTTGTTAAGTGTTGGAAGATCCTCGTACGAGGTGACTGGAAGGCTCACTATGATTACTTATTTATCGCATTCAGTTAAACATTAATAATACAGTAGGACCCGCCGAATCGGAAATCGCCGCATGGAAAGCCGCAGAGGGCAGGTAAACTTTCCTGCCAGCCGTAATAGGTAGGCGCACGCGCATATGGTTGCAGCAGACGCCACGCGATGGAAGGCACGAAAATTCACCGGCAGGTAACGGCCGGTCAAACATTAAGGGTTAAGGGCCCTGAACATTTTAAGATATGTCACCAGTATATAAGAGAACTTGAAAGGGTTTTGCCATGAGCTTGCTTGCTCTAACAAATTTTATGTTCTGATTTGTTAAATGGCATTTTTCACGTTTAAACTGATAAAAATGCAGTAGAAAACAAAATTATCAAGTCTAATTTTGTAATTAAGGAATCAAAAACAATATGTTGAAAGAATGAAGAATGAAGAACAAATAAAAATAAATAGCAGTATTAAAAAATTGCACCCTTATGAGGTGATCTATTTTTTCTTCAATCTCTGTCTTATATTTTTTCCATTCTCATTCATAAGAGTGTACTGGAATCATCCAAAGTTTCGATGTCTGGTTTTTCACGGATCTTTAATAAAACTGGATGTGCAAACACTTTCGGGTTAAACTCGAGCGAGTTTATCCGTGGGAAAGGTAACGTGTTCCACATTGAGTATTTTAAAGTAAAAATCCTTGGACAGTAGGTACACTGGTCGACATCTCAAGTTTGGGTTGGGTTTCTGGTGTTATTTCTCGTAGATTCTTAATCGCTTAAACGTTGAAAATAAATGGAAAACCCCAATCCACATCTTAGATGTTTTTTTTCTGTATAGGAGGTGAGACTGCATTCAGGCACAGAGTTGAACTCACCTCATCGGTGTCCTCCTGGTTGACCATCTGAGCTCATATTGCGTTTAGTCTTGGTTTTCTCTTCGGTGCTGTCCCCTGAATACCGCATGCCTCATCATCTCGGGATCATGATCGTTTCAGGGCTTGTTTTCTATTGCGAAACAGAGGTAGCACTGTGACGTGCTAGTGCATTCCACAGCCCTATGGCTGCCAGGTGTCCGTACCCCTGGCAGCGTTAAAACATGATGGGCTGCACCTTTTTCTTGACTATACAGGACAACCACTCAATATTGAGGTGTCCTGTTCGTATCAGCCTCGCAGTCGGCTCATCCCTCAACTCCCGGTAGGCCTTCATGATTCCCCTGAAGGCTTTCTTCATCAACATGACTCTTATCTGCCCTATTTTGGTATCCCCGAAGTGACGTCGTTCAGAGCATCCCTCCCCTCTTCCTTCTCCGTCGTCATGTCGAGGCCAGGTATCTCCACCTCGGTGCGGGGAACGATCTCGCGCACGTTCACCTCTTCCTCAACAGCCTTCCTGATGGCAGAGGTTGCTTTTGTTCTGTTCTCTGCTTCATTTCCCACCTCAATGAGAACATCCCTGTTTGTCTTTTGCCATACACCCTTGCTTTAAACACTAAGGGTGTCCGGATTTACCTTGCTTTTGAAGTTTTTTAAGACCTCAGCGTAGCTCGATCCCTCGGCCGGCCACTTGCCACTTGTTCTCCTTCTTTTTCAGTTTAGCTGCAGGTATCTTCTATTTTCCTCATGGTAGGCTTTCTCGACTTCTTCTGGATGACTGTTGCGGGAGATACCTTAGCATGGCTTTCCATCTGAGTCCCCTTCTTATCCAACTGCGTTGCCCTACTGACCTCTCCTTTGTTCCTGTAGGCCGCTTACTCTCCCTCTACTTTCGCGCGAGTGTGTCAACTACGAAGTACTCGTAGGACAGCTCGAAGGACCAAGTATATATTAAAGCACTATATAAGAAAAAATTCTAAGTTGAAGTTTCTTTAAAAGCACTTCTCATGAGTATCCTCTTTTCTGATCATCACGAACTATGGCGGGACCTTCTTCTTCTTCTGGTTTGAAGTCACGTGTTACGTGTACGCGCATAATCTTGTTACGGTTAACAATTGTCTTGTTCTTAATGTTTGAACAGCAAAAGTTGTGTAATGATGTATGTGACCGTCCAATTAAAAAAGAACCTTACTCCCAAAAAATCGATTTATAGTTTTTTATAACAATAGAATTTTTTGGAATTGCCCTTTCATATTAAAAAAATTATTTTTTGATCTCAAATCCGTGAAAATCGAATTATTCTTAAACTTCAAAATGTGGTCCTCGTATGGAGTTCCTGTATTAGACCGCCTCTTCAATCGCTCCTCCCGTAAAATTTATCTCCCGGGAGTTCTGTCCCTTTCCTCGTGGACGATCATATGAATTGTATAAGACTGCAAAATTTATTTTCAATAAAATTTTCATATAACTGAATAATTTAGAAAATAATTTATATAGAAACACGACGACTAACCGGCGAAACGCTCACATTAAGTGGACGAATCGATTCAAGGATGACTTGATGGACTGTTACCATTCCAGCTTTATCCATGTTCGTGGAGGCTCTATGGCGCGTATGTACACTCTGTAGTGCCAGGAACACGCAGAGATTCAGCACGTTTCGCAACACTCTTTGCGAAATCAAGCTGTCTACCTCTCGCAAACTGGATATGAATTCAAAGCGCTTCCCCAACCGCTGCATGAAAAAACCGCATACGAAGACGAGGAAGCGACATTAAGACCAACCGCGCAAAGCAGGCACCCCCTGAAAGATGATAGTGATTTCAGGATAAGAAGGAACAATAACGTCCAGGTTTCTTCTAAGTCTCAAGATCTGGCTGGAATGGATGCCTCCTTTCGTAAGTATATCTCAGAGGAATCCGACTTCTAAACCATTAATTGTTTAGTTTATGGTGCGGCGAAAGCTTTGGCTGGTTCAAATTAAAGGCTAAAACCGAAGATTGATCAGAAGACAAAAAGACGCATCAACTCAAAATGAAGATTGAATTGGCAAGCTAGAATGCTTCCCGTGTTCAGTGTGTGATTGACTGCATAACATCTGGTATGTCATTAATGGAAAGGGTCCGAAAGTTCGTCCACGAACTGCGCGTCTACCATCACATACTGGATAAGTCAAAGCTGCTGACAAGCAACACATTGTTGACAAAGTACGGGTGTTATCTGACGTAAGGAGGAGAATACAAAAGAGGGAGGGGTGTGTTAAGGAGAATCAACAGTTTCTGGCTGACCCATCACGTCTCTGGAGCGATCTACCGATTTCTCTCAAAAATCCACCCAAGCCCGACAAGGTAGAGACTTTTTGGAGAGAGGTATACAAAATCCCGAAAACACTGGAATTGAAGGAAAGCACTAAAAATATCATCCGCTTCATGAAGCTTGCGACAATCTACTGCCGAAGAGCTGAAGAAAGCACTTAGGGGCACAAAGAACTTCCCCGCTGCAGGACCAGATGGTATCAAGAACTTCTGATAGAAGGAGTTTACTTCTACACACCAATATCTGGCCCGCATCTTCACCTCATATTTAAAGCCGGAGACGCCCATTTCGCAGTGGCTTGTGTTAGGACGCACTATACTCCTAATGAAGAAAGAAGACTTTTCCAACCCAAAAAACTACAGGACAGTAACTTGTTTGAACACGCTGTATAAGGTCTTTACAGCTATCCTGAACAACAGGATTGTCAGAAGAATGAAGCGTGTGTGGCGAGAGATTTAATAGCAACGCGGCTCGAAAAAAGGTGTAGCAGTCTGTCAGGAGAGCCTGCTAATTGGCAGGTGCGTCTGCGAAGACGCAGCATTCCATTCGCGCTGCCTGCCAATGGCCTGGATTGACTACCGGAAAGCTTTTGATTCAACCTCTCATAGGCTCATCATCTGCCTGCTGGAAAGTTTAAAGGTTAATCCACACGTACTGAGATGCATAGAGAGATTGTTGCCCCTTTGGAAAATTAGATTCACTACCTAATCTAGAAATTATCGTGTGGCAACGCACAGCGTCACCTTCCAGGGAGTGTCTTTCAGGGAGACACCATGAGCCCTCTACTCTTATGCATCACACATCTGCCACTATTTCTCGCACTACGCAATTCTCCTGGGTACATCTTCAACGAAAAAAATCATCGCGAGCATAAGGTCACTTATGTATTTTATATGGATGAGCTGAAGACCTATTCTTCTAGTTCCAAGCAACTTCAGAGCGCTTTAAATATCTTTAAGGCGTACACATGGGAGAGTGGTATGGACTTTGGGTTGGATAAGTCTGTCAATATTGATCTAAAGTTTAGACGAATTACTCGCTTTTCCAGGGACCCTAAGCTTGTCAATATTAGTGTTATTAGACGTACTCACACTGGTGATGCATATACATATCTAGGCGTGGCTCAGGGCTGCATTCAGGAAATGCTGTCAGTGAAGGAGTCTCTCCGAATCAGATACAAGCGTCTTCGACAGATTTGTTCTTCCAATCAGTCGGCGTGGAACAAGGTATCTGCGACTAACATGCTTGCCGTCCCGGTTCAACTTTACTCCTTTGGGGTAGTTCTATGGGCGAAGCACGAGCTTGCAGCCGATATCGACACGCGTAAAATCATGCATATACAGAAAAACTTTCATAGTAATGTAGAAGATCAGTCCCTGTCAAAGGAGCAAACTTTTGAATTCCTCAGATCATCAGGTCATAATTCAGGTTCAGAGGGTTTCGTTTTCGCATGCCAGGACGGTCTCATTTCCACCTTAGTATACCGGGACCGCATTTTACGTCAAGAAGTTCCCAGCGATAGGTGCAAAGCGTGTGATGCACAAGCTGAGTACCTAGAACACATGCAGGGTGATCCAACTAGAGTTTTGTTTCAATAGGGTTATTGTGACAGATGACGCGTGAGTCGTTTCAAGCTATCAAGTTTTTTTTGTTTTGTTTCAGTATTGAATGACATTTCATCACGGCACATGTCATGATCCTGTACAATGCACAAACATAGTCATGCCTCAAGACACACTAGGTCGGTGTCATTTTCGAAGATGGCAGTTGCTCACAGTAGGACCCTGCTGTGGTTGTTTAACCTTTTTTTCAAATTATATATATATGTGTGTGTGTGTGTGTGTGTGTTAAACGATAGTTACTGGGTATTTACGTGTTTTGTGGGTTTGACCCAATAAAAGTAGTATGTTAGCTGATGTTTATTGGGTCTGACCCACTAAATGTCTTTATATACTTCCAAGCATATTTAAATCTATATGAAACAACAAATGCTTTACATAGCAATAAGAACGTTATGTAAGGTACGTGAATCCCAATTTACAACTGAAAATTACTATTTGGTATTCATTTTTAGAAAATCCCTTTTATATTTCAGCAAAAATTGTTTACATAAGAACGCGACCTCTTGACATAGTTTCAACGAACAATTATAGAAATTTAAAATATATTCAAAAATACTTATTCGAAGGGTAATGGAAATTACAGAAGAAAAGATATGGGAAGTCCAAAGTGGATTTATGCCAGGAAGATCATGTACAGATCATGTAATATATTGTATTATATATATTATATCATATATTATATATATATTATATATATATGTTGTTGTTTCCTTCTCTCTTTATAAATAACATCTCCATGAATTCTCTCTTTTTCTGATTTTTTTCATGACAGAATAATCAATTTCATGAATTCAAAAAATATATATTATCCTCTTTCATTTTTTAGAAAAAGATGAACTCTCTGTATTTGTTTCCTTTTAAGAAAATCCAAAGTTTGTGCATTTGTTTTTATCCTCTGCACGCTTAGGAAAACACTGTTTAAAAATTATAACAACTGTTTATATAACAATGTAAATATTGCAAAACATATTCAACAAGATTATTTTAATCGTTTTTAAAATGAACACTTTGAAAACATGAATTTTACTTTTATTTTACAAAACTTGAAGAAATCAACAGAAACTGAATATTGCGATATGTCATGTATAAAGTCACGTCATATACTAAAAAAGAATTTCATCAAAATATTATATTTTGTATTCTTTAAAAATATAAAAAGATTCATTTACATCAAAAAGAGATATCATAATCACATTATAATAATAATTAATAATAGTGAAGATTGATGAATATAAAAATTTAGAAAAACACTTATATAATCAGATTAATGTACTTATTTTAATAAGTACTTAGTGAGAGAAAAAGATTTGAAAGATTAAAAACAATATATATTCTAGAGAATAATAATAAGAGTCTATATAAAATTAAAATATCAAACAAAATTTGAAAAATGTAATAAAACATGAATTAATTAAAAACATCGAGGAAACATAACATGGTATGATATACAAAAAATTTTATCAAATAATGTATTAGTTCAATATTCAGGTACTCAACGGTACATAATAAGATTATGCATTGGAAAATTATGTACATCCTATTAGCAACCTTTTTTTTGATAAGTACCAGGATGACATTTTTTTAAAAATTATTATAACGTACATCATGCGTAATTATAAAAAGTTTTTAAGACAAATTTGTAACTATAAAAACACCTGAAAACATGTAAAAAATTGTAGCTATAAAAAATCTGCAAACGTGTAAAATTTTGAAAATTGAGGATAATGCCAGAACCTTATTTTTGATAAGTATCTGGGCTATTTTAAGATTTTTGAAAATATGCACTTCCCATTAGCAACCTTATTTTATGAATAAGTACCAGGATGACATTTTGAAAACCATATTACAACATATATCATGTGTGAAAATTGTAAACATGGTAAAAGACGATTTTTTAACAACCTATATAAATTTTTAACCAAAAAAGGTCACTTTTTAACGTAAAATGGAATAGTTAAATTTTCAGATAAATAAATTATTTCTCAAACTACAAAAAACGAATTTTTAACAGAAAATTTGAATGTTTAACCGAAGAGATGAATTTTTAACCAATAAAATGAATTTTCAACAAAAGAGTTTAATTTTCAATCAAGAAGGATTTTTCAGTGAAGAAAGAAAAAAACTCAATGAAATTATTGAATTTTCAAATTAAAAAGATTAATTTTGAACTAAAAGAGATCATTTTTCTACCAAAACATTAATTTTCAATTCAAAAGGTTAATTTAAAAATGTAATTAAATAAAGAAATTTAAATTTGAATGAAATTTAATCTAATTCCTCATCCAAAAAGACAAATTTTCAAGAAAAGTATTGAATTGTCTACCAAAAAAGATTTTTCAGTCAAGAAATTAAAAAACATTCAATCAAAATGTTGAATTTTCAAACCAAAAATACGAATTTGCAACCATAGATGGTTAATTTTCTACCGAAAAAGATTAATTTTCAACTAAAAATAATTAATAAAAAATAATTTTTAACTGAAAAAGATCATTTTCCTATCAAAAGATTAATTTTTAAATTAAAAGAACTAATTTTCTATTCAAAAGACAAATATTCAACAAAATAGTTGAATTCCCGATAAAAAATTGTGACTTTCAAAAAGAATAGTCGAACTTTTAACAAAAGAATTGAATTTTTAACTAATTTGTGACCTACAAAAAAGAATTTTAAAACAGAAAGTATTGAATTTTGACAAAAGCAGTTTAATTGTCAAAAAAATAGTTGATTTTTCATGGAAAAAAAAATTGTTTAGAAGTCTGTTGAATGTTCAACAATAAAATTTTTTTTCAACCAAAAAATATCAATTTTCCACAAAGAAAGATGATTTTTCTACCAAAAAGATGAATCGTCAATCGCAAAAAAATTATTTTTAACCAAGCAGTTGAATTTTTCACCAGGAAAGCACAAATTTTCAACAAAATAGATGAATTTTCAACCAAAAAAGATAAATTGAAAAAAAAATAGAATAGTTAAATTTCAAGTTGAAGAAATAAGTTTTTAACCAAATAATATAAATTTCAAAAGAAATAGGTAAATTTCCAACCAAGCAGATGAAATTTCTATCAAGAGGATTAATTATCTATACAGAACAAAAAATGTTCAACGAAAAATGGAATAGTTGTGTTTTTAGTTAAAAAAATTAATTTTTAATCCAGAAAACTACTTTTCAGCCAAAGAAATAAAATGTCAGCCAAAAATAATAATATTCCACCAAAAATGAATAATTTTTAACAATATACATAAATTTTCAACCAGACATTTTAATTTGTAATAAACTTTTACCTAAAAAAGAAAAATTTTCCACAAAAAATTGAATAGATCAACTTTTAGTTAGCGATATAAGTATTTAAGCAAATAAAATCAAGTTTCAGCAAAATAGTTAAATTTTCAACCAAGCAAATAAATTTTTTAGGAAAGATTCAATACCTATCGAAAGAAAAAATTTAACAAAAAATGTAGTATAATTTTTGGTCAAAAAAATTAATTTTCAACAAAAAAAGTAATTTTCGATCCAAAAAATGAATTTCCAACCAAAAAGATTAATTTTTTCCGGAAATAATATTTTTTAACAAAATACATTAATTTTCAACCCAAAAATTTTAATTTCAAATAGAATTTTCACCCAAAAAGGTGAATTAGTCACCATGAAAATTAATATTCTACCACAAAAGACAAAATATCAACAAAATACAAAAATTTCCAAACAAATAGTTGCATTTTCAACTGAAGAATATTAATGTTCAAGCAAACACGGAAAGGTTGTATTTTCAGTTTAAAAAATTTATTTTCAATTAAAGAAAAAATAATTTTCAAGACAAGGAAATTAATTTTCTACAAAAAAAGTGAATCAATCACCAAGAAGATTAATGTTCTACCACAAAAAACAAAGTTTCAACAAAATACAGGAATTTTCAATAAAATAGTTGAATTTTCAACTGCAAGTGATAAATGTTTCAACAAACATTAAATAGTTAATTTTTCAGTTGAATAAATAATTTTGGAAAAATGTGAACAAAATAGTTGAATTTTTAATAATAAAAAACATTTTTCAACTAAAATGATAAATCATCATCAACCATAAAAATAAATTTTTAACAAGGTAGTTCGATTCCAAAATAAGTAGATCAACCAAATTGTTCATACCAAAAAGATGAACAAATTTTGTTTGAACCATTTTTCTATAAGTTACATATTTTTCGTTTTAATCGTGAAAAATGCTATTCAAAATAAAAAATTCTATTTTTCTGCAAAACTATGCAAGACAAGAAAAAATTGTTTGAAAGCAAAATTTTTCATATCAAAAAGATAAAGAAATTTGGTGAGAACTATTTTTTGATAAGTTATATATTTTCGGTTTAATCCTGAAAAATGCTTTTAAAAATAAAAAATTCCATTTTCCGGCAAAATATGCAAGATACGAAAAAAAATGGGGAAACCAAAATTACTTATCCAGAAGCGGTCTATAAATTTGTTGTGAATAATTTTTTGATAGGACGCGTGATTTTTCTTTTAATCGTAAAACATAACAATAAAAATCTGAAAAATAAATTTTTTGGAAAAACGACACGAAATTAGAAAAAAAAATGAACAGGCAAAAGTTGTTTGCCCAGAAAATATCTAAAAATTCATCAATAATCATATTTTAATGGGACGCACAGTTTTTGTTTTATTTGTAAAAAAATCATTTGAAAAAATTCAATTTTTTCGGATAAACACAAGATTAAAAAAAAATGAATAGACAAAAGTTGTTTACCAAAAAAAGATCGACCAATTTGTTATTAAATATTTCTTGAAGGACGTGTATTTCTTGTTTTAATTGTAAAAAATAACATTAAACTACAAAATAAATTTTTCATAAAAAGGACACAAGCTACAATAAAATTTTAAATACCAAAATTGTTCGCCTAAATTACATCTAACCATTTACTTCAAACATTTTTTTATAAAGCGCGCACTTTTTTAAATTATAAAAACATTGAAACCGAAGGAGCTTTAACAGAAGAGAATTCACAATCATCAAATTACAGTTGTTAAATAAATATATAAAGTACGGCGTCAGATTATTATACACGCGGAGGGTCATATTTTATCAATGGAAAAACTAATCTGCCAATTTAAAATAATTGCAAGTGGAAAAAATGTTTACAATTCTTGAAATTAAAAAATAAATTGATATTCGTCAGAGCCTGAGGAAGATGGATAAAAAATTCGGGCTTAGCGTGACTGAAGTAGATTCCATTAGCACCTGGGACACAACTGAGTGAACCGAACCCATCGCCTGAGAATTGGATCAAATTTTGTGCACACGTGCACCCCTTTTTTAAATTACGTCCTGAGGGAAGCAGATGCAACCCGAGCAGGGTGATGTTCCAAAATAGCGATTCGTCACGGATCTTTAGTAAAACGCTTCCCTATTTGAATGCCTGATATTGAAAATGTATGGACGGAAGAAAATTAGGGGGGGGGGGGCAGTACCCAAAAGGTTTCATGAAGAAGACCACCCTCGCGTTTTCAGATTTCGTGTTTGCGCACTATTTAGCATAACTGGCCCCTATTCGTGTAGTCATTAGTCACAAATTTGTATATTTAAATTTAGATCTCAGCCCGCGTGGAAAAGTGTCCAATCCGGCCCAAATAATGTCCTACTTTAGAAAAATGTAATTAATTAATTAAATATATGGCTTCTATATGTCAGGATAGATGAACTCCGACATAAACATGCAAGTTTAGTTGCTGCTCGAAATTAATGATTATTATTAAAACTTACACAATAAAAGAACCTATACACGGACATTTTGTTACACTGTTAGAAGAATCTGTATGAGGTTTAATATACATGTGTGTGAAGCAAATATGCACTACCGCTACTGAAATGCAACAATACTTGGTGCAATAAATTTGATATACATGTGTATTAAATTTAATATACAGGTCGGTAAAGCAGTGTGCGTGAAAATTTAAAGTGCGTTCATTTCTTTTAATCTTGTGCGTACAGGTGGAACTTTTTTCTAAATTCGCTCTAAATGGTAGAAATTTAATGCGGGTACAGTCGATCGTACACTGTTAGAAAAATCTGTACTAGATTTAGTATACATTTAATAGAAGCAAGAATCCACATCATGAAATTAGATTTAGTATACCAGCGTACAGTAAATTTAGTATAGGCATATACTGAATTTAGTATGCACGTACATGAAATTTAGTATACGCGTATACTAAATTCAGTATACATGCATACGAAATTTAGTATGCGCATATACTGAATTCAGTATATGCGTTCCGTTTCGCGTGGGTTCCGTGTTCATCATCTGTAAACATGATCAGACGAAAAATGAAATTAAAGAACAAAGTTTTAATTTTCAAATAAGCATATGGTTAATCTACATTTACGTACCTATATACCTATATAACTTTTAAAGAGAAGACTTCGCATATCCTCGCAGAAGGAAGCCGAACCTTTTAGCATTACAATGAACTCAAACAAATGCCACCAGCCACGTTGCCCAACGCGCGTAAATCAAAACGCGCTTGCGCAGCTGAATATAATGAACACGTATATGAATTTTAGTATACAGAAACTATGAAATTCATATACATGAAAGAAACTTACTGTATACTTAATAAATTCAGTATACATATAACTTTATGAAAGAAATTTAGTATACGTAAGTATACTAAAATTACAAAGTGTAATGAATTTAGTAAACACATTGGAAATTTGATATGCCCATGTATACTAAAATTGCAAACATTTCTAACAGTGAGGAGAAAAGTGAAACAACTCATATTTTCAATTTGTTTTCAACATATTCCCGAAGATATAACGAAGATATTTTTTAATATTAAGAATTAATTTCCAGCAGTGTGTGAAACGCATCGATTATAACTTTTCATGACAGTAAGTTAAAAAAGCCTTCCAAGACTATTTATTAAACTTGTCATTAAAGTTTCACTAGACCGCAAAATCGAGAAAGTTTTGCTATCTTGCACTTTCACTTGAGAGTTACAGAAATAACTTTCTTGTCTTTAAAGTTGAGATATTTTTAAACAACTTTTTAAGCACTCATTTCTCAGACTCATTAAAAATAATCGTCATTGAATAAAACTTAAAGAATTCAATACTACCCATTTAATAGGAACGACGAAACTTGATAGCTTTGTAAGTTCTTATTAATTTAATTTTCCGGGCAGAACACAGGAATGAATAAACCAAAATATTCAGTTTGTCTCCTTTTCTGGCTGTCATCGATACTATACAAGTTCACTGAATTATTGAAAATTCTTTCCTTCTTCTTGGCTGGGGGTCGTCGTTTTCATGAATCTCGTAAAGTTATTGGCTTATCTCCAACACTGAAAGGATGCACCTAAAGTCTGAGGAATTGCATTGCTTTTATATCCGAAAGATGTTATAATATATTTTCATGATAGCGCTGACGTAATAATAAAATAGTGTTAGGTTTGAAAAGTTTTGCAAAGTTACATTTCTTGTCAATCAGAAATCTTCAAACAAAAAAATGAAACTTAAAAACTTAGGGTTGATGAGGATTGAAATTATTTTTAAAAGGAAAAAGAGGCAAATTTATAAAAGTGAGATTGTCGCTAGGGTACCCAATCAAAATTTTAATTTTGCAATTTTGTTAACGCTATTCCCTAAGTTTCTTCTTTTTGTTGAATGAATAGTGCCACGCATTTTATTTTATTTTTTAAACAATTTTTAGATTTTCACTAGGCCGCTTTAGTATTGAAAAGGAAGTTGCGTGGTTTGCGATTTGAGCAATTACAAATTAAAAAGTAAATAATTATTTTATAACTAGAAAGTTATTTATTGAGGAATGTGCAATGCAATTTATAAATCAAGCAAAATTTCGAAGATATAATCTGACTTCGATTACGAAGGTTTATAATTTTATTACGATTAATGGTCTAACGGTCTTTAAACTATAACAAATGTGTATTTTTGGTCTATTTAGAAATTCAATACCTTCTTGTTACCATGTACAAATATTTAAAATTTATTCATCACGGCGAATATTTTATTTATGTTTCAGAAAAAATTATGTACATAATATTCCGGGAAAAAAATGTTTGAGGGCTTATTCCTGAATAAACATCAAATATCTTTTAGGCACAAAAACATTTTTTCGCCTTAAATTTCTACTTTTTTCAAATCAAAAACTGAGATAATTTATTTGCAGACCTGAAACGGCTTAGCGGAATCTTCGAATAATTCTTCTTGAATAAAAGAAATTTTATAGCAGTATTTTTTCAGAAAAAGAGAAAAAAAGCTTAACGGGTAGTGTTTGAAAAATTCAAATTTTTATTGGGCACCATAATGCTAACAATATTCTTTTGAAAAATTTCTACTCAATAGAAAACTCGACAAAATCAATTAAACAGATGAAATACAAACATTATCAAAAGAAAAACGAGAAATTATTTTTGGAAAAGAAGGTTAACATAAAATTATGAAGGTTTCAAAGAAGACTTAAAATTTGTAAAAATACCGTGAACAGGCTGCACAAACCAAAATGCTCTACGAACAGGAAAAATAAGTTATTTTGAAGCAAAAAGATAAACTAATAACCAAATAGTTCAATTTTCAACTAAAACGATAAATTTTCAACAAAATTCTTGAATTTGTAACAAAAAATTGAATATTTCAATTAACATTTATATTAATTAATTTTCAACTGAAATGGTGAATCTTCAAACAGAAAAATATGAATTCCCAACGAAAAATGTACTAGTTAATATTTTCATCAAGAAAGATTTTAAATTTGAATAAAAACAGTTAAATCCAAACGAACAATGCGAATTTGTAACAAAACAGTTTAATTTTCAACCAAAAGGTAAATTTTCAACCAAGAACGAAATAGTTAAATTTTCAGTTAAATTAATGAGTTTTCAACTAAAATCATGAATCTTCAACCAAAAATTATGAATTCTAAACCAGTTTTAAATTAGAACATTTGAATTCAACCAAAGAAGACAAAATTTAAAAAATATTTGAATTTCCAGCCAAGGCAAATAATTTTATGAACAGAAACGCAATAGTACAATTTTCAATTATATTAACTAATTTTAAACAAAAATGATGAATCTTTGATCAATAAATTGGACTTTTCACAATGTAGATTAATTTTCAACCAACAAAGATGCATTCTCAACGAGAATGGTATAAGTTGATTTTTGAACCAAAAAAGAGTTTAGTTTTGAGTAAAAAAAAAAACAGTTGAATTCCATCAAAAAAAGACGAATTTTCCACACAAAAAAGTTGAATTTTCTATAAAAAAGCATGACTTTTGAACAAATTTGGTGAATCTTAACCAAACGATAGGTCATGGTATTATAATTATTTGGTATTTGGATATATCATACTATGGTGAAAATAAAGGAACGTGTATTTCACAGTTTAATCCAAATTTTTTTAATTTGTTGCAATCATTTGAAGACTGCCTGCGAATTCTCGAAAGATACAAAAACTTGAAAAAGGGCTAAATGGCGGCTGTTTTTCTCAAATTGTTAAAAGTTGATTTTTTAAAAAACACCACTCCTTCAACCTTAGTCTTGTGCTTTGAGAAAATCGATCAAAGAGAATTTTTATCAGTAGAGCTGTCTTTTGAAGAAAAAAAAACATTAATAAACATCAATTCAAAAAATTGTAAATAGAAGGAAATCTACAAATTAGTTAAATAAAAACACTATATAAACAGTTTCTCACCGTGTCCACGAAAAAATAAATTTAACTTCAATGATGTACTTTCACTTTAATTATTTTAATTTAATTAAGCTTTGATTGGACTTTAAACATCTTTTACAGGTACATCTTACTCTATATTTTTATATTTTCTTTCCTCTTTGTTACATTAGTTATTTCCCTTTGACGAAAACTCCTTTATAAAAATCTCAAAAAGTAATTACTACTACTTTTATGTACTTTATTTTCTTTTCCCTCTAAAACCACACTGAAAATAGTTTTTTGAATGAACTAGGAAAAAAACAAGCGCGCTACGTTCGTAATTATAACTTTTCTTCTCTGCCATAATTTTTAAATAAAAATATTGTGTGATATGAATATTACCTAATACAACAGTTTTATATTTCATAATATCTATTATATAAAAATTATTGAAAAGAAAAGATAGAAAAATATTTTCTTATTGATAGAAATTGATGTCTTAAATTCAGAAAATATACAACAGTTGCGATTTTTGTGAAAAAAATACTAATTTCCGACAAAAAAAAACCTGAAGTTGTTCCAAAATTGAAATTTGTATGAAATAACAACACAACATAAAATTGTTTGAAACTTATGAATCTTCTGTGAAACCTAACAATTTTTGAAAGAAATGTCAATTTCTGACAAAAACACGAAGACAATTCGAAATTTTTCAAGCTTGTAAATTTTATTAATTTAAACAAAATCTCATTAGTTTAAAAGAAGCTGAAAGTGTTTCGAAATTGCATATATTTTTCAAACTATAATCATTTTTGCTTTAAAATACCAATTTCTTGTGAATAAACCCACAGCAGAACCGAGAAAGGGAAATTGTCTAAAATTTGTTATTCTATAAAAACTAATAATTTTTCATCAAAAATACCTATTTTTGATGTAAAAAGCAAATATTACCTAAAAGTTATGAAAATTGGAAATCTTGATGATTGAAAAAAATAATTAATGCAGCTGAAAAAAGCTAAAACAACCTACATTTCTTAGAATTTGTAAGTCTTCTCTGAAAGTTTCGGATATTATATCAAAATTATTGCTTGAATTTCAAATTTTCGAACTTAAGGTAATAAAAAACATCTAGTAATGAAAAGCCAATCAGGTTTAAAAAATAATTGATTGTGAGATTTTCGAGACATAGCGCTACACCTAGAATAAAAATATTGAAAATATTGAACATTTTGGTTATTGGTGATACTTTTCGCCTAGTCATGATAACTTTTCCTTGATTATAATTTTTTCTGTGTATTTCAACATCTCGTTTTCTTTCACATTAATAGAAGGAAATGAGCAAAACACTTTCAAAATGTGCAGACGTAATAAAAGAGTTTTATTATATTTAGGGCACCTACCAAGAAGTTTTATAGTTTCAGAGAAAAGCAGTAGAAGTTCAAAAGGAAATACAAAAGTAAAATATACATATATTTTATGAGTTTGAATTTTTATTGTGAGTCGCAAAGTAATAATTTTTAGCAGATCAATGATTTAATAATTTTGATTTGATTTGTTTGAAATTAAAAAACTCAATTTTAATTATGAGAATATGGAAGCACGGTTTTCTATGACTTGGGTTCATTTAGTTTAGTTACTTAATATTAGAAATCGATTTTTTTCTGTTTATTCTATAACTCACAAGATTCATGTGAATTTGTTAAATTTAATTTATTTTACTTGTCAGTAACCTCGAATACTGCACAATGTTCCTGGATTGTTTAAAGTCTTTGGAGAACAAATTCCTTTGAATTGCAGCCCCTGTCTTCTTCATTCTACCATTTTGTTTTTAGTGGAATTTTTTTTGAATTTATGATTTTGTTTGGGTGCAATCTCTGGACTTTTTCATTATTGGATTATTAATAATAATTTACTAATCTTATTTTGTATGTCGTTCCCATTTCATTTTTGAATTGTTTTCCCCCATGCATTATTTGGAGCCCTCCCATTATTTATTCCCTTTCTGAATTCTCTAATTCAGTATTGTGATTTATTCAAAGTATTATTATACAACATTGATTTATTTTTCATTGCTTCCCCATTTATTATTTTGATCATTCCTATTTTTTAGAAATTCTGAAAAAAAATCCCAGAATGCCGGACAAAAGAGCCTAGCCCTAGGTTGGTCTTTAATTACTTAGAGATTTATTAATTTTGTTTATTTTTCAATGTCATATTGAAATAAGGATAACTTCAGATTTTGAATCACCTCTCTACCATTCTATTTTGCTAATTCTGAGCTTAGTCTAACTATTATTTAGCCTTTGTTAATTAGTTATATTCTATTTCAATTTTGATTTCATTTGCTGCAAAAATAAAAGATTTATGTCTAATTGGTCTTGGTAGATCTGGTGCCCAAATAATTATTTTATTTTGAGATTTATTCAACAACGTCAAGCGTTATCATATATTTTCATCAATTTATTTATTAATTTATCCTGCTATTGGTCGTTATATGATTTTTACTAATTATTTGTTTTTCACATTTTTCGTCTTTCACTCATGTTATTACTTTCCTTGAATATTTTTATGATTATTTTTCCTGGAATCTTATGGTTCATATAATACGATTTTATCCTTCTAATTGTGTTTTGATCCTCATGATGTCTCATCCTAATTATCATTTTATCGAACTTGATGATTTGAATTCTTTTCATTTAATTGTGAATTTTGATTATAAAAACCACCTTATTGTTTGATCTTGGAACACCGGAAGAAAGATCCCAAATTAATTAATTTAATTCAGATTTAGTTTGACTTTAATTGAATTTATATTTTCTGTAAAATTTTCTGTAATTTGAAATATTATTTATTTTTAATGAAATTTACATTAATTGTGATTTAAAATAACCATCTTCTGTACTGTTATTCAGAATTTGGTGCTGGTTATATAAAGACTTTTCTATTGATTAGATTAATTAAAATTTTATATCTTTGTTTTCAGAGAATCGATTTTATAATTAAATTTATCTAAGCAAGATATGACGCCCACTTTATATATTAGTATTTTTCTTTATATATTTATAAAATATTAAATTAAGAATTGAAGATTATTTCAATAATTTTGATATAATTTGTATCGATATATTAACAGTAATAATCGTTGGTATAAAGTGAGTTTTAGCTCATTTGAAGTAATTAAATGTAGCTCAATTATAATAAAAGTAAGATCTTTCCGAAAGGAAATTCTCGAACGTGCTTTTACCTTAAATCTGAAATTCGTTACGGATGTAATCGCGAGGGATTTTAGTTGTGCAACGTTTTCCGTGAAACGGAATAGTCAATGACGTGAACTTCTGAAGCAGAATCACTGATTTCCATCATGTACTTAAGAATTTATAAGGAGCGTATTTTTTCATGAAATACTAGAAAAAAAAATTTCAACACAGTTTTTACTTTGAAAAATAATGTATGATTTGTTAAAATTGTGGGTATTGGAAGATTAAAAGTACTTTGAAATTACAAACTTTCTACGGTTAGGTAATTTTCCGTAAGAAAACGAAAAAGAATGAACATTATGGTAGGCGCTTCACATAACATTATTTGAAAATGCCTAAACGCAATAAACGATTTTACTCGTTTTTCGTTCGTTTCGGGCTAAAGTTACGGAAAATTCCATAATATCAGTTAGCGCCCAGTCAGGACAAATATCGTCTACATATTTTATATTAATGAAATGAACCAAACCAATTTTTCAATCTAGTAAAATTTTTAGTTACAGTAACTGAAAAGTCTTAAATTGTAACAAAATTTCCTGAAACATGTGACTAAAGCTTTATGCAATTACCGTTGCTGAAATCCATCTTCCTGTTTAGAAAAATTTAGAAACGGTTTCTGCATAAAGTTTTAGTGACATTTCTCTGACAATTCCTATTAAAATTGCTAACAATATGAGAGTTGAAAATAGTTCTGTGATCTAGTACGGTAGTTTCGCATGCTCCTGATTTTCTTTTTCCCATTGGGTGCTTGGGTGTTTTTTTTGTGGTGTTTTTCCCATTTTTCCCCATGTTTGTCCCATTGGGTGTTTTTCCTCCTTGTGATCCTTGATCTATCATAATAAATATACTTTCAGAACGCATTGCAATGTAAAAATTAGAGATATCTTTTTTACGCTATCATTTTGTGCGTCTCTTGTTTTTGAATAGGGTAACTTCATGCTGTTATTTTCGATGTAACACAACAAATGAAAAGTGGTCTCATTTTAGTACCACTCGAGACTGTTTTGCCTGAGTCTTATTTTAATACCTAAAATTAGCCCTGAAAAAATACTTTGTTTTTAAAGTGTGTTGCCATTAATTGGGTTCCATACTGTCTTCAAATTAAATTCTTAATGACGTGTGATGGGTCCTTTTAATGCTAACTAGACAAATTTTCCGTGGGACAAAAAAACGGCTTGGCGGTGCCAGGCCTTCAAAAAAAGTACCTTGGTTTTATTTCATGTCACGCGACCTTTATCAATGTGTTAAATTCATATCCATCATCATTTTTAATTTGTTGCAATCATTTGAAGATTGCCTGCGAATTCTCGAAAGTTACAAAAACTTGAAAAATGGCAAAATGGCGGCTGTTTTTCCTAAATTCCTAAAAGTTGATTTTTTCAAAAACACCTCTTCTTCAACTTTAGTCTTGTGCTTTGAGGAAATGTGATCTTATGTGATCTCTCAGTTTTATATTATCGTATCCTCTTAGATTACCCTTAATTTAAAAATCTATATATTTTAGGCGACAATTAACAACACTTCCAGACCAAATAAGATTGAATAAAGTTTGACATTTCGTCACTGGTCATAGTAACCTCATGAGAAATCCATGGTAAATCTATTAAAAGAATTACATAGGGAATTACATAAGGAGTAAAAATGTGTCAAAACAATTTTTTACATCGACATACACTGAGAAAAATGGATTATATGAACTGGATAATAAAATTAAAGAATAATACACCGTATAGAAAAGTATATTAGCGCGCATAATCTATAATATTTTTCTAATATATGAAGATGTTACCAAATATAATCCCTAGATCTTGACTTCTTATAATCTTCCGGCATCAAATTGTAATATCTCAGATTTTAAAATATCCAGGCGTCTGTGTTAGTTTCAGATGGTACGTCGCATCATGACGCGTATCATATGCATCCGTTTGCATTGAAACAAGTGATAATTATATTATAAAAAGATTATTAGTGCTAAATCACACGTGATTTAGTTTTAGAAAGTGGGTAAGTTTATACTTCTTTTCATTACATATCACTGCCACTTGTACAAGTACAGAAACTTAGCCTCCTTTACTTTCATTTTTCAAGTGTTATGATTGCCACTTTCCTACTTATTGTGCGTTTAAAAAATGAAAATTTTGATAATAGATTAAATACCTTCACAATGATTCATTATGATAAATTTGAATTCAAAGCTCTTTCGGGTTTCAATCGTGTTCAATCGTGTTCGTAGTTTTGCGCACGATTGAGGACCGAAAAAGCTTTAAATTTAAATTTATCAATTGAAATTTTTTTTCCAGTTCTACTTCCGAGCTCGTCTATCAAAATGTTGTATAGGTTTATAAATACGTTTGCACAAATTCTTTTATATATATATATATATATATATTTGGGGTTATCTAATGGACCAAGATTCTAATATGGATATTAGATTTTAAAATCTTCGATTATAGATTTTATCATCTCAGATTATAAAGTTTCATAATCCAAGATATTATCCTGAAATATCTTTTCCTTAATATCTATAACTTGTAGTTCTAATAATCTAGATCGCTGTCCCATAGTTAATAGTCCAAGATTATATCCGGTAACATATTTTTTATTACCGGGTATAATCCATTTTCCTCAGTGTACGATGACTTACCATTAGGTAGAGCGGTGAGGTTTAGTTACAATAGTAAAATTTTCGAAAAAAGAAAAGGAGAGTTTTCTCCAAAAACAATGAAAATTCGATCTGACGTCGTGGTAATTAGAAGCCTAAAGGTTTCGTGAATAATAGAGTCAATTGTATAGAATAAATGAGATTATCATTCTGAATTAACCCATTTTTGGTACTCGGTCTAAAATGTTGGAAAAGTAGAAATTAAAGTAAATTTATTGAAATTAAATTTTAAGAACAAATTTTTTTTTAACGACTCTAAGACCTGTGATATCTTATACGAACACTCCAGCTTATTACTTGTCTAAAACTATCTGTAAAATCTTATCTGATTCTATTCTGAAATCAAATTTCTTCGTTAAAAATTATATTACTTTTTGAGATAATATTATTGAAATTAAAATTCCGGATAACCATATGTTCACTTCTTTAGATGTAATCTCACTATTCACTAATATACCTTCAGATTTGGTTCTTTCTGGGATCGCAGGTGATGGTGTCACATTAAAAACCTTACTAATATCTTTTAAAATTATTTTAAATCTGGTATCTCTTTTTTTATGAATTCTACTAGTTTTCAATTTGATGATAATGCGTACAATAAAAAATGCGGGACTCCAATGGGGTCTCCGATATTAGGTATTCTTTCTTAAATTGTCTTACAAGGTCTCGAATTATAAATTTGAAAAAATTTGAAGATCAAAATCCATTTGATTTATAGATTTGTTGATGCAACTTTTTTTATTGTTCCAAAAACGACATTGATAACATTTTTTCTTGTTTGAATAGCTACCACGAAAGGTTACAATTCACTTTTGAAGTTGAATCTGAGAATTATATCAGTTTTTTAAACTTGAAAATTATCAGAAAATATGCAGATGATATTATCGTGAACAGATTTAGAAAAAGTATGATATTCCGGTAGAATTTTAAATTTTTAGTCAAATAATCCCATACATTAAAAGATTGGTATCGTGAAGAAGTTAGTCGATTCAGCTATTCTTCTCTCCGATGAATCTTTGCACCATGAAAATTGAATTTCACTTACAAAAATATTAAATTACAATAGTTATTCTCAACTTTCGATTGAAAAACACATTAAAATAAGACTTTTACCAATTATTAATAAAAAAAAGTTTTCCCGAGTTAAATTTAACAAATGATAATCAACAGAACAAATTTGTCTCTTTTAACTTTTATCAAGATATACCTTATCCAATTCGAGGACATTTTTCTAACTTGAATATTGATACTATTTTCAGAATTGATTCAAAATTTGACCGTTTCATAAAATTGGGGAAAGACCCATTGGAAAAAATTAGAACAGTGTAATTTTTTTTATAAATTGAATTGTTCTTGTGGTATGTCCTATATTGGACAAACTGATAGATCGCTAGAGACTAGCAGAAATGAAAATTTCAGGAATATTAACCATTATACTAAAAACCATCAAGAAATTACTAGACATATTCACTTTGTTCATAAAAGAAATTAAAATAATATCAAATGGGATGATATCAAAATACTACATTAAGAGTCAAATTATTTATAAGAACCTTTGTCGAGATGATATATATAAAAAATGAGAATAGCAATGCTTTAAACAATATTAATGATTTGAAATTTTATATTTCTGCTTATGATATGATTTCTTGTTTTGTAGATTCTCAATCTCTTTTCATCATGTTTTTAAACAAATTTGTGTTCCAAAAATTTGATTTCAATAAATTTACTTTAATTTCTACGAATCTAACATTTTAGAGCGAGCATCAAAAATGTTTTTTTTTTAAATGCTGATCTCAATTATTCTATATAATTGACTCTTTTATTCACGAAACCTTTACGTTTTTGATTACCACGATGTCAGATCGAATTTGCATTGTTTTTGGAGAAAACTCTCCTTTTATTCTTTCAAAAATTTTACCATTGCAACTAAACTTTACCTAATGTTAAGACATTGTATTTCGCTGTTAAAAATTGTTTTGACACATTGTTACTGCTTATGTAATTTTCTATGTAATTCTTTTAATAGTTTTAACCATGGATTTCTGATAAGGTTACCATGACTATTGACGAAACGTCAAACTTTATTAAATCCTATTCGTTCTGGAACTGTTGGTAATTTTCTTCTATATATTTCATCCCAGACGTTAAAACATTATAACTGAATTCGCTTGCCAATAAAACGTTCTTGGACTTTATTTTTGTGTCAAAAATCTACTAGGAATTCTTGAGTTTCATAGATATTGATTTTTATCATCGATTCATTCGGCTATATCTGTTTTTCTATGCAAACCGCAAACAACGTTCTGTGAATGCAAAGAAAATTTCACGTTTTTTATTACTTTCCACTATGTGACTCGCACTCTGGATGTACAAACTCCTATCAATAGATTTTTAAATTATTCTTGCACTGATCTGAATATCGATTATTTTGTTATACTGTCTCTTTTTTCCAGTATCCTTACTGCTCCTCTTGAACGTTTGCCTTTTTATGAATAAGTTTCACTTAACTACACCTGCGAATGAAAAAAAAAACAAAGAAGAACTAATTGAAATTTCTTCTCTTGAAATAATCTTATAAAGTTGTTTTATCATTTTCTCGTTTCGCGTAGAAATCATTTCTTTCATTTCAGAATCCTCATTTCTCTTCGTACAAAGCGAAAACTTGCAGATGTTTGCAATCTTTTTTTTTCTCAATTGTATATCATTATATGTGTTATGTTTTCGAAAAACTTTAGATAGTTTTTTCTACATTCTCATCCTAATGAGAAGGTTTTGATTTTATGTATAATTTGACATAGTCCGTTTTCATCAAAACCTTTCACAAAGGTGTCTGTCTGTTTGTCTGAGAAAAGTTGTTTAACCGAAAAATATCTACAAATTTGTTAGAAACTCTTGTTATAAAAATACACCAATAATAAAAAATCTGCTCCTTGGAAAAACGATACAAGCTGCAACAACTTTTTATTTAAGAAAATTTTTCGCCTGAATTATATCTACAAATTTGCTTAGAACCACTTTACACTAGGATGCAAGTCGAGATAAATTTAGTTGAAAATAAACAAATTAAATTTATAGAGAAACGACACAATTTGCAATAAAATGTATAATAACAACATTTTTTTATAGGATGCGCACTTTTTTTTAATTATAAAAAAGGCAATGAAAATACGTATGTTTCAATGCTGATACATATTATGAATTGTGATGATATCAATTTATTAAAATGATAGATTTTTCAGGGTAGCTGAGAATCAAAATTAGCAAATATTGAATTAATCATGATAAATAAAATTTGTACATTATTATATATTACAATATTATATGAAAATGAGTTTATTTTCCTTTTAATAAAATTAGTGTGTATTTCCAATTTGAGAAATTCAAATTTTCCACAAAGTTATCGTTATTCGAATCTTGACATCCATTAAAAGAAATCATAAATATTTTTAATTTTTCTTTACGGATTCTGGTGAGTTTGTATGAATCTTTTGTTGTTTGCGAGAAAAATGCGATAATTTTATTTTACGAAAAAAATTCTTCTGACTACAAAAATAACTTAGCCTGCATAAAACTTATAGAATATCATCCTCATAGAAGGATAAATTGAACAAAATTGACAACAATTGTAAATGTAGTTTTTTTTTGGGTGAAAATCAACTTTTTATATTTTTTTTTTATATTTCAAATGTTTTCAAATTGTCTGAAAAAATTAAATCTCCAAATTAGGTCAAAACTTACAAAATTTTAAAGAAAAATATATCATTTTTTGAAAATAGACATCAAAATTTAAATAATAATTGACAATACTATTTTTTACGAAGTTTCGTAAAAATTCAACTTTAAAAGAATTTCAAAATAGAAAACCTAAACTTGTGCAATTTTAAGTATTAGAATCATATATATCATAAAAATTGAAAAATATTTTATAAGAAAATTTCAAGAATCAAAATTGCCCTTTCATAAGTTAAAATTACCAATTTTTTAATTTTTAAACAATTTAAGTTTTTTCAAATAATTTAAATTTTAAAGAGCTTGAGTATGACAGTGTTTTGATATCACAATTCTTGGATCGTGCTTTTGGAATAATTCAATTTTAAGGGTTTATATTTGACATTTTTTTCATTTTGAAAGCGGAAAATGACGGTCAATTTGGTTTTTGATCTTAGTAAAAATTCACTAATGAATTTTAACGTTGATTTATAAATTCGTCATATAGTAAAAATTAAAAATTCTAGAATATCAGAAAGCTGTAACTTTGAAGAACTAAATTTAGTATTCAATTTAAAATCGTCAAATTTCAGACGCTCTGAATTGAAAATTATTTAAATCCATAAGTTTTTTATTTTAAATTATTCAATTTCAAACGCTCTTCATTACCAGGTGCACAATTTCATTTTCTTTCTCATGAAATTGTACAGTTTTCAAAATTTAAGTCTGATATTGTTCAATTTAAAAAAAATATGATTTAAAATTTTTCATTTTCAAATTACTATTTAGTTTCGAGCGTTTTTATTGAGAAACGCTACAGTCTCGTTTCCTTTTTATTTGCTTCAAAATATATATATTTTTTCAAACTTGACCTAATCTAGCTAGTTTATAAAATTTATTTTCACCATTGTTTTATTTGAAATGCCTATAATTTGAATTTTTGAAAATAAACAATTAAATTGCAAACTAGGTTTCCAATTTAAAGTTTTCCAATTTTGAGTGCATCGAAGCGAAGTTATATTATTCAATTTTAGAGTTTACAACATTAAATTATTCGAATAAGTAAATCAGAATGATTTGTCAGGTTTCTGAATAACGATTTTTATTATGTTGGATATGTATTATAATAATTATTACCATTAGGGTCATTTAAAATTATCTGAAATAGTGAAAAAGTACTATAACTATAAGTTTTTTTCTTAAGTAATAAAATGTGTCTGATTTAAACATTTTATCTCAAAAATGTTTCAAATCGAATAATATAAAATTGAAATTTTCATAAATAGAGAATTTCAAATTAGAAACTTCAAAATTAAAAAATTTCTGCGTAATCAATTGTACATGTGAGTTTTTCGAATATTAACTATTTTTAATTCAAGATTTTAAGAATCGTACTATTAAAAAATGGTATTTTTTTAATAAAAAAAATATTAATTATTTTATTTCTAGGGGCCTTATTTTGAAATTTGCACAGTTAAATCTTTTAGTTTTACCGCCCACCTTTTTTTCAAATAGATACTGTTTTTAGTGTTTGGATAATAATTTACAATCAAGATTGAGATTAAAAGATTTTGATTTTAAAATATAAGATAACTTCCAAACGTTTAAAATTTCAAAATAATTTCTAAATTATTAATGACAGTAAATATTAGTTGCTTGAAGATAAACAATTTCTAATTCAACATTTGAAAAATATTGCTAAGTATTTAAATAAACAATTCAACAATATTTGAATCATCAACATTTTCCAAAGTTCCAGGCTCATGTTAATGGTTATTTATAATTAATAATTTTATAATATAATAGAGTTTTCCTAAATTATCAATATATTTTTCGAATTTTTTTCCTAGATTCTACGTGAGCGTTAAATTTGGTGCAAAAAAGTCGCAGAATTTCAAATGTACTCACTATATGATTTTTAAAAATTATAAACAATGTTTTTGTTGTTGAAAATTTGCTTCTTTTTCCACCAAGTCTTATTCTATGTGAGAACCTGGTGAAAGATTTTAAAAATATTATAATAAATTAGAAAATTAATATAGAAGTCTATACTAATATTTAAAGTGCCTATACTACTTTAGCTATCAATTAACTATTTTCTTTTTTCCAATTAATTAATTAATTAAGTAGCCTATACTATAGAGGCATATGTTTAAAATGAGCCCGAAAACTTTACGAAATGTGATTGTATTCCAAATTTATTCCAATTATTCGAAAACCAGAATAATTAATTTATTAATTAATTCAACTTGACAAACAAATTTTTAAAACTCTCAATGTTTAAAAATGTGCTATTATGAATTTTAAAATACTTCAGGTTGAAAATATTACCAAATAAAAATCCAGTGATGCGAATGCGAGCTTTATTATTAAGAATTTCCATTGATGAAAATTTAAGATTGCTTATTATAGTAAAAAATACATTTAATTCAATAAAAATACTAATTCAACTTTTAGTTGGTAAAATTCATTAAAATCAGAGCATATTTGCCAGGATGAAATGAAGGCTTGTAATTAAATCTCACTTCCACTAATGTGAGAATTCCAATTAAGTAATTTACACTAGCAGCGATTGTATACTAAACATTCCACAGTTGCTTTATAGCTCATACACAATTTCCTTTGAATTAGCTCTGAATGTACTCCAGCTTTTTTCAATTAGGTTTCAATCTAGAAATTGCGTCATAGACAATTTTTAATTAAACATTTTGTGAAATCATCATTTTAATTAAAAATCCAACAATATTTCAATAACAAAGAGATTCTATTAGAAGTGAGCTATTGTCTCATACGCATCAGCAAATAAAAGGCTACAGAATGTTTTGAAGAAATTTAAGATATCTAGAGACATAAAAAATTGGCACCAATAAAATAAGTTATTAATCTATTTAATTATATTACATGATTCCAAATTTCTTCGGAACTGTATCTGTGAAAATTTATCGTTATGGATTTTTGAATAATTTATGTTTTTATTAGACCGTGTCTAGGTTGACTAAAATTGGGTGAGTGCCGGACAAATATTTTCGGTATGGAAAGCTACCTTTTAGTCGTTTAAATGATAAAATTCATTATTTTGTCAAAATTATGATTTCAAATTATACTAAAAAAACACATTTAAATCAGTACCAAATTTCGATTAACTTTTAGTCTGATGAATTCAGTTTAAAGAAGAGTATATTTAGCAGAACAAAATAAAATAAAAGTAAATCAATATGCAAATTTCTGAAATTTATAATTTAATTAGGCATAATCATTGAAATGAATGATTTTTATTTCATCACATATTGAAAAGTTTTCAATTTATCATTAATTGATTATAAAATTATTCCTACTGAAAATTTTTGATAGGATTTGATTAAAAAAATTAATACTTTTCGATCCGTTTCCTGTATCGACGATTTTAAGGATTTCCGTCATATTTCTATAAAACGTTTTTGATGGAAAGTCTATTAGAATGAACAAGCAATTAATTATTTTTATCGAAAGTGTACTACAGTGTCAAAGTAATTCTTATACATTTCTATACTTTTTTTTTAATACAAATTCTATCCAATTATATCCAATATTCTATCCCAGATTCCTATTTAATTTAATATGTTTTTTTATATAAATACAATGAAAACCTATAAGATATAATATCCCACATTACTATCAATTTCAATACGATTTTTTTAGAGGAAGACTATTCAATTTTATGAAAAATTATATCCGTAACTCATGTCTAATGTAATACGCTTTTTTGATGGAAATTAAATCATATATATTTCACATTACGGTCTACTTTACTATGCTTTTTGGATAGAAATCAAGTTACATATGTCAAAATTTGTCAAAATTCAAAAATCTTATACTTTTCTATGAACATTTTGTCTCTGAAACTCTATTAACTCTTCACCGCCCATAACTTGTATCAAATTATATGTTCCAGTATCTTGGAAGTTCTTACCTAATTCGATCTGTTGATAAATCATGTTCTCCCACCAAAGTTGTATCTAATTCTATGTGTCCAAATCATAAAAATTTCTATTAAATTCTATCCATTGGAAAATCTTCTACTTTTTTTATCAACAGTTTTTTATTAAAACTCTCCCAATTATTATCCGCAACCCACTTGTGTCAAATACTATTTTCTAGAACCTGGAATATTTCCACCGAATTCTACTCCTTTAAAAATCTTACATTTTTCTAAAAAATATAGTAATTAAAACTCTATCAAATATTATGCAATTCGAAAATTTTAATAGGAAAGTATAAGATTTCCCGACTGACAGATTTGGATGAAATCTTCCTAAATTTTGGAACATAGGATTTGATACACGTCCTGTGTCAATAAGATTTGAGAGAATTTAAAAAAAAAAAATTTGTACAGAAACGTATAATATTTCTCGATGTATAGAATTTCATAGAAATTTCTGAAAATTGTGGTTCCTATGATGCGATACAAGTTCTTTGTGGATAAGACTTGATTATAGAGGCATAATGAGAATCTGTTGCTGGAAACGTTTAAGATTTTCTGACAAATTTTGACAAATTTTATTTGATTTCTATCAAAAAAGCGTATCTAAGTGAATTATAATGTCCATATTGGTCCACTTTATTACGCTTTGTGGATAAGATTTGATAGAGGCATAATGAAAATCGGTCGATGGAAAAGTATAAGATTATCCGACAAATTTGGATAGAACTAGTTTCATGAAAATTCGACTTATATGGTAAAAATTTATTCTTTCTGGTGAAAAATTTACCTTTTGGTTCAAAAATTGTAGAATTTTGCTTAAAATACATTTTATTTCTTTGAAAATTAATTTTTTCAACTAAAATAATAACTATTATATTTTTAGTTGGAACTATACTTTTTTTAGTTGAAAATTTAACTATTTGGTTGAAAATTGATGTATTCTATTGAAAATTATCGTTTTTGGTAGAAAATTGATCTTTCTGGTTAAACATTCTAATATTTGGTTAAAAATTCAATTATTTGGTTAAAAATCTTTTTTTTTATGTTAAAATAATTTTTTAACTGAAAATGTAAATATTTCATTTCCGCTTAAAAATTTAACTTTTTTAGTTGAAAATTAATTTATTTTGTTTAAAACTCGTATTTCTTAGGGTATAAAATTTAATTATTTTGGTACAAAATTATTTTTTTTTTACATTCTCATCATAGAAGGTATTAGATTTGTGTAAAAATTGCCCCCAGTTCGTTAGCCAGCAGTTTTCAATAAAAAATCAAAATGTCAGCGAATTTTCAAAATTTTTGAGGCCACTTTTTTCAGGACTAAAAATTTTAATGGACGGTTATTAGTAGTACTCAGAAGGGCGAATGATTTATATTTATGATTTTTTTCCTGTAAAAAAAAATTACCGCAGTTACAGCATTTAAAAAATTCCAAAAATTAAACGAAAATGGACATTTTAAGCCAAACAACGTCCGCTAAGAAAAAATGTCGAAAAAAGAAAAACGCTAAATTTTTCACACCCTACAAGATTATCATACAAACTTTTTATTTTTCTTGAAAAATTGAAAATTCAAATTTTGACCGCATAAAAAATAATGAAAAATATAAAATTTCATTTTGCGTCCAAGCTGCACAAGATATGAAAAAATATGAATAGATGAAAGTTGTTTACTCAAGAAAGAGATATGAATTTGTTATTCATTATTTTTTGATAGGATACGTACTTTTTTTCTTAATTGTGAAAAATAACATTAACAATAAAAAAATTTTAATTTTGCAAAAACGACGCCCGGTATGAGAAAAGATGAATTGACAAAAATTGTGCATCAAAAAAGGATTTTCAAATTGGTTAGAAATCACTTTTTGATAGGATGCGCAGTTTTTGTTATAATCGTAAAAAATAAAATTGAAAATAGGAGAATTGAATTTTTCCACAAACGAAACAAGATATGAAAAAAATTAATGAAAAAATGTTGCTCGCCCACAAAAGATCTACAAATTTGTTAAAAATAATTTTTTGACAGGACGCGTAGAAAACTAATTTTCTTGGTTAAAAATTTCATTATTTGGTTAAAAAATTATTTATTTTATTAAAGATTCATCACTTCAGATCAAAATTAATTTTTATGGTTGATAATTCATCTTTTTGGTTGAAAATTTATTTGTTTGCACGAAAATTCAACCATTCTTCTTTCGTTCGAACATATATCTTTTTTAGTTGAAAATTCACGTATTTCGTTGAAATTTTATCTTTTTGGGGTACAAAATTTATCTCCTTGGTTGAAAATAATTTTTTTTTGGTTCAAGGCTCATAATTTTAGATCGAAGCTTATTTCATTGGTTGAAAATTAAAAATATTTTGTTACAAATTCGTTTTTTTCTAACATTTTTTTGTAACTGAAAATGTACTATTTCATTATACTTTGGATGTTCATCTTTTTTAGTCAAAAATTTATTTATTTTGTTTGAAACCCGTCTTTTTTGGGTTAAAAATTACATTATTTTGGTAAAACATTCGTGTTTTTCAATTCAAAATTCAACAATTCTGTTAGAAATTAATTTTTTATCTTAAGGATTTATATTTTCAGGTTGAGTGTTGAATTTTTGTTGTAGAAAATTCGTATGTTTGTGCTGCAAATTTAACATTGTAAAAAAAATTTCTTTATCGAATAAAAAATATTTTTTGATAAAAACATCAATAATTTTTTTGAAGATTCCGGTTTTTAGTTCGAAAATTAATTAGTTTTGATTGAGGATTCAACTAGGGGGTTACAAATTCATGTTGTTGTTGAATTCAGCTGTTTTTTATTGCAAATTATTATATTGTTTGGTGGAAATATCAACTGTATATTAGACTTTTCGTTGAGATTGATTTTTTTTTTGAAGATTCATCTCTTTGGCGGGAAATTGAACGATTTTGTTAAAATCCCTTTTTTTGTTTTTGAAAATTAATCTTTTTCCCCGAAAATTTAATTATTTTAATTTTGACTCAAAATTTATATCTTTAATATCGAAATTTTATCCTTTTTGTTTAAAAATGCGACTGCTTGATTGAAACTTAATCTTTTTTGTTGAGGATTGAACTGTTTATTTCAAAATTCGTCTTTTTTGGTTGAATTTCGCAGTTTTGTAATTGAAACTTAAATTTTTTCTCGTGAAAAATCAATATGGTTTATTACTTGATTTACGGTTACACTAAATTGTGAAGAATATTTTCTTGTTTGGAAAATTCATAATTTTAGTTGAAAACTTAAGTATGTTGCTAAAAATTCGTTTTTTTTTCTTGTTTGGAAATTAATTTTCTTTACTGAAAATGTAACTGTTCCGCTTTTTGCTGGAAAATGATATTTTAAATTGAAAATAGATATTTTCCGGACAAAAATTCATACATTATTTTCAAATTTCTTTTTTTTTGTAGAAACTTAATCTTACTGATTGAAAGTTCATCCCTTTTGGTCAAAAATGCAACTGCTTTTTCAAAAATTAGTCTGTGTTGGTTGATGATTTAACTATTTTGTTGAAAATTTTCTTCTTCTATAGTCGAATTCAACTGTTTTTGATTTAACATTGAAATCTTTTTTGGTTGAAAAATGAACTACACTAAACTCCCGATATAAGAAACCTCGGTTTACAGCATTAGCTACATCAGGTTGCGTCATGCGTCCAAATACCAACATAAATGATTCACTCGGCCTTTGCTGTTTACGTTCGGATTCCCCCGATTCAGGATCAAGGTCACAGCAAGTCATGCTCGAACCTGTTCTTATATCGGGAGTTGAGTGTACTTGGTTTGAAGTTGAACTAATATGTTCAAAATTTATTTTATTTTTGTTGACAATTAAACTATTTGGTCTAGGTGTAATGTTGTTTCTATATCTGAAAGAAAAAGTCCTAAAGTTCAGGGAAAATGAAAATTTGGCCAGGAAAAAGGTCAGGAAAAGTCAGGGAATTTCGAAATTGGGATTTTGTAGCAACCCTGTTTTATCAAACCCTATCAAACATTTTCAAGATTCTTCGGATTAAATCCCATTTCCCCTAATGTGGTAATCCCCATTAATTAGTTTACTAAACATTCCACAGTTAATTTAAAGCTCGTAATAGAATATCCCTTGAATTTACTCTGGATAAGCTCCAGCCGGTTTTAATTAACTTTCAATGTAGAAGTTGAGTCATGGAGTGATGGTGGAAAAAGTTGAACAATTTCAGCGCT
Source organism: Andricus grossulariae (assembly GCA_011634705.1). NCBI lineage: Eukaryota > Metazoa > Arthropoda > Insecta > Hymenoptera > Cynipidae > Andricus > Andricus grossulariae. The sequence continues at coordinate 19,956,092 of JAABKJ010000755.1, forward strand.
TGAGGGAAATTACGTTTCGGTAATGTGACGTCTTTTGGTCTGCAAGTGTGGAGTCTTTTCTTCTTTGAAGTGCTTTTGAAGCAGTAAAGCCCTAGAAAAGCTCTCTGGCCCTGACGTGTACGTATATACTTTTAGCCCCAGACTGAAAATGGAACGAGACATGTGCGCTCTACGGTGTCCGACAGCAAAACCAAGGCAAATGAACTCAATTACCATAAGGCAAAAGCTTCCATTAAGTCGTTATGACAACCGCAAGCTCTTTAAACTATATCTCATTCGGCTTTTCCTAAACATTACTCTGCCCGCTCTCAAATAAATGAGATTTCGAGGCAGATGAGATTTCCTCTGGACTTTTAGTAACAAAAAAAACCCCTAGGGGTTCGAAAAATACGTCGCGCTACAAAAAGTTGAATTTTTAACCAAATAGTCGAATCTTCGAACCAAAAAGATTAATTAAAGATTTTTAATTTCTGGAAAAAAATCTTTCTCCTTCGTTCCGGTGGGAATCGAACCTCACGTCTTCCGATTGCCGGTCGGGTGTTTTAACCACTGAGCTACTAGAGAGATCGAAGACAGATACTTTTTTCAGATATACGCTTTTCATAGCAAGGAATTATGTTTGAATACAAGTTAAATTAGAAGGAATCTGTATTGCCATCGGAGTTGGTAACGATCGATCATATGTTGATAACTTTCACGAACTGTGAAACTGGAAATCAACAATATATTTTTTCAGAACTTGAAAATTTATAAATTTTCAAACTTCATCTAGTGTTACCTTAGACCGATATTGTTGATTTCCAGTTTTACAGTTCGTGAAAGTTATCTACATATTATCGATCGTTACCAACTGCGATGATAATACAGATTCCTTCTAACTTAACTTGTATTCAAAACATAACTCCTTGCTATGAAAAGCGTATATCTGAAAAAAGTATCTGCCATCGGTCTCTCTAGAAGCTTAGTGGTTAAAGCACCCGACCGGCAATCGGAAGACGTGAGGTTCGATTCCCACCGGAGCGAAGGAGAAAGATCTTTTTTCAGAAATTTAAAATTTTCAATTTTAACACTTCTAATTTATTAAACAGTCGAGAAATCATTTTCGATGAATTGGGAAAATACGATGACCTGGATTTTTCAAAAACAAATTGCACATCCCCTCAGAATCAAAAATCTTCATTTGCAGATTTCGTAAAATATAAATCTGAAATATCCTCAGAAGATGATTTATCAGGAGAAAAATTTGAAGATAATTCATCAGATTTGAGTTTTGAGAAAAAAATTAATGAAATCGAAAAACTGAAGATACTTGATGAAACAGCAAGAAAAGGTTCAAGTCTGACTAAAAATAAACTCGATATGGAAGATGACGAGAGTATGAAAGAAGAAGAAATAGAGGAAGCTGAGGAAGAACTTGGGGAGATAATGATAAAGTCGAGGGAAGTGGAGATATTACAAGATTCAAGTAAACAGGAAATGGATCAAAAAAATAAAAGCGAAGCTAGCACAGAAAACGGTGGTATTTTTAGAATGAGACAAATTGTTGTAAAAGTAGATTATTAATAATAAATTATCGCATAGCAATATTTATGTATTTCTCACGATTTTAATTAGGAAACGAATTAGTAAAGGATTCACAAAAAAGAAAGGAAGAAAGAGAAGAAACTAAAGAAGGTCAATTGGAAGAAACCGATTTATCCGAAGAAGAAAAGTTGAAAGAAGGATTGGATGCAAATGAAGATAGAACAGAAGATATATCAGAAGAAGAACAATTTAAAAATCGGAATGATAAAGAGGGTAAAGAAGATAAGCAAGAAAAATCAAAAACTGATCATTTGGAAGAAACTGAAGATATAGGTGAAAATAAAAAAGGTAGACAAGATAAATTCAAAGCTGATTTATCTAAAAAAGTAATAGTAAAAGATTCAAAAGGTAAAGAAGATAAAACCAAAACTGATCATTTGGATGCAACCACTGGTCAAGAAATAAAAGATCAGGTATTAAATTAATTATTTACGAAAACCAATTAACTATTTATGAAAATTTGTCAAAGGAAGCGCCGTGTTCCTACAAAATAGGTTCCCCTCCCCTTATTTCCCCTTATTTCCCCTCATTTCCCCTCATTTCTCCTTTTTACCCTCTCATCGTTTTCCCTTATTTCCCCTCATTCCCCCCTATTTCTCCTTATTTCTCCTCATTTCCCCTTTTAACCCTCTCATTGTTTTCCCTCATTTCTCCTCATTTCCCCATATTTCCCCTTCTTACCCTCTCATCATTTCCCCTAATTTACCCTTATTTACCCTCATTTTCCCTTATTTCTCCTTCTTACCCTCTCATTATTTCCCCTCATTTCCCCTCATTTACCTTATTTCCCATTTTCACTCTCTAACAATTTCCCCTTACTTCTCCTACATCCCCTACTTCCAATCCCCATATTCCGCCTAACTCCTCTTCCCTCATTTCCTCCACTTCCCCTCAGTTTCCCTAATTCTCCTATTATTTTCCCCCACTTCACCTACTACCCCTCCTATCTATTCCCTTCACTTCATTTTCCACCCCTCTTCTCATTTCCATTCTCTTCCGCTACTACCACTAACCTCATTTCTCCTACTTCCCCTTTCATAATTTCTCTTGATTCCCGTTTCCTTATTTCCCCTCACTTCCTCTACTTCCCATCCCATAATTCTCCTCACTCTCTCTACTATCCCTCCCCTCATTTCCCTTCACTTTCTCTACTTCGCCACCTCTTCTTTTCTATCACTTTCCCTACTTCCACTCCCCTCATTTCATATCACTTCCCCTCCCCTTATTTCCCTTCACTTTCCCTACTTTCCTTTCCCTAATTTCGTATCACTTTCCATACTTCCCGATTCCTCATTTCCCCTACGTCACCTACTTCCTATCTTCTTATTTCCCCTACTTCCTATCGTCTTATTTTCCCTTAAGTTCTCTTCACACATTTTCCCTTATTTCCTATCACTTCCCCTACTTCGTGTCCCATCATTTATCCTCAATTTTCCCACTACTCTCATTATTTGCCCTCATTTCACCTACTACGCCTATCAAAATTTTCCCTTACTGCACTATCTACCCATTTGCTTATTTGACCTACTTCCCATCCCCTGGTTTCCCCTTCTCCTCGTCCTCTCATTTCTCCTAATTCCCAACCCATAATTACCCCTCAGTTTCTCTACTTCTTTTCCCATAATTTCCACTCACCTCCCCTATTTCTCCTATAATTTCCCCTCATTTCCGATCACTTTCCCTACTTTCTCTGCCCTAATTTCCTATTACTTTCCTACTTCCCTATCCCTCATTTCCCCTGAGTACCCTATTTTATATCTCCTTATTACCCCTTATTTCCAATCACTTTCTCTTATTTTGAATCACTTCCCCTACTTCTTCTTCCATCATTCATCCCTATTTTCCCCACTTGTTCTCCCATCATTTGCCCTCATTTCACCTACTACTCTTATCGAAATTTCCCCTGAATACACTTTCTACCCCTATCGAAACATCCCCTCACTACACTTTCTACCCCTTCTCTTATTTTATCTAATTCCCCTCTCCATGCTCCCCTTTCTTCTCATCCTCTTATTGCCCCTAATTTTTGAACCAATAATTTGCTCTTACTTCCTCTACTTCTTCTCCTTTAATTTCCGCTAACCTCCCGTACTACTTTTCATATAATTTCCCTTCACTTCCCTAACTTCTTCTTCCATAATTCCTTCTCACTTTCCTTAATTCTTCTCCCATAAGTTCCCTCACTACCCCTTCTTCTTATCCTATCATTTCCCCTCACTTTGTATACTTTTTCCCTATCATTTTCCCTCACCACCACCACTTCTCCTCCCGTTATTTACATTTAATACTACTACTTTTTCTCCGCTCATTTTCACTTTCCTTCCCCTCATTTCCCCTACTTCTCTCTCCCTCATTTCCTTTACTACCCCTCCCATAATTTCACCTTACTTCATCTACTACATCTCCTATCATTTTCCCTCACTTCCTCTACTATAACTCATATCCCCAACTTCCTCTCCCATTATTTCCCATCATTCTGCTCCCCTTATTTACCCTTCTTTTCAGCTGTAATTACCCCTTCTTCTCGCCTTCTCATTTTCCCGCACTTCCCCTAATTTCCATCCTGTACTTTCCCCTGACTTCCCCTACTTATTCTCTCACCATTTGCCCTCACTTCACCAACTACTCGTAAAAAATGTCCCACACTACATGTTCTAATCCTCCCCTCATTTCCCATTTTTTTATCCCCACATTTTCCCTGATTTCCAATCCATTATTGTCCCCACTTCCTATACTTTTTCTCCCATAATTTTCCCTCACCTTCCCTACTTCTTCTCCAATGATTTCCCCTAACTTCCACAACTTCTTCTACCATCATTTCTTCTCACTTCTCCTACTTCTCCTCCAAAAATTCCCCTTACCTCCCCTACTTCTTAAACTATCATTTCCTTTCGCTTTATATACGTTTTCCTCTCATACTCTTTCTCTCAACCCTTCATTTCCCTTCATTTCCTCTTTTTCTCACCTCCTTATTTTGCCTCACTTCTCCTAATTTCCATCCTATACTTTCGCCTGACTTCCCATACTTTTTCGCCCATAATTTCCCCTCACTTCCCCTACTTTTTATCTCATAATTTCTTTTCACTTCCAATACTTCTTCCATAATTTTCCCTCACTACTCCCACTTATTATCCCATAATTTCTCCTCGCTGTCCCTATTTCTTCTCCCAATATTTCCCCTCACTCTATAACAACACCTCCTATCATTCCCTCTTCCCCTTACTTCCTCTACTAAAACTACCCTTATTCCTCCCACTGATTACTCATAATTATCCTCCCATTTTTCCCCTTCTTTCCAACCCCTTATTTTTCCTCATTTCCCCTTCTTCTCATCTCCTTATTTTTCATCACTATCCCTACTTCACATTCCATACTTTCCCCTCACTTCTCCTACTTTTTTTCTATAATTTCCCCTCACTTCTCATAATTCTTCTCCCATTGTTTCCCCTCACTTCTCCTATTTCTTTTCCCATAATTTTACCTACTTCCACTCCCTTCATTTTCCCTCATTTCCCTTAATACCCCTACTTCTTATCCTATCATTTCCCATCACTTTACATACTTTTTTGTCTTATTTTCTTCCTGCCAACCGTTAATTTCCCCTCATTTCCTTTTCTTCTCACCTCCTTATTTCCTCACTTCCTCTAATTTCCATCCTTTACTATCATCTGACTTCCCCTACTTTTTCGCCCATAATTTCCCCTCACTTCCTCTATTTCTTATCTTATAATTTCTTCTCACTTCCCCTACTTCTCCCATATTTTCCCCTCACTACTCCCACTTATTATTCGATAATTTCTCCTCACTGTACCTATTTCTTCTCCTATAATTTCCCCTTACTTTATAACTACACCTTCTATAATTTACCCTTCCCTAACTTCTCCTCACTTCCTCTGCTACAACTACCCATAAGAGTAGTTAGTTAGGGGATATGAATCTCCTTATACCTCCCCCCCCCCTCATTCCACATAATTATCCATCCATTTTTCTCCTTCTTCTCACCTCCTTATTTTTCCTTATTTCCCCTTCTTCTCATCTCCTCATTTTTCATAATTCCCCCGTACATCCCATCACATACTTTCCCCTCACTTCTCTTAATTTTTGTCCCATAATTTACCCTCACTTCCCCTATTTCTTCTCTCATTATTTCCCCTCACTTTCCCTATTTCTTCTTCCATAATTTCCCCTTCTTCCACTTCCTTCATTTTCCCTTATTTCCCTTAATACCCCTACTTTTTAACCTATCATTCACCCTCGCTTTACATACTTTTTCCTATTATTTCCTTCCTCTCAACCCTTCATTTCCCCTCATTTCCTCTTCTTCTCACCTTCTTATTTTGCCTCACTACCCCTAATTTCCATTCTATGCTTTACCCTCACTTCCCCTACTTCTTATCCCATAATTTCTTTTAACTTCCCCTACCTCTCCCATAATTTCCCAAACCACTCCCACTTATTATCCCATAATTTCTCCTCGTTGTCCCTATTTCTTCTCCCATCATTTCCCCTCACTTCATAACTACACCTCCTATAATTTTCCCTTCCCCAACTTTCCCTCACTTCCTCTGCTACAACTACCGTTATATCCCCTAATCCTCCCACTCATTCCGCATAATTATCCTCCTATGTTTCCCCTTCTTTTCAACCCCTTATTTTCCCTCATTTCCCCTTCTTCTCATCTCCTCATTTTGCATCACTCACCCTACTTCCCATCCCATACATCCCCCTCACTTCTCCTACTTGTTCTCCCATAACTTCCCCTCACTTCCCCTACTTCTTCTCCCACAGTTTCCCCTCACTTCTCCTATTTCTATGAGTTTGCAAACAAAATTATATTTAAAAATGTATTAAACTTAATTTTTGTAAAAAGGAAGAAGCTTTTCGGTTTTCGGCAGTTTTTGATGCCCCGAGGTCAAAACTTGAATTTATCAGAAAGCCTTGTAAACCCACAATTTGTTCAAAAGATGCACCAGAAGGATGTGCTCAATTTTCCGGAAATCCTGCCCCTTCTTGCAAACCCAGAAGAGCCATTGAAATGGTACACCTGCGAGTCGCAAATAAAAAATGTCATAAATAAATTATTTAATATTATTTAAAAAACTCAACATTTATTGTACTTATTATTTTATACGGAAAATAAATTATATTTTATAAATTTGATTGTATTTCGAAAAACGAACATTTTCTTGTCTTTTAATATTCCCAAATGCTTATAATTTTTTCTGACTCATTGGGGTGATTAAAGATAGCCAGAGACCAGAAAAGGGCTTAATGATTTAAATTAAAAAATTTACTTCTAGGTTCGGTAGCAGAGTTTCACGATCAGTTATATCCAAATTTGGTGGTATTTTTATTTTTATTATTTATTATTATACATTTTTTCAATTTTCCTATATTTCATTAATTGTTGTTAATTTATTTTATTTTTACATTTATAACATTTATTGTATTTTTACTCAAAATTCTTAATTTTTTTTCGACTGTCCAAAATAGTGTTTATAATAATAATTAAATTATTAACCATAGAAAATAATTTTGAACCCAAAAAAAAGATTTTTCAACAAAAAATCTTAACTTTCGCAGCAGGACGAATTCTTAACAAAATACATAAATTTTCAACCAAATAATAGAATTTTTAAATAAGAAAGCTAGACTTCCATGTATTTTTGTTGTTTGGTTAGAAAATATTTTTTTTTTTTCAAGATTCATCAGTTCAATTAATAATTCGATTTTGTTTTTGTTTAAAATTAGTTTTTTAACTGAAAATTTACATATTTCAGATTTGCATAAAATTTTATCTTTTAAACAAAAAAGATTAAATTTCTACCAAAAAGGACAAATTCTTAACCAAGTAGTTGAATTTTCGACTAAAAACCTGAATTGTCAACCAAATAGTTGAATTTTCAACTTTTCAACCAATTTTCTTGAAAAATCGTCTTTCTGGTTAATTATTATATTCTTGGATGAAAATGTACCTTTTTGGTCTAAAATTTATTTACTTGATTGAAAAGTTACCTATTTTGATGGAAAAAAAAAATATTTCATTTGAAAATTATAATTTTTACCTGAAAATTTACCTATTACATTTTTAATTGACAACTTATCATTTTTAGTTGAAAATTCCTCTTTTTTGGTAGAAAAATCATATTTTTGGTTGAAAATTATCTTTTTGGTTGAAAGTTGAACTATTTGGTTAAAAATCATTTTTTGGTTGAAGATTCATCATTTTAAATGAAAATTCATTTCTTTTATTGAAAATTCGTCTTGTTGGTAGAAAATTAATTTTATTGGTTGAAAAGTCATCTTTTTGGTTGACAGTTCATCTTTTTGGTTTAAAATTTAACTATTTTGTCAAAAATCTTTTTTTTTTAATTTTATTTTTGGTTCAAAATTTATCTTTTTTGGACGAAAATTCGACTTTTTTGGTAGAAGATTAAACTTCTTGGTTTAAAATTCATCTTTTTGGTTGAAAGTTCAACCGTTTGGTCAAAAAATAATTGTTTTAGTTGAAAATTCATCAGTTTAATTATCAATTCATTGTTCTTATTATTTAAAATTAGTTTTTTTCATCTAAAAATTTAACTATTGCATTTTTTGATAAAATTTTATGTTTTCAACAAAATAGATAAACTATTAACCAAAGAAATAAATTTTCAACTAAAAAGAAGGATTTTTAATCCAAAAAATTAACTTTCTACCAAAAGGGACGAATTTTTTACAAAATACATAAATTCTCAATAAAAGGGTTGAATTTTCGAATAAAAAAGATAAACTTTCATGTAATTTATTAAAAAATCGTCTTTCTGGTGGATATTAATTTTCATGGTTCAAAATTCACTTTTTTAATTTGAAATTCATTTCCTTGACTGAAAATTTAACTATTTTGTTAAAAATAATTTTTTTTCAAAAAATATTATTTTCACCTGAAAATTTACCTATTCCATTTTTGATTTACAATTCATCTTTCTTAGATGGAAATTCAACTATTGTGTTGAAAATTCGTCTTTCTTGGTAGAAAATAACCTTCTTGATTGAAGACTCATCTTTCTGGTTGGAAATTAAAATATTTTTTGAAAATTAGTTTTTTTTATTTGAAATTAATAGCAAATTAATCTTATTAGTGGAAAATTAATCTTTTTGGTTGAAAGTTGAACTATCCGGTGAAAAATCATTTTTTGGTTGAAGAATAATTATTTTTATTTAAAAATTATTTATTTTGTTGAAATTTGAACTATGTATTTTGTTGAAAATTTATTTTATTTATTATTTAATTTTGTAAAAATTCGTCTTTTATGGTAGAAAATTAATCTTTTTGGTTGAAAAATCATCTTTTTGGTTAAAAGTTGAACTATTTGGTTAAAAATTATTTTTTGATTGAAGATTCATTATTTTAATTACAAATTAATTTCTTTGCTTTTGTTGGAACTTGAATTATTTTATTGAAAATTTACCTTCCTTGGTAGAAACTAACCATCTTGATTGAATATTCATCTTTTTGGTTGAAAATTGAACTATTTTGTTGAAAAATCCATTTTTTTTGTTAAAAATTAATGTTTTCAACAGAATATTTAAATATTTCATTTTTGGTTAAAATTGATCTTTTTTCAGGTGAAAATCCAACTACTTGCTTGAAAATTCAACTATTTTGTTGAAAATTTGTTTTTTATCGTAGAAAATAATTATTTTTGTTTAAAACTTGAACCATCCGGTGAAAAATCATTTTTTGGTTAAAGAATCATTATTTTAATTAAAAATGTATTTATCTGGTTGAAACACGAACTATGTATTTTGTTGAAAATTTATTCAATTTTGTAAAAATTTGTCTTTTATGGTATGAAATTCATCTTTTTGGTTGAAAAATCATCTTTTTGGTTAAAAGTTAAACTATTTGGTTAAAAATTATTTTTTGGTTGAAGATTCATTATTTTAATTAAAAATTCATTTCTTTAGTTGAAACTTGAAATATTTTGTTGAAAATTCGTCTTTCTTGGTAGAAAATAACCTTCTTGGTTGAAAATTCATCTTTTTGGTTGAAAATTAAACTATTTTGTTGAAAAATCCTTTTTTTGAAATCAATTTTCTCAACTGAAAACTTACGCATTCCATTTTTTTGTTAAAATTCATCTTTTTTTATGTGAATATCCAACTATTTGGTTGAAAATTCATGTATTTTGTTAAAACTTCATCTTTTATGGTAGAAAATTAATCTTTTTGGTAAAAAGTTCAACTATCCGGTGAAAATTTATTTTTTAGTTGAAGAATATTTATTTGGTTGAAACTTGAAATATGTATTTTGTCAAACATTTATTTTATTTCATTTTGTAAAAATTCGTCTTTTATGGTAGAAAATTCATCTTTTTGGTTGAAAAATCATCTGTATGGTTGAAAATTGAAATATTTGGTTAAAAATTATTTTTTGGTTGAAGATGCATTATTTTAATTAAAAATTCATTTCTTTGGTTGGAACTTGAAATATTTTGTTGAAAATTGTCTTTCTTGGTAGAAAATAGCCTTCTTGGTAGAAGATTTAGCTTTTTGTTTGAAAATTAAACTATTTTGTTGAAAAATTCTTTTTTTTATTAATTTTTTCAACTGAAAATTTAAATATTCAATTTTTGGTTAAAATTTATCTTTTTTCAGTTGAAAATCCAACTATTTGGTTGGACATTCATCTATTTTTATAAAAATTCCTCTTTTATAGTCGAAAAGTAATATTTTTATTTAAAAGTTTAACTATCCCGTGAAAACTCATTTTTGGGTTGAAGAATCATTATTTCAATTAAAAATTTATTTATTTCGTTGAAACTTGAACTATTTATTTTGTTGCAATTTATTTTATTTTTTATTTTATTTAATTTCTTAAAAATTCGTCTTTTATGGTAGAAAATTTATCTTTTTGGTTAAAAGTTTAACTATCCGATGAAAAATCATTTTTTTGTTGAAGAATCATTTTTTCAATTCAAAATTTATTTAATTGGTTGAAACTTGAACTATGTTGTTGAAAATTCGTTTTTTTTTTGTTTGTTTGTTCAAAATTAAATTTTTCAACTCAAAAATTGGAATATTCTATTTTTCCTTGAAAATTCTTAATATATGATAGAAAATAAATTTTCTTGTAGAAAATTGATCTTTTTGGTTGAAAAATCATCTTTTCGGTTGAAAATTGAAATATTTGGTCAAAAATTGTTTTTTGGTTGAAGAATCTTCATTTTAATTAAAAATTCATTTCTTTAGTTGGAACTTGAACTATTTTGTTAAAAAAAAATTTTCTTCGTAGAAAATGACCTTCTTGGTTGAAGATTCATCTTTTTAGTTAATAATTAAACTATTTTGTAAAAAAAATCCTTTTTTTTATCAATTTTTTCAACTGAAAACTTAAATATTCCATTTTTGGTTGAAATTAATCTTTTTTTAGGTGAAAATCCAACTGTTTGGTTGAAACTTGAACTTTTTCGTTAAAAATTTTTCTTTTTCGGAAGAAAATAAACTTCTTGGTAGAAGATACTTCTTTTTGGCTGAAAATTGAACTTTTTTGTTGAAAATTCTTTTTTTTTTGTTAAAAATTAAATTTTTCAATAGAAAATTTGACTATTCTTTTTCTGCCTGAAAATTCGTAATTTATGGTAGAAAACTAATTTTCTTGGTAGAAAATTGATCTTTTTGGTTGAAAAATCATCTTTTTGTTTGAAAATTGAACTATTTTGTTGAAAAATCCTTTTTTTCTTGTTGTTAAAAATTAGTTTTTCATCTGAAAATTTAAATAATCCATTTTTGGTTCAAATTTATCTTTCTTTAGGTGATAATCCAACTATTTGGTTGAAAATTCGAATTTGGTTTATTTTTAATTAAATGTTAATTTAATTGGCATAATTTAAATTTTTAATTAATTAAATTTAATTGAATGTTAATTTTATTAAATTTGGTTAGAAATTCATCTTTTATGGTATAAAATTCTTCTTTTTGGTTAAAACTTGAACTATTTTGTTAAAAATTATTTTTTGGTTGAAGATTCATCATTTTAATTAAAAATTAATTTTTTTGGTAGGAAATTGAACTATATTGTTAAAAAATCCTCTTTTTTTGTCAAAAATCAATTTTTTCAATTGGAGATTTTAATATTTCATTTGTGGTTCAAATCGATTTTTTTCGGTGAAAATCCAACTATTGGGTTGAAAATTCATGTATTTTGTTGAAAATTCTTTCTTTATGGTAGAAAATTAATTTTCTTTTTGGTTGAAGATTCATTATTTTAATTAAAAATTAATTTCTTTGGTTGGGACTTGAACTATTTAGTTAAAACAATATCTTTCTCGGAAGAAAATAAACTTCTTGGTAGAAGATTCTTTTAGGTTGAAAATTGAACTATTTTGTTGAAAATTCGTTTTTTTTTGTTGTTAAAAATTAAATTTTTCAAATGAAAATTTAACTATTCTATGTTTGCTGGTAAATTCCTAATTTATGGTGAAAAATAAATTTTTTTGGTATAAAATTCATCATTTTGTTCGAAAAATCATCTTTTTGGTTGAAAGTTGGGCTATTTGGTTAAAAATTATTTTTTGGTTGAAGATTCTCTATTTTAATTAAAATTTCATTTCTTTGGTCGAAACTTGAAATATTTTGTTGAAAGTTGTCTCTCTTGGTAGAAAATAACCTTCTTGGTTGAAGATTAATCCTTTTTGTTGAAAATTCAACTATTTTGTTGAAAAATCCTTTTTTTTTTGTTCAAAATTAATTTTTTTAACTGAGAATTTAAATATTCCATTTTTGGTTTAAGTTTATCTCTTTTTAGATGAAAATCCCACTATTTGGTTTAAATTTAATGTTTTTTGTTAAAAATTCGACTTTTATGGTAAAAAATTAATCTTTTTGGTTAACTGTTGAACTATCCGGTAAAACATCATTTTTTGGTTGAAAAATCATCTTTTAAGTTGAAAGTTGAACTTTGAATTATTTTCGGTTGAAGATTCATTTTTTTAATTAAAAATTCATTTCCTAGGTTAAAACTTGCAATATTTCGTTGAAAATTTTTATTTCTTGGGATAAAATAAACTTCTCGGTAGAAGATTCTTCTTTTTGGTTAAAAATTGAAGTATTTTATTGAAAATTTTTTTTTTTTTTTCTTTGTTAATAATTAAATTTTTCAAATGAAAATTGAACTATTTTATTCTTGCTTGAAAATTCGTAATTTATGGTAGGAAATTAATTTTCTTGGTAAAAAATGTATCTTTTTGGTTGAAAAATCAACTTTTTGGTTAAAAATTGAACTATTTGGTCAAAAATTATTTTTTGGTTAAAGATTCATTATTTTAATTAAAAATTCATTTCTTCTGTTGAAACTTGAACTATTTACTTTCAAAAATTTCTTTCTTGGTACAAAATAACCTTCTTGGTTGAAAATTCATCTTTTTGGTTGAAAATTCATGTATTTTGTTAAAAATTCGTCTCTTATTGTAGAAAATTAATCTTTTTGGTTGAAAGTAGAACTATTCGGTGAAAAATCATTTTTTGGTTGATGAATCATTATTTTAATTAGAAATTTATTTATTTGTTTGATACTTGAACTATGTATTTTGCTGAAAATTTATTTTATTTTATTTTGTAAAAATTCGTCTTTCCTGGTAGAATATTCACCTTTTTTGGATGAAAAATCATCTTTTTGGTTTAAAGTTGAACTATTTGGTTGAAACTTTTTGTTGTTTTGAAGATTCATTATTTTGATCGAAAATTCATTTCTTTGGTTAAAATTTGAAATATTTTGTTGAAAATTGTCCTTCTTGGTAGAAAATAACTTTCTTGGTTAAAAATGATGTTTTTGGTCGAAAATTGGACTATATGGTCAAAAATTATTTTTTGGTTGAAGATTCATTATTTTGATTAAAAATTCATTTCTTTTGTTGAAACTTGAACTTTTTCGTTAAAAATTTTTCTTTCTTGGAAGAAAATAAACTTCTTGCTAGAAGATTCTTCTTTTTGGTTGAAAATTGAACTATTTTGTTGAAAATTCTTTTTTTGTTTTTTCTTAAAAATTAAAATTTTCAACTGAAAATTTAACTATTCTAATTTTTCTTGAAAATTCGTAATTTATGGTAAAAAATAAATTTTGTTGGTAGAAAATTTATCTTTTTGGTTGTAAAATCATCTTTATGGTTGAAAATTGGACTATATGGTCAAAAATTTTTTCTGGTTGAAGATTCATTATTTTAATTAAAAATTAATTTCTTTGGTTGGAACTTGAACTTTTTCGTTGGAAATTTTTCTTTCTGGAAGAAAATAAACTTCTTGGTAGAAGATTCTTATTTTAGGTTGAAAATTAAACTTTTTTGTTGAAAATTCGTTACTTTTTTCTTTTTTGTTAAAAATTAAATTTTTCAAATGAAAATTTGACTATTTTTTTTCTGCCTGAAAATTCGTGATTTATGGTAGAAAACTAATTTTCTTGGTAGAGAATTTATCTTTTTGGTTGAAAAATCACCTTTTTGGTTGAAAATTCAACTATTTTGTTATGAAATCCTTTTTTTCTTGTTGTTAAAAATTAGTTTTTTATCTGAAAATTTAAAAAATCCATTTTTGGTTCAAATTTATCTTCCTTTAGGTGATAATCCAACTACACGTGCACTTTTGCCCCAATTTCCCCCATCAATTTTTCCACTTCTTCTCTTCCTGATTCACTATCCACTTTCATTCTTCTGATCACTATATTTCTACTTCGTTTCGTCTTCTCTTCTACTTCCATTTTCCTTTCTAGCTCTCTCAATCTTGTCCTGTTTGACCAATGAAATCATGAATGGGGCTTGCATCATCTCTAAATATAATGTATTTTCCCAACAAAAGATGAATTTATTTTGGTGTTGATTTAAACAAATTTCTGGGTGATATGCATAAATATTCGAAAACAATTTCTCATGCATTTTTGTTTAAATGTCATTTCTATATTAGTGCTAGATAAGATAGTTAAACAGAACAAACAATGTGTGTACATAGCACCCTTATACGAAAAAAATTATACTGATCCCTAAGGTTGTAAATAATTGATAAAAAAAATTTCAATTAGTAATAGAAAGACTTTTTAAAATTATTTTTGTTACTTAAACAAAAAATATTCAATTATATAGTAACTAAATTCATTTGAAGTGAAAATTTGAAACAGATTTTTTATGTAATGAATTTATATACAGCTCATTATTTTATAGTCTTTTTATCTTCACGAGGAGATATTGGATAATAGAAAAAGGTGTTCGAAGAAAATGAGGGCAGGCAATTTTTTAGAAACAAATTTTTATGAAAAATCCCAATTTGTTGTTATAAACATGAAAAATAATCTCAAATGAGCTGTTGGAATTTATTGTATATCTTTTTATATAGTATTATTTCTTAATTATATATTATAATAATAGATTAATATTTCAAGGCAATAAGTATTCTATTTTTGATTGAAAATTTATCTTTTTCAAGCAGAAACTTCAAATATTTGGTTCCAAATTTATGTATTTTGTGTAAAATTCGTCTTTTTTGGTACAAAATAACTTTTTTTATTTCATAATAATTGAAAATGCAACTGTTTGGTTAGAAATTTATTATCTGTTTAGATTGAAGATTCAAGAGTTTATTTTGAATATTCTTCTTTTTGGTTGAAATATAAATTATGAAATTTTTCGTCGAGAATTCATTTTTTAGTAAGAAATTCAACTACTTGGTTAAAAGTTGAACTACTTTGTTGAGAACAATTGTTTTTTTTGTAAGTGATTTATTATTTTAGTTGAAAATTTACCTCTTTCTTTGAAAATTTATTAATTTTACTTTTAGTTGATAATTTATCTATACCATTCCGTATTAAAAATGTATCTTTTTTAGTAGAAAATTCAACTATTTTTTTGGGAATACTTGTATTTTGTTGAAAATTTGTCTTTTTCGGTAAAAACTAAATTTTCTTTGTTCCAAAATTTTCCTTAAAATTGAAAATTTAACTATTGGGTTAAAAATGTATCTTTTCCGACATATATTTAAGAACTTGACTAAAAATTGTTGTAGGTAGCTATAAACAATAATATTTTCTTTAAACAATTATTTTGGCCTAATTAAATCAAATAATAAAATTAATCGTTTTCAGTTTGAAATTCAAAAGCTGGGTTCAACATTATTGTCTTTTGTTATAAATTTATCTTTTCTTAACAGAAAATTAATTTTTTTCATTGAAAATTCAACATCTTAGTCAAAATTTGAACTACTGTGTTAAAAATCCGTTATATTAATTGAAGATCCATCTCTTCGGTTGAAAATAGATTTTGAGTTTGAAATTCAACTATTTGTTTGAAAGATTAACTTTTTGGATGAAAATTCATATTTCCGGGTTGAAAATTCAACTGTTTTGCAGAATATTCGTATTTTTTCTCAAAAATTGTTTTCATTTTTTTTTTTTTTTTTGAAAATCAGCTCTTTTGGTAAAAATTTAATTTTTTTCTTTTGTTAAAATTTCTCAGGTTTTATTTAAAATAAATCTGTTTCGATGGAAATTCCACTATATTTGTAGAAAGTTCGCCTTTTCTGGTTGAAACTCAAACTAATTATTAAAAAGTTTGACAATTTTGTAGAAAATAACTTTTTCTGTTGAAAAATCATTTTTTGGGGTTTAAAATTCAACCGTTTTTGGACAATTCGTCTTCTTGGTTTCAAAATTTATAAATTTTGTTGAAATATCACGTATTCTGATATAAATTCGTTTTTTTTTTGGGAAAATCAAACTACTTAGTTAAATGTTGAACTGCTTTGTCAAAAGTTCTTTTCATAATTAATGAATCTTGTTAATTTGTGAAGTAATTCTTGTGAATTTGCAAACAAAATCTAAACCCTTGCAGCACGGACCAGACTAGGTGAGCCTTATATTTTCGGGATCGCTGAATTCGAATCCGTTATCCGGTGGGTCCCATCAGGTCAGGGTCATGGTCAGTTCAAGGTCAAACATACAAAATTCATCGCTAACCAATTAAGTTAGGGTACCTATAGTTTTTCGGGGTCGCTGAATTCAAATCCGTTGTCCGTTTGGTTTGACCTTGAATTGACCTTGACACTGAACTGATTGGACCAAACAGACAACGTATTTGAATTCAGCGACCCCGAACACCTATAGGTACCCTGACTTATTTGGTGAGCGATGAATTTTGTAGGTTTGACCTTCAATGGACCTTGACCCTGACCTGATGGGAACAAACGGACAACGGATTTGAATTCAGCGACCCCGAGAACATATCGGTACCTTGACTTAATTGGGTAGCGATGAATTTCGTAAGTTTGACCTTGAACTGATCTTGACACTGGACTCGAATTCAGCGACCCCGAAAATATAAGACCCACCTAGTCTGATCCGTGTTGCAAGGGTTCAGATTTTGTGGTTCTGTGTTATCATAGGAAGAGGTCATCGGGAAGATATTCTTAGTAAATTTCGAAAACAATTTGAGTTTATTGTTTGAAAAATAGCTAAGCTCTGATTTTATTCATGAAGATTGTCCAAATAATTAATAATTCTTGGAAAAATGCAAAGCATCATACAAAAAAGTTATCGGAAAGATATTCTTGATCAATTCTGTAAAAAAATTAAGCCATTCGTTGAAAAATAACAAAAAGTCTATTCGCTGAAAAATAGCCAAAAGTTTGATTTTATTTATGAAAATTGTTCAAATAATTATTAATTCTTGGAAAATGGCAAAGCATCATACAAAAAAGGTATTGAAAAGATATTCTTTGTCGTTTCTGTAAACAAAATTAAGCCATTCGTTGAAAAATAGCCAAAAGCCTATTGGTTGAAAAATAGCCAAAAGTCTATTCTTCGAAATATAGCTAAACTCTGAATTTATTTATGAGAATTGTTTAAATAGTGCAAAATCTTGAGAATTTCTTAATCATCACAGTAAAAAGTCATTGGAAAGACATTCTTTGATGATTTCGCAAACAAATTAGGTCTATTCGTTAAAAATTAAAACTCTGGATTTGATAATAAAAATTATTTAAACAGTTTCCCAATAGCATCTATTTTCAAATAATTGCAATCAAATATTAGTTCTTCTTACATTTCATCCCATAATTCTGGCTTTGAATTAGCTCAACAGTGCAAATCCCAAAAAATAACTTTTATTCATTAATTGGTTTTTAACTTAATAAATCCTTCTTTCAATTATTTAAACTCACTGAAAAATATTGTAAAATGGAAAAACAAACAAATTTTTAATGGAAAACCCGAACACAGAAATCTTTTTGAATGTCAAAAAAATTGTGGGCCACATTCATCATTCCTTCTTGGGCAAACTTTTCCTTCCATATTAAAATCGTACTTTTTTTTCGATTTTTTTTCACAATAGAAAACGATATAAATAACTCTTGTTTGGTAGAAAAACTTTTCAATATTTGAGAAGAAGTGCCCATATTGTATAACGTTTTTTGTAGGATACTTTTTTCGAGTTTCCTCAACATTTTTGAAAATATTTGGAGAACCGTTTGAGCCACCGCGAAAGAAAAGTGGTTGTCCAAAACAAAAAAATGTAAAAAATACAAAGAAATTGAAAAATAAATAAATAATGGACCAATAAAAAAGAAAAATAATTTAAAAAAATCTGCATCCTACTAAAAAACGATAAATAACAAATCTGTAGCTTCTTTTTGGGTTAAAAATTTTTGTTAATTCATTTTTTTTCGTACCTTGCATAGTTTTACCGCAAAATGGAATTTTTTATTTTTATTATTTTTTGTGAGATCAGAATTTTAATTTTCGATTTTTCCAGGAAATTGAAAAGGTTGTTTTGATGAGAATGTAAAAATATGATGGAATATGATGCATGAGTGTAGACAAAGTTTATTTTAATATTATATTACACTTGCCACCAAAATTTAGAAAAACCACAAAAGCCAGGAGTAGAATTTCAGCTAAAATCTGCATTTTTTCTGATTAGACACAATTATAGAGAAGAAAAATCTAATTCTTTCAATTTCGTATGAGCGCAAAGATGTTTCATATAAACTGTCATTTTTGAAAACTACTCGACAATAACACTTTATTTATTCTCACCTTTTGAGATTATTATATTACCAAAGTGTGGAAATAGGAAGATTGTTAATCTCAGACCTCAAAATTTTCCATATATTCTAGATTTATTACCCAGAGAACGTTCGATATTATTAATTATTACAAAACGCGTCTGAGATTGCATGGTAGAGGCAATAAAAAATGACATCATTTTCTTTATCTTTCAGCTTTCTGTGTCATGTATAAAAATGTAAACAAGGATATAAAAGAATTATGCATTCAATGTATATGTAACCTTTATGCGAAATAAAACACACATACTAGTAACTTGAAATTGTGTGATTATTGAACTATTTTTTCAAGAGCAGAATCACTTTTATTCGATTAAAGTTCCTCATTTGTTCCTCAAAATAAATGAAATAGAATGAGGAAGATTGCTATCCTCAGATCTCAAAATTATTCATATTTGCACGATATATATATCCTATTTATTTGTTCAAAATCCTGTTCTTTTTTTGTTTAAACATTTTCTCAAAAAAATTATCGTCTTTGAATAATAATCATGAGCGTATCTAGTTAGCAACCATAGTTAGAATGGCAAGGTTTAGCTTAGTGAAAACTACAAGAAAATACCTCGCTTCCGTTGAAATCATAATCTATTTTGACAATGGAAAATATTTTCAATAATTGGAAATGGCTTTGTTGACCCAAAGAACTGACTAAACCTGTGATAAAAAGTAAATCGGAACAAATGATGGACATAGTCAAGGATTTTGAATCTAGTTTAACAAAATTCCAATATTAGATCAACAAGACTTCCGAAAGGTGTTACACTTGTCAAAGATCTTTTTTGATAAGAATTGTTTGCATATTAGTAGCATCAATCGTAAAATTTCTCGAGGTTTCATAATAACAAAAAGTTTTCTTGAAAATAACCCTGATATAATTTGCATGAATGCTGATAAAGGAAATATTACAGTTTGTATGAGGAAATCAGATTATATTAGGGATATGGAGGATTTACTTTCCGATCGTGATAACTTTGATTTATTGAGAGAAAATATGTTTAAACAGTTAAGAAGAGACACTTTCAGGATTCTAGACAATAGATAGGAAGGATTTTTATGAAAAGACATAAGATGCATTGATATAAATATCGGAAACACAGTTCACGCAAGATGTTATGGACTGAGAAAGACTCATAAGGAAGGCTATCTTTTGAGAATGGTTATTTCAACTATTAACACTCCCACAAAATTTTGAGAAAAATACTTAAATTCGATGCTCAAAGGCTCCATTACAATATCAAAAAACTGTTCCTGATGTTACGTTTCGCGCTTTATTGTTATTATAGTTAATACTACTTTCTCAAATATTATATTGATATTTTTTTTGAGACTCTAACTTGGCGAAATGTTTAAAGTTTTATTTGGGTTTCCCGAAGGCTGAATTATCAAATCCACCCGTCTTCAATATGGTTAAGTTTCAAAATAAAAAGAACCTAGTTTTCACAAAGTCAAGATGTATGGAGGTATGCTGAAGTTGTTGTAAATTGAATCAATTTTGTTCCTATAACAAAGGAAGGCCAAACATCAACAACCTAGTTCAAACAATTCGGATTTGTGTGCATGCCTTTTGGAGTGACTAATTTAAAAGTAGTAATTTTGTAGTATATTCATATTTAAAATAAATTCAAAATCTTTTTGATTTTTCTGACGAAGCTCAGTCTTACATTCATTGCAAGGCTAGAAAAATCGGTGCTCCAAACTTCTGATTGGCTTTGGAGTGAAATTCATGAGATTTTATAGTTATCATATAGATTGTAAAAAAAAAAATACTTTGAAGTAGTGGCTGAGCATTTTGACTTTTTTTTATTGATTTTCAAAAGTTTAAATTTAAAACTTCAATTGTATTAAGTGAGTAAAAGCACACTTGTTGTACTTTCATCCATTAACTCTTAAGAGCCACAATGCGCGCGAACGAACATTGCAGAAAGAAAGAACATAATAGATTCCAGTAGCTCCGAAATATTTAATAAAGAAATCTTGGGCGAGCCAGGAAACGGGCGAACCAATTTCATGGAAAGATTATAATTTAATTATTAAATACCTAGCAAGTATTACCCTCATTCACGCCACCTTACGAGCCACAAGGCGCGCGAACGAACATTGCAGAAAGAAAGGATGATGTAAGTTTAGGTAACTTGGAAATGCTTTGTATCCAAATCTTAGGCGAACCAAGTGACGGGCGAACCAATCACAGGGAAAGCTTCCAATTTGGTTAGAAAGCACCTAGCTACTATCGTTTTCTGATTTCAAAAATAAAATATTAAAAATAAAACACTGAATAATGCATCCTTCCAGGATGTTAATATTCTTTTAAAACATAAACATCACCGAACCACACTAACTTTTCAATTGAGAGAGAAAAGACGCTCAACCTAAACAGCAGAATCCATCACGTGTGATTTATACCACTTACCCTACTCCAAGAACACTCTCCTCTGGAGCGTCATCCGAAAGACGACCTCGTCCTAACGAGCGTCGAGACCGAAGTAACGAACGATGTGGGACCCGTCTCTCAGTGAACTAGCTTTCAGTGCTGGTTGAGCGTGCTATGCCGCTATTGGTTGGACGTCCCCACCCTGCTCGATGGAGAGGGGTCCTTCTATCGCTTGCTTTGTGCGGTGTTCGCAGCGAGGAAATGACTTTCTAATGGGTGGTATTACGCGTACATTACTAGAAGTTAAGTATATCTAAAAACGGTAGGCATATTCAACTCTTACATGCAGTAGACCAAGCCTGCACGGTACGAACAATTTTTACTGTTAATAAGACTGAATGCCTGGGCTGATAACCTGTTGGCAGTGTGAATTACTCAGTAGACAACAATAAATAAATGATTACACATGTATATGAATTTGATACATGTATATTAGATAGATAAATTCTGATGTTACATTAAATGAATGAAATAAGTGATAACAAACCGAAATATAACTTTATGCTTTAATGGACAAGGAAAGACTGAAATCTGAAACCTGAGAACAGAAGAGCTAATACTTTCAGCTACTGCACAGCTACCTCAGAACAAGAATTAGTCGCTCTATAGAATCCAAAGTATGAATATTGGTGTCTCCAACAGTTACACACGTGCCCAACTCTACTTGTGATGTGATATTCTATAATTTTCGATAGAAAAAAATTCGATAAAAAAGTTAATTTTTAATCAAATAGTTGAATTTCCTACTGAAACGATAATTTTGGATTGAAAATGTAATAATTGAACTTGCAGTACAAAAAATGTATTTTCCACTTGAAAAAATGAATTCTCAACGAAAATTGTAAGAGGTTATATTTCCTTATCATTATCTCAGAAGGGTAACATTGACGCCTACAATAGACTGTAAGATAACGACTACTTATATATGTGTAGTCTAATCAAGTAGTGGAATATATCTTAGTTTCACTGATAACCAAATTATTCTTCAAAGAATCAATTAGTTTTTCATCTACTTTGAAAAAAATGAGGATGCTTTGTACTTTTGTTTTTACTTTGGCGGTCGTTCTTAATTCTATTGGTAAATATAATAATATGACAAATCTATCATTTTCATCATATTTTAGGCTTCCGAAATCCTTCTACTCTTTTCAATTGAAATATCATAAAATCATGCTATTTTTCAAATGTTATTACTAATGAAATGTATCAAATAAAACATGCGTCTTTTGATAAAGACATTTACAGCCTTCGCATATTTGGTGGAAAGTTTTTAAATTTGAATGTTTAAGAATTTCCTAAAATTTATTATATCTGAGAAGCTACTTTGATCCATATGCTTCATTGACAAGTAGACTCCATACGAGCAATTACACGTCAAAATTATACTAGAATTTTGATAAAAATTATTAAAAAAAGATCAATTTTTTTTATATGATTTGACATAAAATTGCGCATACATAGTTGTCATAAAAGGCCTACTTTCTGCCCTAGGTTGAAAGTGGAACTTCTTTTTGAAAATTCATTTCTTTGTTTGATGAGTCATCGTTTTAGTTGGAAAAAATTCTTTTCTGTTTAAAATTTAACTATTTTGTAAACATTTGTAAACTGAAAATTCAACTACTTGATGTTTGGTTGAACATTCATCTTCTTCATTTGAAAATTCAACTATTTGGTTGAAAATTTCTGTATTTTCTTGAAACTTTGTGTTTTGTGGTAGCAGATTAATCTTCTTGGTGACTAATTGAAAAAAATAATCTTTGTCGGTGAAAAATGAATCTTTTTGGTTCAAAATTCATTTCTTTAGTTTAAAAATTTGTTTTTTCAAATTAAAAATTAATTGTTGTTCACTGAAAATTCAACTATTTCATGTTTGGTTGAACGTCTATCTTCTTCAGTTGAAAATTCAACAACTAGTTGAAAATTCCATTAAAATTAAAATATATGGTTGAAAATTCATTCACTCTATTAAAAATGATTCTCTTTGGTAGCAAATTAATTTTAGAAGAATCCGCAACTTTTTAGCATTACTCCCAGAAAAGATAGTTATAAACCACAACAAATTGTTAAAAAAATTATATTTGTTAACTTGCATTGATTATTACCTCACAAACAATTATTTGGTTGGCTTTGATAAATTATTTACTTTACTCTAATTGAAAATTGGACAAACAGTGAAAATTTGTTGAAAAAACTGCAATTTTCTAGCATTATTCAAAGAGAATATTATTAACAATAATAACTAACTGTTTGAAAATTATTTTTGTTAAAACTAAATAACTATTAGCTCACTGTAATTGAAAATTGGACAAAAAGTGGACAATTTTTGAAAGAACCGCTACTTTCTATCTCTATTCTAAGAAAAAATGGCTAAAAATAATAATAAATTGTTTAAAAAATTCATGTGAAACCCAATCAACAGTGTGAAGTAGTATTTCGTCCATTAGAAACAATTTTCATTTTTAAAAAACGAAAAAAACACGATTAGCGCTAGTAACTTGCAAAATCCATTTTTTCACTTACGGGGTTTTTTGGGACCTATAAAACAGGCTTTTCTCAGACGACTCTGAATAAAATTTACAAAACCTTTTTAAAAGGGAATAATAACATTATAAATGATTACAATACAATTTATAAGATAAAATATTATTTTTAATTACTTTTTAATATTGAGAAATAATTCTGTTCTCAACATTTTGCTACCAGACTTAAGAATAAGGAGAAAATTTAAATCAATTTTTTCTTTAAAAATCAATCAGGAGAAGAAATTTAAATATTTGAAATAATTTCCTCATATTTTGAAACAGAATATAGAAGATTTCGAAGAAAAAAATTTCGATTTTGCAAGATTATAAAATTTGAGAAAAATTTCGAACAAGTTTAAGAGATATTTAGAAGATTTGAAAGGATACAAAAATAATGTTATTTATAGCAAAATGTAGATTTTGAAAGGTTTCAAAACACAAAATTAAAAAGTTTTTCAAGAAATTTGAAAGCTTTCAAAGAATGAAGAAATTTTTTTGAAATTTCTCTGAAAATTTCAAATGATTTTTCATTACAGAGCATTTATTTTAAGAGCAGATTTAAAAGGATTTCAAAATATTCCTGAATATTTCTAAAATAATCAAAACATAATCTCGAAGATTTGAAGGCAATCTTTTTAATTTTGCAGAATTTTTCCAGCATCTTAGACAAAATTCGATTCATTTAAAAAACTTTTCAAAAGTTTTTAGAAAGTTTTAGCAATAATAGAAGATGTTAAGGGAACTTAGAATAAAATGGAAAACAATAAAAATATCATTTGAATTACTAAAATTTTTTCTGAAATGTTGTAAAAACCTATAAAATTAAAAAAGTCTTATAAAGTTTCGAGCAAATAAACAAAGAAAAAAATGGTCATTTGAAATTTGCATTTTTTATTAAAAATTATTTTTTCAATCAAATTATAATTTGGCTAACATTTTTTTTTAAATTCTGGCCTGGAAAATCATTTTTGGTTGCTAATTCAACAATTTTGATAAAAATGCGTCTTTTTGGTTTGAAAATTAATTTCTTTTGGTAGAAATTCATCTCTTTTAGTAGAAAACCAATATTTTTTTATTAAAATTGAAAATGATCTTTTTTTGGTTGAGAATTCAACTATTTTGTCAAAAATTGGTCACTTTTGGATAAATCTAACAGTTTTTAATTTAAAATGAAAACATTTTTGGAATTAAAAATCAAACAGTATATTTCTCATTGAATATTCATATATTTTGTTTGAAAATCCAACTACTTAATTAAAGATTAACTTTTTCTCAAGACTTTTAATACTTTTAAGAAAATTATGTTTCTGTAACCTTAAAACAAATATATCATTAAATTTAAGAAATAAATAGTTATTCAAAATTATTTTTTTCCTCAAATGTTGTTGCTATTGAAAAACGATTTTTGTTGATGTTGATTCATTGTTTGTATATAACTATAAATTCAAAAAAAATCCAAAATCTGAGATAAAAAACCGCAACTTTCTAGCCTCATTCTAAGATAATATTATTTTTAATAATAATAAATTATTTAAACGATTATTTTTGTTAACTTGAATTACGTATTATTTCACTCTAATTGAAAAGTGGACGAAAAGTCAAAACTTTCAGAAAAACCACAACTTTCTAGCATTATTCTACGAGAAAATTGCTATTAACAATAAAAAAATTGTTTCACCAATTCATTCAAACATATATTCATCAGCATGGACCTAATATTGATGATTCTCAATAAAATTTACAAAAACGTATTTTTCTTATAGCACGTACGTGCTAAACATCATGGGTTTGCAAAACTTGTGAATATAATTTTTTTGTTGAAAAAATAGACATTTTCAGGAAAAGAAAAAAATTTGGACCACCCTATGGGGCATTGACGAAGGACAGAAAGAATCATTGAGAACAATAATATATTTAATTTTTAATGCAATTAATAGTTACATACATTTTGATCCGACTTCGGATTACAATCAATATTATATTTGAGTTTAGATTTCTTTAGAGTTAATTAAGAGTAGTTAATCGCCAGTGAATCGTGATCTCCAATGTCTTCAGTAAAATTTTTTGGGAAGATTGGGCGCAACCTGCCTACTTGACATTCCTTTTTTTCTTCTTTGGTCAAATTGGTAACTTCCTTGGTTATCATATTTATTTTTACTCTCGGATGATGTTGATTGTTCTTATACAATCCACGAAGAATCCCAACGTTCTCTACGAATGCAAAAACGTCACCATTGGGTGTTGATAAGACAAGAAATGCTCTGTCTGGCATGACTGTATAGTCTTTTGAACGTCCTGAACACATAAAAATCCATTTTTCGGGAGGAAAAACATATATGCGGAATTCGAATCGTCGGTTCGGATTTGTACGGGGAATAAGTCGAACAAATCCAAGTTGGATTGGGTTGCCATGATTGCCAGCAGGAGGAGGGCTGGCAGGAGGAGAGCTGGGAGGAGAGCTGTCTGAAGAAGAGCTGCCCGAAGGAGAGCTGGACCTGGACCCGGCCTTGGGTCCGGCACGAACATAAATCTCCTGAAGAGTAATAGTCCGTTGTCTAGAAGAACCTAAGGCGGACCTACGACGAGAAATCGCATTAGGAGGAGCAGTCCGTCGTCTAGGAGTACTTGATTCAAGCTCACGATAAGGAATCTCATTAAGAGGAGCATTCCGTTGTCTAGAAGAACTCGATTTGGTCTCACGATGATAAATCTCGTTAAGAGAAACAGTCCGTTGCCTAGAAGAGCTCGGGTCAGGCCCACGATGATAATTCTCAATAGGAGCAACAGCCCGTCGTCTAGGAGTACTCGATTCAAGCTCACCATAAGGAAACTCATTAGGAGGAGCAGTCCATTGTCTAGAAGAACTCGAGCCGGGCTCACGATCATAAATCTCATTGATATTAACAGTCCGTTGTCTAGAAGGTCTCGGTTTTGACTGCAAACTTAATTCTGCAAGAAGAAATGAGGGATTGATTTTTTTTGTTCAACGCATGCCGCGGTGAGCCTCAACCATACCTTTGCTGGCCAACTTTACCACGTACTTGCGACGAATGAATATTGAATTGTAAAGTTGGAATGAATTCGAAAAATGAAAGGAGTGATAGTGATTGCGAAGATGATATATTTGTGTCTAAAAAATAAAGTAAACTTCGGACCGACGCTCTGTCCTTATGGGTCACTCATCTATATCTTATCACGTCTGAGGACTTTTTAAATTGCTTACTTAATCAAGCCCCTAAATTGCATTTCAATCCGATTGAAACCTAAAAAAAAATGAAACTCTATTTAATTTATGAGATAAATACAAAGCTTGATTGAAATTATATTGCCTATTCATTAATGCTTTCTACAGGGCGGCTGCAGGTCACAGAAACCTGGAAAAATTGGTAAAAGACCTTGCGCTCGCCAAGACGATGTGGTGTTCAACCGGAGACTGTATATTAGGCTGCGATCGTACATTTCAATTTTTAAATGTGGGTCCGGTCGCCCCCAATGAAAATTGTGTTTTTTTAATTAAAGAAATTCATAACAATTTCCCACAAAACAGGCGAATTAGCTTGGTAATTCCCAACATATACGCAGAGTCC
Source organism: Andricus grossulariae (assembly GCA_011634705.1). Taxonomy (NCBI): domain Eukaryota; kingdom Metazoa; phylum Arthropoda; class Insecta; order Hymenoptera; family Cynipidae; genus Andricus; species Andricus grossulariae. The sequence goes on from JAABKJ010000755.1 coordinate 19,983,298, forward strand.
ATTTTTTACTTTACTCATTCGTTTTTCTTGTTCTTTCAATTTTTTACTAAACAAATGTGTTAAATAAAACATGCGCACTATATTAAACTCAATATTGAACACTTAATACTTTGAGTGGAATTAAATTGTATTTTCAACAAAATAGTTAAATTTTCATTCGAAAGAGATTGATTTTCCACCAAAAGAGATAAATTTTCAATAAGAAGATTTGAGTTTTAAAGCTTAAAAGTTGAATGTTTCAGAAAACAGTTTACTTTGAAACCCAAAAACGTGAATTTCCAACCAAAAATATGATTTTTTAACCAAATAGTTGAATTTTCAGCCTGCCAAGACGATATTTCAATAAAGCAGTTGCATTTCCGAAAAAAAAGATTAACTTTTAGTCTAAAAGGACAAGTTTTCTATCCAAGAAGATAAATGTTCAACAAAAGAGTTACATTTCCAACAAGTAATTAAAACTTCAACAAGAAAGTTGACTTTACAACCAGATAATTACATTTTCAAGGAAATAGTTGAATTCTTACCTAAAATTATGAATCTTCAACAGAAAATAATGCATTTTTAGCAAAGAAGTTCCACGTTTAGGCAAGTAGTTGAATTTTCAATAAAAAAGATTAATTCTCAAAGAAAAATATAATAGTTGATCTTTGAAACAAAAGAGATTTTAATTTGTATTCCGAAACAGTCAACTTTGATCAAAAAGATAAATTCATTTTCAACAACAACAAAAAATCGAAAAAATTGTGAATATTTCAAAAAAAGAAATGAATTTCTTACTAAAATGATGAATCTTCAGAAAAAAAATTAATTTCGCACTAAGTAGTTGAATTTTCAACCCAGAAGATGAACTTCCTACAAAAGAGACAAACGTTCAACAAAAAAATGAATTTTCAACGAAATATTTAAATTTTCAACCCAACAGATAATTTTCAACCAAGAAGATTTAACCAGGAGGTTGAATTTTCATCTACAAAAGATCAATTTACAAACAAAAATGAATTTGCTAAATTTACACTCAATAAATTTTTGATGATCAATTGATATTGGATTAATTTTGAACCATGTGTAACTCTATTATTACCAATAAAACAAATATTATCAGAAAAAAAGTTGTCCAATACCCCAAAAATTGTTCAATTTCGAAAATTTTTATGAATGTTCAAAATTTGGGTGGATTTCCGAGAAGCGCTTACCTCAGAATAATTTGAAAATCTGTGTACCTATGTATTTTGACACGCTAATCACGAATATGATAGTGAAAATACCCGCAAATTTGATTTTCAAGGTCAAAACCCTGAAAAACTATAAAAATACAATGTTTTCCGTTTATCTCAGTAAATAATAAAAATCTACAAAACAGATCTTCAAAAAAGTATTGGATCTTTTGAAAATACATAATTTATGTTCAATATATTTTTACCCTACGACCCACAGTTTTCGAGAAAAAAAGGGTGGGGGTGGGGGGGGAGGCACTCCTGTGGCTGTTCACAGAAATAATTTAGGACAGATTTCAACCCCATATTTGTAATTTTCAATATTTAATGTCCACGCTGCCTTCCAGAAATTTTTCATACAATTTAAGTCCCACCGCAAACATTTTGCGGTAATACCGTGATTTTTCATATTAACCGTCTATTTTCTCGCAAACTATTAGTTGTAGGGTGAAAACATATAAAACAAAAAATATTTACTTTTAAGAGATCTACAACTTTTGTATACATTTTTTTTGTCAATTTTTATTATTGACGGAAATAAACGGGAAAACATGAAATTTTTATAGTTTTTTTGGGGTTTGACCTTGAAAATCAAATTTGCGTGTATTTTTATTATCACATTCATAATCAGCGCGTCAAAATACACAAGTATACGGAGTTACAAATTAATCTGAGGTAAGCGCTTTGCGGAAGTTTATCCCAAAATTTTGATAAATTTTGAAAACTGAATATTTTCAAAACGTTTTTTAAATTTTCCAAAATTTTGATGAATTTCCAAGGAAAAAATGGGAAAATTGATAACTGAAATTTGAAAATTTAGATATATTTTCAAAATTTGTATAAATTTCCGAAAAATTGTCAAAATTTTGATGAATTTCCGAAAATTTACGAAGTTTTTGATAAATTTCCAAAAGTTTTCATGAATTAAAAAAAATTTCAGAATTTTAAAAACTAAATGCGCAATAGATCAGACTGATGAACTCAAAGTCGTTGCCGCGTAGGCTCTGAAAGTTGAACATTCAGACGGGGCGTTGTGAAAAAGAAATTTTCTGATAAAAATACAACTTTCGTTCAGGAACAAATTTTAAATATGGTCTTTTTTGACAACAATGTATGAGCAATTTCATGTCGAATTATCTGGAAAATTTCATCCATGTGTGTATGTGACGAAAAAAAATTCTTAAAATTTTTTTTTTAATTTCTGAAAAAAATTGTTTGAAAGAAAATTAAAAAAGATATGTTTGAAAAAAAATTCGAAAAAAAAATTGAAAAAAAAGTTGAAATTATTTTTCTCAACAAAAAAAAATTAATTAAGTTGTTGAAACCCCCCCTTTGCAAACTATAAATTTGTTTACAAATTTGTTTTCTGACAAATAAAAAAATGATTCAGATGATTTGAAGATATGGAGTCTATTTGTCAATGAAACATATGGATGAAAGCAGCTCCTCAAATTTGATAAATTCAAGAAAATTATCAAAATTTGAAATTTAAGAACTTTCCGTGGAATATGCGAAGGCTGTAAATGTCTTCATCAAAAAACGCATGTTTTATTTAATACATTTCATTAGTAAAAAAAAATTTTAAACGCATGATTATATAATACTCTAATGGACAAGAATAGAAGAATTTTGTAAGCATAAAATATACTAAAAATTATAGATATGTTGTATTATTATATTTACCAATAGAACTAAGGACGACCGCCAAAGTAAAAACGAATGTATAAATCATCCTCATTTTTTGAAAGTAGATGAAAAACTGATTAATTTTTTAATGAATAATTTGGTTATCAGTGAAGCTAAGAAAGTGCTTAATTTGAGTATGCATATATGAAGGTAGTTGTTATCTGAGAGACTATTATAGGAATTATTATAGATAATGATAAGGAAATATTACACTTTTGTTTCAGAATTTTTTTTATCGAAGATTCATCACTTTGGTTGAAAATGCAACTAAACATTTATTTTGAAATGAGAAACTTCAGATTGTAAATGATTTTCTAATAATAAAGGCAACAATAATCTGTTCTTAACGTTATGACAAATTGTTTAAAAAATTACAACAAGATTCTATTCACAAACTCGTAACCATAATAAATGAAGTTACATGTATTTGTTCATTCATTAATAAAGCTTAAGAATTTTTTGCACCTTTTTAGTAAAACAAAATTTCCAAATAAGTAATTATATTTGATGATCAAAATTATATCTGATTTTTTTTAAACATTAAACATTAAGATTAAAAGAAGGAATTAAATTTTTTGTTTGAAAAATTAATTGAGAGAATATATTTATAATGATTGAAAAAGATTTTCTAAAAAACCGGAAAAGAGTATACAAGATTGTGATGTCGAATATTTTAATTTTGCAAGATAAGGAAATTTTAGAAAAAATTCGAATAAGATTAAGAGATATTTAGAAGTTTTGAAAGGATACAAAAATAATTTTATTTTAAACAATGTAGATTTCTCAAGGCTTCAAACACAAAATTTAAAAGCTTTTCAAGAACTTTGAAAGCTTTCTAGAGAATAAACAAATTTTCTGAAGATTTCTCGGAAAATTCAAAATTATTTTCTTATTTTAGAACATTTTTTTAAGAGCAAATTTAAAAAGATTTTAAAATATTCCCAAAGATTTCTAAAATAATTCAAACGTGATCTAGAAGATTCGAAGACAATATATTTTTATTTTGCAGAATTTTTTCAAAGTTTTAGGAAAAGTTCGAATTATTCTAGAATGTATTTAGAACTTTAAAAAATATTTTTAAATAATGAAAAATGTCAAAAAAATTAAAAACAAACATGAATGAAGAACAAAAATAAAAATGAATCCGGAAGATTGAAAAATGATTTTAGGGATAATTCGAGTCAGTTTAAAGTACTTTTAGGAATTTCTGAAAATTAGAATTGATTAAAAATATTTTAAAACTTTAAAAGATTTCCGAATTTTAGTAAATCATTTAAAAATTTGTTCCAAACGTCAAAAAGTCTGAAATATTTTGTAAGTTACTAAAATTTTTCCTAAAATTCTGTAAAATCCGATAAAATAACAAGAATTCTTAGAAATTTCCAAGAAAATAAATGGTCATTCGAAATTTTTATTTTATATTGAAATTGATTTTTTCCGTCAAATTATAATTTTCCTGATTCTTTTTTTTTTATTCTGGGCTGAAAAATCATTTTTGGTTGCAAAATCAACAATTTTGATGAAATGAGAATTCATTTTTTTGTTTGAAAATTCAACTATTTGTTCAAAGATTAACTTTTTTGTTAGAATTTTGATATGACATATATCTGAAATTTTCAAATTTTTTTGGGAATTTTTTCAAGATTTTTAGGAAAATCATAGTTATATAATCTTAAAACTAATAGATAAATTAACTTAAGATATAAATGGTTATTCGAAATTGACATTTTGTATTCAAAATCCCCCCCCCCCCTAAATGTTCAAAACAGATTCTGGAAGATTTGAAGGTATGTTTTTTTATTTTTCAAAATTTTGAGAGAATTCTTGGCAAAATAAAAATAATTTTAAAAGATATATAGGAGGTTTAAAGCTATTGAAAATGATTCATGAACAATTTCACATTTGAAAAGGTTAACAAACATTCAAAATAAAATGTAAATTTTTTAAGATTTCGAAACAAAATTTCGAAGCTTTTTGAGAAGTTTGAAAGGTTTCAAGAAAATAAAACACTTTTCTCAAAATTCCTGGGAATTTTTTTTATTGAAAAGAAAATTCATTTTTGAAAAAATTTAAAAACGTTTCAAAATATTTCAAAACATTGCCACAAATGTCGAAAAAAAATTCAGGAGATTCAAGGGAAGTTTTTTTAATTTTTAACGATTTTTCAAAGTTTTAGGAATAATTCGAGTCAGTTTGAAAGAAATATATTTTCTAAACTTTTAAAAGTCCTACATATCTTTTGAGCTGACTTGAATTTTTCCGAAAATTTTGCAAAATCTGTAAAATAAAAAAATTATGCTTTTTCGACATATCTGGAATTTTCAAAAATCTTGTTGTTTTTTCTCAAAAATCTTACAAAAATGATATTTCCATAACCTTAAAAACAAATGAATGAATAAATCTTAAAAATAAATATTGATTCGAAATTTTTATTTTTTATTCAAAACCAATTTTCTTTCTTGGCTAAAAAGTTTTCTTTCGTTTTTTAAAATATTAATTATTAAGTTGAAAATTCATTTATTCTGGTTCGAAAATTAATTTATTTTAATTAAGAATTTCACTATTTTGTTGAAAATTCATCTTTTTCGGTTGGAAATGTAACTAATTGAGAATTAATCTTTTTTAGTAGAGGATTCAGATTTGTTAAAAATTCATTCTTTTTACAGAAGATTCATAATTTTAAATGAAAATTCATCTCTTTGGTTGACAATGACACTATTTCGTTGAAAATTGTTGTTTTTTTTTTGTAGAAAATTGATCTATTTCGTTAAAAAAATGATTACTTTCATGAAAAAAAAAGTTGAACTGTTTTGTAGAAAATTTGTCTCTTTTTGAAAAGAATTAAATCTTTTTTGGTTAAAAATGCAACCGGTAAAATTATTATTTTTTTTTAAGATTCAGATATTTTGTTAAAAATTTATATTTTTTGGCATGAATTCTACTGTTTTTTATTTGAAATTAAATTTTTTTTGGTTGCAATATCATCTAAGTTATCAAAATAATATATTCATAATTTGAAATAAAAAATTTAACGTTTACCGCTTAAGAGAATATCATATTCCCTTAAAAATATAAAAAGTCCAATTTTGGAAAATGCTGATAAGTTAATGTAAGAAGTTTCTTGGCAACTTTTAAAATGCAAATTTTTTTAAACTTATTTTTGTATTTTAACTTTTCGAAAATTTGAGTTACTAGATTACCTATTTCAAATTTTCAACAAAAAAAAAAGAATAAATTAAACAATGAGAATTGAAAACAATTAAAAAATAAATAAATTTTTAGTAAATAAAATTAAACATCTCTTTCGAAATAGATTTGCCACGAAAATCTCGAAAGCATTGTTGTCGCTTTTTCTTAATGCCGATTGAGTAATTTGAAAAACTCGAAGGAAAGAATGTGGCGAAATTCAAACACATAATTAAGATTTTTAATATCAGTTGAAGGGCAGTGACAAAGAATGTCGCAATTTGTGTGCATAATAAAACTGACGAAATTGTAAGATGTATTGATGTAATATTATTGTACTATTTAAATTGAAATTATAATTTTGTTTTGAAAACCAAAACTTACTCAAAAAGGTAAATTTTGAACAAAAAAGAATTTATTTTTAACTAAAAACAAAGGAATTTTCAATAAATGAGTAATTTTTAAGCAAAGAAATTAAGTTCCAAATAAAATGATCAATCTTTAACCAGAAAAATGCATTTTTAACCCAAAAGTAAAATTTTCAACCCAAAAGATTAATTTTTTGCCAAGAAAGACAAATATTCAACAAGACAGATAAATTTTCAACAAAATACTGAAATTTTAACGAAATGAATTTTCAACCAAAAAGATTAACATTTTACGAAAAAAAATTAATTTTTGACAAAATACATAAATTTTCAATCCAATTTTGAATTTATAAAGGAATTATTAGCCTAATAGTTAAATTTTCAACCAAAAAGGTAAATTAGAATTACAGACATAGTTTCAAAAAAATAAAGGAATTTTCAACTAAATAGTTGAATTTTCAACTGAAGAAGATCAATTTTTAACCAAAAATGGAACGGTTAAATTTTCAGTCGAAAAATTCATTTTCAGCACACAAAAAAACGAATTTTTAACCAAATAGTAAGATTTTTAAGCAAAGGAATTAATTTTCAATTAATATAATGAATCTTCAACCAAATAATCGATCTGGAAACTAACAGTTACATTTTTTAACTCAAAAGATGAATTTTTTATCAAAAAAGACAAATTTTCAACAAAATAGTTAAAGTTTCAACCACATAGATGAACATTCAATCAAAAACATTAAATGTCTATCTGAAAAGAAAAATTTAAAAAATGGAATGGGTCAATTTTCAGTTAAAAAAGTTAATTTTGAATAAAAAGACTTATTTTAAATTAACGAAATGAATTCTTAACCAGAAAGATTAATTTTCTCTCAAAAAGATTGATTTTTAAGAAAATAAATGAATTTTCAACCAAATTTTGAATTTTTGAAGGAATTTTCAGCCTAATAATTACATCTTCCACCAAGGAAATAAAATTCAAATCAAAAAGATAAATTAGTCCTCAAGAAGATTAATATTCTACTACAAAAGAAAAAGTTTCAACAAAGTGTCTTTATATTTTAATTACCCTCATAATTATGTATTCACCTGCAAATCTCAACAGGTTATGGGCCCAGTTACTCTAATACGCGCAGAATATTCTGGGGAAGAAAATCGCAACAGGCAACAGGCACGCCATTCTTTTCATTCCTTTGTTCTCATGTTCCAGACACAATGTGCTCGTTCCGCAAAGTGAAAATTGTCATGAAGTACGTGTGTTTTTCTTCTAATCGGCAGTTTTCAACACCAGGTAAACGTTAAACCGTGAAGCATACGCGTAAAATTTCCCAAAAAAATGTCGGAACCAACCTACATAAAGCAGGTAACCAAGTTTGATGGCACGAATTTGCAGATGAACGCTGTTTTCCGAGTGAACGGCACAGAAAAAATAGTAGATGAAACATCTATTCAACCAGCTGAAACCTATGTTGCTGGACGAAACACGTAGATAAAAGAGAATGCAAAAGCAAATGTGTATTATCTCGACAGGACTTGAGTAATCTCAACTCGAATATCTCATTAGATGCAACACAGCCGCCGGAATGTGGGCAAAATTAAGCAACATCCATGAGCAGAAGACAGACTTCAATAAGTTACTTCTTATGCAAAAATTGCACGAATATCGGATGCATCAAAATGCTTCGATTTCCGACCATGTAGCAAAAGTTGAGAACATGGCACGTCAGCTGAAGAACCTAGAGTTACTTCTGCTAGAGCAATATATTATGCTTCCGTAGATGATATGGCAACGAAGTCCTGTTCTTTTACAGGCCTAACTCACGGTGGCTCCATTGATTTTGAAGACATATCCACGGTTGGATCTTCTTTCATTATTTTGCACCCAGTCTGCATCAGCGTAGCCATAAAGAAGAACGCATTCATTTGTACTTCCGAATTTCAGTCTCAGATCCTTGGTTCCCTTTAAATACCTAGCAACCCTTTTTGCTTTATTCCAATGAAATTTTGTTGCTGCCTCATTATGTTGGCTTAATGTTGAGACGCTCGCCGGAATGCCCGGTCTGGTGTGGACTGAGACGTACAAAAGCATCTCGATTAACCTGCGATATTCCTGATTGTCGTCTATAGGCTCGTTATCCTCGATCTTCAAGTACCCTATATCCAATGGTATTTTCGATTATGTTGCGTCATCTCATCCGAACGATTTCAAGATCTTCTCAATATATCTCGTCTGATCGATACTAAAGATCCCATCTTGGTCACGCTCAATCTCCATTCTAAGATAGTGATGTATTTTTCCTAAACTCGTGAGTTTTAACAATTGTCCTAAGGTTTCACCCATCTCGATGACATCCTCTTCCTTCTTGATGGCTATGACAATGTCATCGACATGCATAATTCAATAAATCTTCCCATTCTTCGTGTCCTTAATATAAAGGCAGGGATCTGTCGTTCCTTGAATAAAACTACAAACGTCCAGAAACGTCCGTATGCGCCAATTCCAGTATTGCATCTGTATTTGATTTTGATTGTTTTGGTAAATGGTTTCCGAGCAATTTTTCCCTTAATGCAGCATTAACATGACTGTCTGATACCGCAATCCGTTATGCTTATACCTGTCGCGAGGTCTTTTGTTTCCAGTTCCTTAACTGCGTCGGGATCTCAGTAACCGAAACCTCTATACCACGTGTGCTGGCAACTCTCATTGTGATGATCCTCTTTTGCTGCACTGTAAGCTGCTTGTAAGGTATCTAGTTTATAGAGGTTTCTGCAGGTACGACCGAGAGCCAGTGTCTTGCCGTCTCTTTTGATTCTGCATTCCTTATTGGTAAATTACACCTTGAAGCCCCTTTGAGTAATTTTATTTACTGAAAACAAATTTTCATCCAGCAGTGGCACATAGAAGACATCCTTGACGCTTCTGCTGCTTCGATGATTGCAGCTGTCTAGATAGTTTATGACATCTGGGCCTATACCCTGTACCTCTTGTCTTGACCGATTCTTGGCCAACTGAACTGTTGTCTTTATTGGGGTAAGATTAGAGAAGAATCGTCGGTCATTTGCCATATGGATTAACGCCCCTAGGTCTAAAAACCAATCTCCTTAACTACTGTGAATTTCCTTTTCTTTTGCCACGAAGCAGATGTTAGCTGAATCTTGCAAGTCTCCATCTTCACGAGCTTGTTTCTTATCCTTATTTGCCTTTCATCTTATGTATTTACTCCAGTCCCTTTACAAATGGCCAGCTTCCTGGAAGAAAAACATCCTGGTGTTTCCCGAAACCTTTCCACAGCGTTGCCTTCATCGCTGTTTCGCTTGAATAATTTGATACGCCTGACTTCTTTCGGCTCCTATATTTGTCCAACAACTTTCCTTTGATGTAAGAAATCGGGAGTTGTTTCTCATCTCGTGACTCCAGATCTGTGATAAGAGTGTTATACGAATCTGGCAGACTTATAAATATTAGAGAAACAATAATGTCTTCGTCCATACTCCTATCAATAGCGACCAGCTTGTCGACGAGATCCAGCGTCTATATAATCACTGAATTTGCGCTCCTTACGTGGATTAGGTGATCATTTCCCACTAATTAACCAATTCTAGTACGCGCTTTGGCATCCTTCTTTTTTCAATTTGCCTGCGGTATGCTAGTGGGTATTTTCTCAGTAACATAATCCCAAGGATCTTCTGAAATCAGTAACAACTCGAATTTATATTTCCATATCTGGTAATTGTCATTGTTGAGTTTCTTGATTTTGTATTCGGTTGCCGTCGATTCCCTCATCTTAACTTACTTCTTTCTTACACAATTGTTTGTCCTTAATCGCACTGGCTTATTAATCCTTCTTTCGGCACTATATCCTTATGCACTTATCTTTATCCGCTCGTACTTATTTATCCCTTATGCACACTATATCCGTATGCACTCACTGTAACCTTATGTGCTCACTGTATACTTATGTGCTCACTGTATCCTTATGTGTTCACTGTATCCTCATGTATTTACTGTTTGTTGTGCACTGATAGCTTCTTATACACTCACTATATTCTCTCCTTTTTTTCACAAGTATTTCTTCTTAACTTTTCTTGAAAAGAATTTGTTTATCGACTCAAGTCTTTATGAACAATTTCTACTGTTAATAACACTGAATTCCTGGGTCCATAACCTGTTGGCAGTGTGAATTACTCAATACACAATAATAAATAAGTGAAAACAAATCGGAATATAACTTTATGCTTCAATGGACAAGCAAAGAATGAAGCCTGAAACCTCAGAACGGAAGGGTAATACCCTCAGCCACTGCATGAATACCTAAGTACAAGAATTAGTGATGTGATATACTATACTTTTTAATCAAAAAAATTTGGTAAAATAGTTCATTTTCATTCAAATAGTTGAATTTTCTACTAAAACGATAATTTTTGATTGAAAATGTAACAGTTGAATTCGCAGTACAAAATATTTATTTTCAACATAAAAAAATGAATTTTCAACGAAAAATGTAAGAGTCGATATTTCCTCATCGTTATCTCCGAAGGGCAACCTCGACGCCTATAATAATATGAGAGATAACGACTACCTTATATATGTGTAGTCTAATTAAGCACTGGAATTCTCCTGAGTTTCACTGATAACCAAATTATTCTTTGAAGAATTAATCAGTTTTTTATCTACTTCAAAAATGAGGATGCTTTGTACTTTCGTTTTTACTTTGGCGGTCGTTCTTAATTTTATTGGTAAATATAATAATATAACATATCTATGATTCATTATATATCTGAGAAGCTACTTTGATCCATATGTTTCATTGACAAGTAGACTCCATACGAGTAATTCTACGTCAAATCATCTGAAGAATTTCATCTATTCTTAGTAATTTTGATGGAAATTTTAAAATCTTCTCCCTTATGTGTTGAAAGGAAACACAAAAAATAATTTTTGAAAAATTCCAAAAACTCAGGATATATTTGAAATAGAAAATTTTTGTCCTATTTGTTTAAGATGTTTTTTTAAAATGATTCATAATGAGATGCCGTTTTGAAGAAATATTTTTTGAAGACAAATTTCGATATTTTTTTCGAATTTTCAGAAACAAATTTTGAAACAAGTTTTTTGAATCAAATGCATCTATGATTTGTTAAACTTTTTTTAATGATAGCTTGAAATGTCTTGTAAAAGCCCTGTAAATACAAAAATGGCATCTTTCTTTCTTCATTTTCAAGATATAGTTAGGAACATAAGAAGTTTTTTAAAAAAATGAAAAATTATACTAGAATTTTGATAAAAATTACTAAACAAAGATACAAATTTTCAGATGATTTGACATGGAATTGTGCATACATAGTTGTCAAAAAAGGCCATATTTAAAATTTGTTAATAAACAAAATTTTCATTTTGATCAGAAAATTTCTTTTTCACAACGCCCCGTCTGAAGGTTCGACTTTCGACGCCTGTGTCGAAAATGGCCAATTCCTTGTACGTCACCTACTTTCTGCCCTAGGGAAGAAAGTGATTTTTTATCCTTCTTCCGATGGGTTTTAGGGGATTGGAAAAGATTTTGAAAAATTTTCAGTTTTAAAATTTTTGAAGTTTTTGCAAATCAATCAAAATTTTGAAATTTTTGTATATTTTGAAAATTTCGGAAATTTATCAAAACTTTGAAAATTTTTGGAAAAAATTAGAAATATTGAAAAATATAAGAATATTACTTATGAAAATTTTGAAAACATACAAATTTTGAATTTTTTTGGAAATTTATCTAAATATTAAAATTTTGAGATTTTTGTCAAGGACCCCGCACCAGTTTTTGTATTTTCGAATGTGCAGAGCAAAAATTCGAGATAAAACAGTAAGGAAAATGGACAGCTTATAGACCAACACTTGTCAAATTTTCAATTTAATGTACATTTGGTGCGGGGTCCTTTATCAAAATATTGGAAATTCATCAAAATTTTGGAATTTTTTCGAAAATTTAAAAAGTGTTGAAAATTTTTAGTTTCCAAAAATAAAAAAAAAAATTTATCAAAGTTTAAAAATTTGTTTGACATCAATCAACATGTTAGAAATTTTTAGAGATTTCGGAAATGGTTCAAGATTTGTGGAAATTTATCAAAATTTTGAAAGTTTTTAGTTTTCAAAATTTTGAAATATATCAGAATTTTACACAAAAAAAAAATTTTTTGTTTTCACAGAATTAAGTTCACAGGGCGATACACCTAGAGTTTCTAGGCCCGAGAAATTGCCAATTCGCCGGAGAACTCAACCTGCTTCAAACGAATTAAGCCGACCAGTCGACCAATCCGTATTGGGTAAGAAACTTTGTTTTTAAGTAACTTGTCACAGTTACATCAAACAACAACAAAATTAACTCGGAGTTATCTTACTTAAAAAAGTACCTTCAAGTTCTCGGAAAAATATTATAAATTTTGCAATACAATGAGGAAATAAATATTCAACTTATAATGAAAATCAATACTTACTACAAAATTTATTTTCGACTAGTCTTTGTAATTCATTGTAGGATGCTTCGAAGCCAAAATTGATTCGTGAAGATGATTCAGAAAAAAATTTCTATTGAACAATGAAAATTCAACTATTTCATGAAAAGAACAATTTTATTGCACTCGAAATATCAAACATTCAATATTAAATTCAATATGATACGCATGTTTCATTTGATATATTTCTTTAGTGAAAAAAAAAACAATGATTAAAGTTACAAGTGGACTCTACGTATATCATATATTAGGAAGTACCACGCTAATTCACCTCTTTGGTGGGATATGATTATAAATTTCTTTAATAAAAAAAGAGAACAAAACAAAAACTCATGCTTCATTTACTCGACCTCCATTGTGAAGTGGAACAGAGTTCATTAATACAGTAGCCCCTGGTTGAGCACCATATTGCCCCGGCGAGCTTCGAGCTCGAGTTTATGGTAGGCTCAGCGCAAGGTCTTTTACCAATTTTTCCCAAATCTCTGACTATTTATTTGCCGTAAGTACGTAGTAAAATTGGCAAAAGAAGGTATTGAACAAAGAAAATTGAGCCTCTATTTCTTCTTGCAGAATTAGGTTCGCAGTTTGACTCGAGTTCTTCTGGACAACGGACTGCTACTCTTGATGAGATTTATCAGCGTGGGTCCGACTCAAGTTCTAGAAAACGGGCTGCTAATCCTAATGAGATTTATCATGATGGGCCTGACTCGAGGTCTTATAGACTCCGGAGTGCTACTCTTCAGGAGATTTATCTTCGTACCAAGCCCATGTCCAGGTCCAGGTCCGACTCTAGCTCTCCTACGGCCAGCTCTTCTCCTGACCGCTCTCCTCCTGACAGTCCTTCTTCTCCTGGCAGGCTCATTTTAGTTGGAGGAGTTGCATATCCACCAGATAGACTTGGATATGTTCGGCTTATTCCCCGCACAAATCCGAACCAGCGATTCGAATTCCGCAGATACGTTTTTCCTCCCGAAAAATTGATTTTTATGTATTCAGGACGTTCAAAAAGCTATACACTGATGCCAACCCAAGAATTTCTTGTTCTATCAACATCCAATGGTGACGTTTTTGCATTCTTAGAGAAGGTTGGGATTCTTCGTGGATTGTATAAGAACAATCAATTTCATCCGAGAGTAAAAATAAATATTATAACTAAGGATGTTACCGACTTGACCCCAGGTGAAATAAAGGAATGTCAAGTAGGCAGATTGCGCCCAATCTTCCCAAATAATTTTTCTGAAGAAGATGGAGATCACGATTCACTGGCGATTTAGTACCGTTAATTCACTCCAATATAATCGAAAATCGAATATAATATTGTTTGTAATCCGAAGTCGGATAAAAATAGGTGTAACTATTAAATACATCAAAAAGTAAATGATTATAGTGAGTAGTTCTCAAGGCTTTTTTCTATTTTTCGTCAATGCCCTATAGGGTTGTCCAAATTCTGTTCTTTTTCCAAACAGTGTATTTTTTTTTGAAAAAAAACAATGATATTTACAAGTTCCGCAAACCCACGAAGTTGAGCATGTACTTACTTAAAGAAAAAAAAACCTTTTTTGTTATTCTTTATTGAGAATCGTCAATATTAGGTCTATCCTGATAAGTAGATGCTCAAATTAATTGATAAAACAATTTATTGTTTATAGAACTTTTCTCGTAGAATAGATTCAGAAAGTCAGATTTTCCGTTGACGATATTGCGTCTAACGATTTCACAAACTTTTTTAAGATGCTTTATTAGCTTAGTAACGTAACACCTGTAGGTCCCTATCTCTCCGCTTGATGGAAAATAGGATCGGAAACGCGCCGGCTTGCCATACAAGACTTCATGAGGCAAGAATTTAGTAAGAAGAAGAATTTTAGAAAATGAAAAAAATTAAGAATTTAGAATAGGAGCAAATGGTCCCAATCCTCATACTCTTCCACATAGTGCTTCAAGTAGTCTGTTAGGACTTGATGACTTCTCTCTAGCGCTCCATTGCTCTGCGGGTGATAACCGGAAGTCATGTACATTTTTATTCAGAAAAGATCGTTCAGATGTCGTAGAATTTTATTATTATATTCTCCTCTACGATCGGTGAGGATGACTTTTGGTGTACCGTAAACAGCAATGAAGTTACGAGCGAAAGCTTCTGTTACAGTTGAGGTACTCTTATTCGGCATAGGGACTGCTAGAAAAACTTTGAAAAGCAGTCCTGCATGGTCAAAACGTACTTGTTTCCTTCGGGAGTTGTGGAAAGTGGTCCTGCAGTATCCAATGCAATCTTGATAAATGTCTCCAGGGGTGAATCGGTGATAACCATTGGTTGGCGATTTCTTACACGCACCAATTTTTGTCGCTGGCAACTTACACGCCTCCGGAAGCAGTCCTCTATTTCGCGTTTCATTTCAGGCCAATAGTATTGCTCACGAATTCGTCTGTAGATCTGAGTACACCTTCTATGACCTACGATAAGGCTTGAATGGAACTCATGTCTTTCTCTGATCGATGGGAGGGGTTTTTATTTCTCCAGAATAGAGAGTGACTACTATTTTAATTTCCGCAAATGCTCTACGTATAGTCTTTTGCAGTGCATTTTCGCGGAGTTTATCCAAGCCATCTCCAGTCTTAGAAATTCAAACCGAATTAGTCTTTATGTCCTCAATGACGATTCTCAGTCGACGCGATTTGTCCTCCAATACGATGGAAGATAATCGCTGGTAATAATTGTTTTTACTAACAATACTGAACGTTCGCGTGCTGCCCAATTGCAAGACAATAACTTGTCCAAGCTTTGGTTTGCATTTACAAAGTTTCTTAGAGGTCACAAAATCCAAAACGATAAGAGCTTCAGAAATCGAAGTGTTCTAAGTCATATCGGCCGAGAGGAAGTGGGCCTGATTGTCACGAATCGTTGTTAATTAATTTCGTCTTGATTTCATGGTTACAGGGTCGGTTTCAAGTCTTTTGAAATCGACGGTATCGAGATCACGTGTGGCTGGCAGGTATATAGGTTCTACAATTGGAGTTATAGTTTCGAAGATCCTTGTGATCACTGGAGTTTTTCCTTCATAAAGACGCGGGGGTGGGAGGACGAAGCCCGCAGAAGTTTTCCCTAACGGATCATTCACACTTTTACTTGGTGCCACAGGCGTGCAAGAGGCATCCGGTAATTTAAAAGGAATGATAGATGGCGATTTGTTTGATCCCGTGATGATGTCATCTTCATGGTTTCTGACAACAGTCTCATTGGAATCATCTGTAGTCAGAGTTAGCTCCGACTCCGAGTCAGAGGTGCTGCGACGTGCAGGATGCTCAAGTGTGGGATTGAAATCATTTATTTCTTCGTCGCCGTCAACAGCGCGTTCGACTTCGCTGACCATTTAATGATCTGTGGGTTGCGCTTTCAATTTGTGCCGCTGCGGGTGCACATAATTGAGATCGTATTTATAGCGGAAAGTATATTTTCGCGGAAGAAACGCTATCTTTTTCCTTGCAATTGCATTTTCAGACTCCTCAGTGGATGAGTCCGATGATTCAGCAGAAGATGGAGATAAGAGGAAGGGGGTCGAATGTCAAGACTACGCGGTCGTCCGCGTACTCGTATCTTCGCCGGCGTCAGAGTAATCGGGAAACACTTTGCCACGCTTTCGTCAACCGGATTTCGCGAAAAAGCATCCGCGTTTTTGTTAATTGTACCCGGTTTGTACTTGATTTCATGGGGAAAATCTTTTAACATTTCTCGCCAGCGCATTAATCTGGAAGGAGGATCCGTGAAGAAAATATCTGAAGTCTTTAACGAAGGCTACTATTCTCGATCGTGTTGTAACTAATCTCCGCGGGCATCATTGTCCGCAAAGCATATTAGATCAGTATATCTCACCAAATTTTCCCTGAATCAAGACAGCACCCATCGCCGTATCTGATGCGTCTGTCGTGAGTATAAATGTCTTTTCTAAGTCAGGGTGCTGAAGAATCGGTTCGTGACAGAGAGCATCCTTTAGGTTGCGAAAACTGCATTCGTGTTGTTCGGTTCATGAAAAGGGTACGTTTTTCTTAAGCAAAGAAGGCAAAGGACGACCGCGTTCCGCGAGGTTGGGAATAAAATTCCAATAGTAACTTACGATTCCCAAAAATTCACGATCATTCTTTTCATTCTTAGGGGTGGAAAATTTTTGGACTGCAGCAACTTTTCGCGGATCAGGTCGTGCTCCCTCTTCTGATTCTATGTCTCTGAGACAACAGACTTTGGGGAATGAAAACACACATTTATCCGGCTGTAATCGGAGACCCGCATCGACGACACGCTTAAAAAGTCGCTTACATTTGATTTTATGATCCTTGAACAATTTCGCGTAAACAGTAATGTCGCCGAGATAAACAAAAAGCTAGGTTCCTTGTGATTCCATGAGTAATAAAGATAAATTTTTATTATTTTCCAAAAATTTCCAAATGTTCAACTTTTGATTTTTTAAATGTTAAAATTGTTTCCAAGCTTTGAACTGTCTTAAGTATCTTTCAAATTACGTTAATTTTTCCTACAATTTTGTGAAATCATACAAAATAAAAAAATTTTCAAAAAATTTTCAGCAAATAAACAAAGAAAATAAAAAAATAAATGGTCAATTGAAATTTCTATTTTGTATTAAAAATTATTTTCTCAGTCAAATTATAATTTGCGTAACATTCTTCTTAATTCTGGACTGGAAAATAATGTTTGGATGCAAAAATTTGTCACTTTCGATGAATTCAACGGTTTTTTATTCAATATAAAAATCTTTTTGGATTGAAATATCAAACAGTACATTTTTCATTGAAATTATTCATCTTTTTTGTTTGAAAATCTAACTACTTAGTTGAAGATTCACTTTTTCTCAAGAATCTTAGGAAAATTATATTTATTTAACTTTAAAACAAATAGAATAATAAATGTAAGAAATAAATATTTATTCGAAACTTTTGTTTTGTATTCAAAATGATTTGTTGATTCTTGTTGATGTTGATTCATTAATTGTATATATAAGTATAAATTCAAAAAAAGCCCAAAATTTCAGGAAAAACCCGCCATTTTCTAGCCTTATAGTAAGAGAATATTATTTTTGATATTAATTGATTATTTATACAATTATCTTCTTGAAACTCGAATTGAGTATTATTTCACTCTAATTGAAAAGTTGACGAAAAGTGTAAATTTTCAGAAAAATCTCATCTTTCTAGCATTATTTTAAGAGAATATCGTTTTTGCTGTAAAATGTTGATTATGAAAATTAATTAATTTTCTGAAAAAATAACACGAACTTTCTAAATCTATTCTACGATAGAAGTGCTATAAAAAAAATAAATTGTTCCACCAGTATTTAAAAAATCTTTTCATCACTATAAACCTAATATTGACAGTTCTCTATAAAATTTACAACGTATTTTTTTTTCTAGAAAGTACGTGTTTAACTTCGTGGGTTGGAGCTACTTGTAAAAATAATTTTTTTTTCACACACTTTTTTGGGAAAAGAAAGAGATTCAGACCACCCTACAGGGCATTGAAGAAATATAAAAAAAGCCTTGGGAACAATAATACATTCAATTTTTAATGTCATTAATAGTTACATACATTTTGATCCGAGTTTGGATTACAAACAATATCATATTTGAGTTTAGATTTCTTTAAAGTTAATTAAGGGTAGTCAATCGCCAGTGAATCATGATCTCCAAATTCTTCAGAAAAATTATCTGGAAAGATTGGACGCAATTTGCCTACTTGACATTCCCTTATTTCCCCTGGGGTCATATCAGAAACTTCCTTGGTTATCATATTTATTTTTATTCTCGTATGAAGTTCATTGTTCTTATACAATGCACGGAGAATCCCACTGTACTCCATGAATGCAAAAACTTCACCATCGGATGTTGATAAGACAATCAATTCTCTGGTGGGAATAAGAGTATAGTTTTTTGAACGTCCTAAACACATACAAATCAATTTTTCGGGAGGAAAAACGTATCTGCGGAATTCGAATCGCCGGTTTTTATTTGTGCGGGGAATGAGCCGAACATATCCAAGTCTGTCTAGTGGATATCCAAGTACTTTAGCAAAAATAAGCTTGCCAGGAGGAGGAGGGCCGTCAGGAGGAGATCTGTCAGAAGAAGAGCTGCCAGGAGACCTGGACCTGGAACTGGACATAGGTCCGGCACCCTGACGAGTAGCAGTTCGTAATCTAGAAGAACTCGAGTCAGGCTCACGATAAGAAATCTCATTTAGGGGAGCAGTCCGTTGTCTAGAAGAACTCGAGGCGGGCTCACGATGATCAATCTCATTAAGAGGAGCAGTCCGTTGTCTAGAATAACTCGAGTCAGGCTCACGATAAGAAATCTCATTTAGAGGAGCAGTCCGTTGTCTAGAAGAACTCGAGGCGGGTTCACCATGATCAATCTCATTAGGAGGAGCAACCCTTTGTCTAGAAGAATTTGAGGCGGGATCACGATGATAAATCTCTTCAAGAGGAGCAGTTCGTTGTCTAGGAAGACTCGAGTCAGGCTCAAGATGATCAATCTCATTAAGAGGAGCAGTCCGTTGTCTCATAGAACTCGAGGCGGGCTCACGATGATCAATCTCATTGAGAGGAGCAGTCCATTGTCTAGAAGAATACGAGTCAGCCTCACGATGAGAAATCTCATTCAGAGAAGCAGTCCGTTGTCTAGAAGAACTCGAGGCGGGCTCACGATGATCAATCTCATCAAGAGGAGCAGTCCGTTGTTTAGAAGAACTCGAGGCGGGTTCACGATGATAAATCTCATTAAGAGGAGCAGTCCATTGTTTAAAAGAACTAGAGGCGAGTTCACGATGATAAATCTCATTAAGAGGAGCAGTCCGTTGTTTAGAAGACGTAGAGGTCGGCTTACGATGATCAATCTCATTAAGAGGAGCAGTGCGTTGTCTAGAAGAACTGGAGGCGGGCTTACGATGATAAATCTCATTAAGAGGAGCCGTCCGCTGTCCAGAAGAACTCAAGGAGGGTTCACGATGATAAATCTCATTAAGAGGAGCAGTCCGTTGTTTAGAAGACCTAGAGGCGGTCTCACGATAATCAATCTCATTGAAAGGAGCAGTCCGTTGTCTAGAATAACTCGAGTCAGGCTCACGATAAGAAATCTCATTTAGAGGAGCAGTCCGTTGTCTAGAAGAACTCAAGGTGAGCTCACGATGATCAATCTCATTAGAAGGAGCAGTCCGTTCTCTAGAAGAACTCGAGGCGGGTTCACGATGATAAATCTCATTAAGAGGAGTGGTCCGTTGTTTAGAAGACCTAGAGGCGGGCTCACGATGATTAATCTCATCAAGAGGAGCAGTCCGTTGTCTAGAAGAACTCGAAGCGGGCTCACGATGATCAATTTCATTAGGAGGAGCAGTCCGTTGTCTGGAAGAACTCGAGGCGGGCTCACGATGATCAATCTCATTAGGAGGAGCAGTCCGTTGTTTAGAAGAACTCGAAGCGGGCTCACGATGATAAATCTCATTAAGAGAAGCATTTCGTTGTCGAGAAGATTTTGAGTCTGTCTGCGAACTTAATTCTACAAGAAGAAATAGAGGATTAGTTTTGTTCTGTTTAGCGCATGCCACGGTGAGCCTCCACCATTAATTATTCTGCTAATATCACTACGTACTTGCGATAAATAAAAATTGAATTGTAAAGTTAAAATGAATTCGAAAGATAAAATTATTGACAGCGATTGTGAAGATAATATATTTGTGTCTGAACAATAAAGTAATCTTTACACTTATAGCGTCTGAGGATTTTTTAAATTAAAATTAGATTGCCTAATTATTGATAATTTTTCCGGGGCTGCTGCATGTCAGGGAAAACTGGGAATCAGGGAAAAATCAGGGAATTTTGTTGGTCAGGGAACGTCAGGGAGTTTGAAAAAAATTGGTAAAAGACCTTGCGCTAAGCCTACCACTAAACTAGAGCTTGATGCTCGCCAGGGCGGTGTGGTGCTCAACCGGAAGCTACTGTATAATATTAATGAACTCCGTTCCACTTCACCATGAAGGTCGAGTCAATGAAGCATGCGTTCCTGTTTTGTTTTTTATTTTATTACAGAAATTTATTTGCTACAATTAAACGCTAAGAATGAATAGGTTTTATCATTACATTTAACTTCAAACATATTTTTTAACAATATATTCAAATTATAATCAAGTTTCAAGATTATTGGAACCGTCACGATTACTTGGATATTTACCTCAATAATTCTGTTACTACATTTTATCGCTTCATTCACAACGAATATTCAACATGTGAGCGGTACAGATAATGTGTTCGCGGATGAGCTATCACGAATGGAAAGCATTGTCGAAACAATCGACTATAAAGCGACAGCTGAAGCTCAAACGCAGCACAGCAAATTGCGCACTATTCTTGAGTCAGGTTCAACTGATCTCAAATTAAAGGAAATTAATTTTCCGAAATTTGGGGATAGAAATTTTTTGTGTCAAATCGTCCGATTGTGTTAAAGCTACCCAGAAGCTAGTCCCAAAAAGTTTTGTGTGGCCTCCAGTCTATAAGGATTGTAGAAAATGGGCGAAAATTTGCATTCCCTGTAAACACGCGAAGGTCACGAGACACGTCGCAGCACCTGTCGGAAAATTTAACGAGAAGGATGAAAGGTTCGAGCACGTGCATCTAGACATTTTAGGTTCCTTGTGACACTCCTAAGGGTGCAGGTATTGCGTACGAACTATTGTCAATGAGTGGATGTCGTGACTTGAAGTTCCCTTGAAAATTAGAACCGATCATGGATGACGGTTTGATTCAAAATTATTTGAAGAATTTGCGCAAACGATAGGAACTAAACATCTGCTTACGACAGCGCACCATCCAGCAGAAAACAGGATGCTCGAAAAATTGCATCGACAGTTAAAAGCAGCAATTAGGTGCCACGAAAACAAGGGATGGGCGGAGATCCAACCTATTGTCCTTTCAGGTATTCGAGCCTCAATAAAAGAAGATTCAAAACCGAGCTTGTCTGAACTATCATATGGCTCGACTTATCGATTGCCAGGTAAATTTCTCAAACAGGCAATAAGCAAATCAATTCCGATTTTGAAAAAGCTCTTTGGAGGAAAATGAATCGTTTGAAACCAGTTCCGGGGACAAAATATGGGACAAGAAAAAAATTCGCTCTCAAGGAATTATCTTCTTCACCCTTTGTATTCATTAGACACTACGTAGTACGCGGCCCACTTCAACCAACTTAGACTGAAAGCGAAGTCAGAAGCATGGAGACTTCGAGTACAATAGAGAAATTTACAGGATTTGACCATCTGGCAACCAGGCCCAGCGTCGGAATTAGGTAAAATTCCTGCGTACCATTTTTTGCGGGTACAGTCATTCTTGCCAACGGAAAAGATGAACTATGGGCTGGACCCAGAAAAGCGTTTTCCAGGCCAGCAGTTGAGCACCCGATGCCGTCGAGATTACATCATCTCCGGTTCGATCTCGATTTAGTATCTCTCTGTAATCTTTCACAATTTTCAATTCTGTACAAATAAGCATTGTTATTGTCAGTTAACTCACGCCTCATTCACTCAGACTTATTCATCATAAACCGTCATTGCCCACACGTGAACACTTACAAGGTTTCTCATAGTCTTTTCAATTCAATTTAGTCTTCAGAAATTAAACTATTTCAGAATTTCGCATCTAAAACTGTCATTTTTCATGTCGCTTCTTCAAATCCAGTCCTTTTAATCTAATGTGCAAAATTAATACCTTTGAAATTAATGATAAAATATTTCTGTGCAAGGAAACATCTTTATGTTGAAGAGAATGTCATGAGATCTAATGTAGAGATCATAATAGGGCTTTTGTGTTTATTATATTCAAACGCCTTCTTACTAAAAAACAAGCTACTTACCAAAAACAGGCTGGTCGGTTGGTCCGCTTGGTTCATTCGAAGAAGATTGATTTCTCCGGCGAATGGGCAATTTATCAGGCCGAGAAACGCGAGGTAAGTCGCTCTGCGAACTTAATTCTATAAGAACAAATAGAAATAATTGCCTTTTTAATTTAGCATTTCTACACTGAGAAAAAAGCTACAGCAGATGCATAAATGATTTAGGCATAATATTTAGCGGGGATCTTACGTTTACAGAACAATTTAGCAGTGCAGTCCTTAAAGCCTCGAAAATACTCGGACTTATTCTCTGAGCCTTTAAAGACTTCCGCCAAATAAGAAACTTGAAAACGCTTT
This sequence comes from Andricus grossulariae, assembly GCA_011634705.1. NCBI lineage: Eukaryota > Metazoa > Arthropoda > Insecta > Hymenoptera > Cynipidae > Andricus > Andricus grossulariae. The sequence goes on from JAABKJ010000755.1 coordinate 20,006,483, forward strand.
TTGTATCCTCAGTGCGACCCATATTAGAATACGCTTCTTTGATATGGGCCCCGTATCAAAAAGTCCAGAAGGATAAAATTAATTCGAGTCAAAATTGTTTTTTGCGAGCGATTGCGTTAAAGTTAAAGATCCCCAGAGAGACTTATTACCTTAAGATCGTTAATGAAATACTAAAACTCGAATCCTTGGAGAGCAGAAGAACTCTGGCAGGTTTAATATTTTTATATAGAATACTGAATGGCCATATTGACTGTCCTGCAATATTGCAACAAATTTCATTCTCAGCACCACCGAGAAGGTTGGGAGATGTTCAATCATTCGAAATCCCTAATTATAACATGGAATACGCCTCACACACCACAGTGTCGGAAGTCTGCAGTGTATTTAATTCGATTCGCGAGATCTCTCACGATGTGGATATCTTTGACCAACCTAGTATTCAATTCATTACTACGAACAAGGCTTTTTCCTACATGTAGCAAATTGTAGTGTTTATGTACGTCGGAGCTATGCTTTCAGAAAATGTTTGTACCAAGGTGAATCACCGTTAATAAATCAAATTAAATCAAATCAATATCAGCAATCAGTTGCTTAAATTGATCATCGCTTTGTTTTTTGATTTGTCGCTGCCACCAAAATTCACGGAGATGATCTGCAAGGTTGCTCTTGTGCACTCCTCCTCGTGAGTGGAATCGTCGCATCCAACGCCAAGATGAATCGATATTCTGAGTGTGCGCTCCGGTATCAGAATTCACAAACTCCTCGGAATGATTCGCGGTTTCATGAACGAAACCATGATCTTTGAGGTCGATATAATCTTTTCAACAATTGGTGTGGATCTCTGTCCCTTAAGCTACATGTTTCGTTATCAACTTAAGTAGAGAAGCCTGATCTCTTTTATTATCGGTGGAGATTTCCAACCGATAATTGTAGGGATGCCCTCTGCGGATCATTCCAAAGATCCACGATCCTTCCACTACACGTCCCCTCTCGTATTTTCGACGACCGATCTTGCATTCATTACTTTCTACTACTTCACTGACACCTCCGATACGGCCTTGCTCTTCGAAGTTATTGTCAAGAGCAACCATACAGACCTCTCTACAAAAAGAGAAGCGATCCGCAACAGTTTCCCGCGAAATCATCTGACCGTTTACAATGCTGCTTTTGCAGATTGTTTGATCAAAATTAAAGTTTACAGCGAAACAATATAAAATGAGCATACACGCTGCTGCAGAAATGTGGCAGTTTTCAAACCGCGTATTTTCCGCAACGGTATGAGTGTGACGATACAAACATTTTTTATCGCATAAAAATCGACCGCAAGTCAATTCGGATTCCAAAATTGTCATATTTTTTTGTGCTTGGAGCAGAATCGTTCAGTCAGAATCAATTCTATTTCTCGCAACCACTGAAATGCTTTTTCCCTATTCTGGAGGATAATACAAAAACTAATAAGACTATATTGGTGATTCATCTTAACTATACCTCGAGAGAAGAAAAAAAGTGAAAAGACAATGCACTATTCAGTCAAATAGACTCGAAAATAATAAATTCACGCGAGAAACACACGCCTGTAAGTACCATGAGCGCGGACGGTAAAGAAAGACCTTTTGCTTACTGCACTCAAATCTGTTACACCTCATCAGATGTATCACTAATATTCTCGGAAATTCTCACTCGTAAAAAAAAATTCATAAAACAAAAAATGTGTATTTTGATGAAATCTTCAACTTTGGTTAACAAGATATTGGGGAATTCTGCTCATTGGCTCAGATAAACGCAAAAACCATGATTTTTGTGTAGTTTTTGACTGGAAGGCGACCGTAACTGAAAGCATTTTCGTAATTAGTCAGCATATGCGTAGCCCCCTCCCCCAACTCACACCGTAAGAAATATAATAATTTAACAACATTTTAAAATTTGTCAGAAATTAAAAAATTTTTGATCAATATTTACAAAATTTTGAAAACTGAAATTTTGGTAATAAAAATTTTCACAAATTTTCAATTCAAATTAATCCGAATTCGGATTGATATACACTGCATTTTCAATTCGAATGAATCCGAGTTCACATTGAATTGGATTCATTCGGATTGAAAATCGTTTTAGGTCAGCCCGAGTTCGGATTCATTCGGATTGAAAATTTGTTTCGGATTTATTTGGATTGAAAGATCGGATTGAACCGGATTGAGTCGGATTAATTTTGGACCGATTTGGATGAAACAAAATGTAAAAAGTTTTCGGATTGTTTCGAAATAACTCGGATTGATTCGGATACAGATGCCGGAATGATTCGGATGACTTCGGATTGGTTCAGAATGAATTCCTATTCGATAATTTCGCCAGGGAGGGTTACCAACTCTGACAATAGTTGGTATTATTGTCTGGCCCTCAGCATGCAGACATCTTGGATTCCCTCCACCCTACCTGAAATACCTAATGTGAAAGGTGACAGAAAAACACTGCCATTTAAACGAAGCTGTCACTTTCTTATTGTCTTATTGTTAATTTTTAATTGTTCAATTTTTAATTTCTTATTGTCTTATAATAAATTATTTCAAAAAAAATCTTGATATCATTAAAATCACCAAAGTTATGAATATTCACAAAAAGTACCAAAATTTTCAATTTTAGATATCTCCTAAGTTTTTTGAATTTTTCAAAAATTATTTTCGGATTTTTCTTTCAACACCTAAGAGAACAGATACTAGAATGTTTATCAAAATTACAAACAATAGATGAAATTCTTCAGAGGATTCGACACGGAATTGCTCGTATGGAGTATACTTGTCAATGAAACATATTGAGTTTACAATATAATAAAAAATATAGATATGTTATATTATTATATTTACCAATATAATTCAGGACGAGCGCCAACGTAAAAACAAAAGTATAAACCATCCTCATTTTTTCCAAAGTAGATAAAAAACTAATTGATTCTCTAATGAATAATCTGTCTATCAGTTAAACCATGGAATATTCCACTGTCTCATTACAGTAGACATATCTAATTTAAAATCGTTATCTAACAGATTATTATATGCCTCAAGGTTACCCTTCTGCGATAATGATAAGGAAATAACAACTCTTACACTTTTCGTTGCGAATTCATTTTTTCATGTTGAAAATAAATTGTTTGTGCTGCAAATTTAACTGCTCCATTTTTAATGAAAAATAATCGTTTTAGTAGAAAATTCAACTATTTGAATAGAAATTACCTTTTTTTTTGAAATTTTTGTTATTGAAAAATAATTTTTTCAACTCAAAATTGAACTATTCCATTTTTTGTTGAAACTTCATAATTTTGTAGAAAAAATTAATCTTCTCGATCAAAAGTTCAACTATACGGTTAAAACTTAAACTACTTTGTTAAGCATTCATCTAATTGTTTGAAGATTCATCTCTTTGGTTGAAAATTGAACTATTGTACACTTTTCTTTGAAAATTGATTTTTTTGTAGAGAATTTTTTTTACGTTGGCATTATTTATCTGATAGGTTGAAGGTTTTTTTTTTATAACTAAAAGAACAATTTAGAACTGTGAGAAAAAATTAAAAATTTGTCAGGGAAATGTCAGAGATTGTCTGGAACTCACTTATTAAACAATGTATTGAGTAGAATGGAAATTAATGAAATTATTTGCTAAGAAAATTAAAATTAACTATTAGATAATGAATTGAATTAAACTCATCGTTTTTTGAAAAATAGCCAAAAATACGTTTTCCCTCAATTTTCTGAAAAACTTGACGTTTTAGAAATATTTCGCTTTCGGATTCAGATTAAGGAAACAAAAATCTACAAGAAACACCTCATTTTGGTTTCAGTACAATTCATAAATCTTCTTGGGCGTTCTTTTTTTTTGTATGATCGAAAAAACAAGTTATAACAAATTCCTTGAGTGAGGATATGTATTAGAATTATTTTGAATTTTCAAGCTTATAATCTCTTTTTCGACCAAATTTGTTTGAATAAAGAAAAAACAATGCGTACTTTTTTTGTTGAAACAAAAGATTTGTAAAAAAATTGCCTGAAAATCTTCCAGATTCTTGTTTGAAAAATTAATTTAAAGAAAAGATTTTGAAAGATTCAAAAAGAGTTCAAATGAATTCCAAAAATGTTGAAAAAGAGTGTACAAGATTTCAAAGCCAAAATTTTCAATTTCGTAAGATTATCAAATTTTAGAAAAAATTCGAATAAGTTTAAGAGATATTCAGAAGTTTCAAACGTTCACACATTCCTCCTTCGTGGATAGGCTAACTCGATACTTCTTGTCGAAGAGGTAGCGAGTGTCCATTTTGTCTCTGGGCATGTTCAGGGTCGGCCTCCTCGCGATGTCGACTGAGATCTTCACTGCTATCGAGATCCTTCTATCATTTACCAAATTTAGTCTCCAGGCCGCCTTCGCAGCCACGGCCTTGATGATGAGTTGGAGGGGCTCCAAACCTATTAGTGCCCCCAGTGCCATTGTGGGTGTCGACTTAAAGCACCAGTGAGGCCTCTCAAAATCAGTTCTATGATACTTTTCAGTCGAGACTTCACAGTGAACAGTTCGACCCTGCTCCACTAGACCACCGCCGCATAGGTTAGCCTGGGTCGCAAGATCGCTGTGTAGATTCACAAAAGCGTCTCCGGTTTCAAGCCGCAGCTTTTCCCTATGGCTCTCCTACAGAGCCGTAGACCCTGACTCGTGAGTAGATGAAGCAGTTTATCCACTACTAAGCACGACAGCCAGGACGATGAAACTCCTTCCTGCGGACATCCCGAGTCAACGGTTCCACATAAAGTGGTATCACCCTTAGTCGTAGTTAGATTCCTGTTGGCCAACATATATATATGAGAGGGAGGGGGGGGGGGAGCATGAGTCTCTTCCAAATCGCGAGAAACACTTTGAATAATATCACGATTCAAAGTCGTCGGAAGATTTTATTTCTCGCGGTTGGTGCACTGTAACTGCTGCTTCGGTGCCAGCCAGTCCGTCTGGGAAAGTTTTCTCCTTTTCTTTCCACGCCTGTCGAACGCGATTAAGCTCTTGCTTCGTCTTCCTTCCCAGGAGTCATATTCTGCGGTAATTAACTGCTCCTCCCTCTTTTATCTTTCTCTATCTCTCTCATAATCTCGCACACACCCTTTCTCATCGTACTTCTACACAGCACAGAGCAGACCCTTTTCTCCTCATTTGCCTCGACCCCAACAGTGGGATCGGTGGGATAGGTCAGCGCGCCCCTTGCGCGTGTTAGCGATTACCTTTTATACGCCTGATGGATCGCCCCATCGTGCTATCAAAAAGATGCGAGGGGTTCTTGAAAATCACTAGTCGAGTATGTGATCTACATGCATTGGTAGAGTTTAGTGTAAAATGCAGTGTGTTGGTTTCTTCGCTCTTGTCTGGGAGCAATAGACCTTTTCATTTGCCATGACAGCTTCCGCGAATTCAACAGTTTTTTCTCTACTTTGTAAAATCTATGCAAATTTTTAGCATATTAAAAGTGATTCTAAAACGATAATTACATATTTGGTGCACATCTAATGAAGACTAATGTAAAAACTCAAAGATGACCAATTAAGAAAATCAATACCCAGTTAGAGTAATCAGATTAATCAAAAAAATAGTATATTACATAGCTAGAGGCGAAGGGCGGCGATTTCTGACTAGTATGGAGTTTGCTGCTCAAGCCAAGCGAGGGCAGCAATCACACGAGTCAGACATCGCTGCCATTCACCACGAGCTATGTACGATATTTTTCATAACAAACGCATATATCGGAAATTCAGCAGAATAGGCAGAATGCAAGATTGCGAGGTTATGATTTCCATATATTTGTCTTACAGCACTATAAAAGAAGATAATCTCAAAAAAATCTGCATTTCAGCAATATATTTTGCATCCATAATTAAAAAAGCCAGTATTTTTTCAAAAAAGTGGAATAGATGTATATTATAGAAGTCAAGTGAGATTGACTGAGCATTGAGTCAACAAAATTTTTATTGTATCAACACAAACGTTATATTGTCAACAAACACATTTTGTTCCTCTTCGTGCAACAAAACTGTTTTGTTGGAATAACTAAAGTTTTTGGTTACTTATTTTTGTTAGCCCAATACAATTTGTTTGTTGGCCTATCAAAACTTGTTTGTTAGCTTAACCAAATTCTTTTGTTAGCCCAATGATGGCCCAATGATGTCCCGTTTTCTGTAAGTGAATATTTCATAAATCTACTATTTATAAATATAGTTACCGCGAATATATTATCTTCAATAAACTACAATTCACGAGTATATGTAAGATTGTAAAATAGAATTTGAAACAAATTATGTGAAAAAGAACAGAATTGAAACGTTGTTCATGTACATTGTACAATATACCAGAGCCCTGCACGGGCCCAGTTCGATCAGTGGTTAGCTCAGCCAAGTTCGGTACAAATGAAAGTAACGGGTCGAGCCGGGCTGAGCTAACCACCAACCGGGCTTGGATTTACAGCAGGGCTCCCAGTTTTGGGATCTTTTCGTATTGCGCATGCGTCGCGTCAACAACTGTATTCGTTAACATTGGCGCGCTTATTTCAAATAATTAGTTTTGCTTTTGTTTATAATTATTTACAAAAAAATAATTATTATAAAGTGCGTGATGATATTGAAAATGATTTTAAATTCATGTTTGTGTTAAAAAGGTGTTCCTTTCTTTAAATTTAAAATTGATTAATAATTTTTAAGAAGTAAAAATCAAATACTTATTTTACGTTTCAATTAATGAGTCTATCTTGTGATCAAAGAATTAGTTCTAATAATATTTAAGAAGTATTATTTATAGCAAACCATTTTCTTGCCACTCAATCATTTTAAATAAGCGCGCCAACGGTACCTATCCAGTTGTTGATGAGACGCATGCTTAATACGAAAAGATTCCAAAATTGGGAGCATTGGTTTACAGTCTTTTATTTCACAAACGGGTCGCCAAAAAGCCCGAGTCACGACCCGTGGACAACATTTAATTTCGAACTAGAAAGATTATAAGATTATTGTAGAATATATTATTTTCTTTAAAAACATTTCTGTATTGTTGTATTGAGTTACAATATCGCCCCTAAAGAATCATATGTTCTTCATTTTTTACAGAAATCTTGATGAAAAATGCAATTTTATGTCTTCAAGCACGCTGAGAACAAAATGATATAATTCTTATAACATTATTAAAAACACAATAACGTTCTGCAACTGTTCTATAGCAAGTAAATAGCATATATCTATGCCAGTTATTACTTTTGGATGACAGAGCTGGGCCTGCACAAGAAGGTAACGGTGTCATATAGAATAATGTATATTTTACAAAATTGTAAGTAGGAACTGTTCTGTCACACACCGTTAGAAAATTCTTGAAAACACAAACAATTTTAACTCACAAGTGTGAGCAACTTAAACTTCAGGTACTGGTAGCTGGAAATAATTTTCATGCACTTAACTGTAACTGAAAATTCATTTGAGAAAATACTTTTTATCGTATTTTTATGTTACATAAAAAATTGTATAGTTTATATCATGGTATAATTCACATATATTAGAAACTATAAAGATTGTCTTCAATTAGTTTGCAACAACCATCCGAGAAAATTATTTACCACGTTTTTACAATTTTTCACGAAACTTCCGATTCCGTATGGCGTTTTTCAGCCAAATTTGTGCGTAATTTTCTTCAAACAAGTTTCTATAATATTTCTATTTTGCCGGTGTGTAAAATTTCTTATCACTAAAATGCGCGTGCGCGTCCATTGCGTCGGTTCACAAAATAGATTTGTTTTAAAGTGCGCATGCACCAATATTACTCTCGCAAATTCTGCTAGATTAAAGTACTTTGCACGTAATTTAAAGGCATGGAAGTCCTTATTTTCGAGATGCGTGTTGCAAAAAAAGATTTTCTGTGTATTTATTGATCTGGAAAAAGCCTGAGACAAGATAGAGTTCAACTTTGCGAATAAGTTCAGAAGGAGCATGGAGTAAATGGTTAGCTTCAAAATAAAACAAAAATTTATTCCATGTATCCATAGATTCAAAGTCACCCTAATTATTGCAAAAATCAGAAAAATTATATGCGTGATACTTTTTTTTAATTGAGCCTGGCTGAAAGATTCTGGCAGTGATTCTCGTTCGTTGCCTTTTCCTAAATCGCCCGCCTTGTAAAATTCTCTCTCGGCGCGTTAGGTCCCTTTTCTCGCGGCACGTCACATATGATAGTAGGGAAGCGAGTTTAAAGGAGAATGGACAACTAAGTAATTGTTTTTGTCTGACCCCCCTTGAAAACGCGTCATTGCATGCACGTGAAGCAGGCGTAATGTGGCCGCTTCCAGCCCAGTGACGTTCGGAAATGCACACTCCGCCACCGGGCCAACATGAAACTTTACGCCCGCTACAAGAAACCTTACGCCCGTTACACATACACTGCACCCCGATAGTGAGAATATAGAGGAATTGATATTTATCTTTAAAAAATTGTATTGCTATATCCGACAGTCTCCCTTCTGTTAAGTACGCTATTTCTTCTTTTCACGTATAATCTAAAATTGTCAAGTACACCAAAAATTATGTATCTGCTTCACATGCTTGTTTTCAAGGAGGGTAGGACAAAAAGCATAGTGCGTATCAAGGGCGTAAAGCTATTTTACCTTGTGTGACTGCAGCCCTCGCTTCGCTCAGGCAGCAAATTCACACTCGTCAAAATAGCCTTCTTTACGCCCTCGATACACAATATACTATTATTAATCTTTGACAAAAGGTGGAACTCCCTTGAATAATTTTAATCTTCTATGGAAAACCACTGTATGCAAAAAAATCCTTATTTTTCTTAACTCTCTGCAAACAATCAGACGGCAATATTTTGAAAACGGAAACAGACTATGTCATGTTAACAACTTCTTAATCCTAAATAATTTTATATTTGTTTTCCAAGTTTTTATATTTTTAACCAGCAATTAGTTGTATTGTACTATTGAATAAGGAAATATATCTAGACTTATCGAATTTGTATTTTTTTCTTCTAATTTTTAGTCGCCCAATTTTCGCTAATCAAATTTGTAAGATTTCACTAGCAGTTAAAGTTTTAACAATTTTGATTTAGAGAGGCAATAAAGTATCTTTTGCATAATGAAAAAAGCTGAAAAATAAAAATATGATTTTTTAGACGCTCAACTTCATTCTTATACAAGGCAAATACAAAATCAATAGCAAAACTTTCATGAAAAGTATCGCATGAGGACCATAAATGTGCATGATTAATTTATAACCAATATTGATCCATTATAATTTCAAGATTGTAAAATATTTTTATTTGTTTAACTTTATTCAAACAATAGGAAGAGAATGTTTTTAAATTTGTCGGCTACGTGACGTTTGGTATTTCACAATATGAACTTATTATTGTGTCAATAGAGTCGACAATGTCACACCACCGTGATGTTTGATTGCATTTTCTATTTTTCACGTTTTCCAATTTGATAACCTTTTTTTAATTATTATGTACACTCCTCGGCAAATTTATTTATTTGTATCAAGCACTTAGTTGCTTTCCATTATTAAACTAGAAAATAACTAATCGAATTAGTAATTTTTTACTAATGTTTGGTGGCTCACTTTTCGTTAAACGAATCTGTAAGATCCCAACAGTAATTAGTTTCTTTTTACTAATTTTGACTTATACAGAGCACAAAGTAGGTACAAGGGAAATAATGTTTAAAATCAAAAACAGAACTCTCCTGAAAAGTAGCGCATGAGGACCCTAAATAGGCATGCCTGATTTATAACCCATACTAATCCATTAAAATTTCAAGATTGTAAAAAATTTTTATTTTCTTAACTTAACTTTGTTCAAATAAGTGGAGGATAATGTTTTTAAATTAAAGCAGTTACGTCACGCTTGAAATTTCACAATATGACGCAATGTCACACCATTGAGACATTTTATTAAATTTTCATACTTTTCACGTTTTTCATTTTTATAACCTTTTTTTAATCATTTTAAACAGGCCTTCATAATGTTTTGATCAAGCAATTAGTTTTATGCTGTTGAATTAGGAAATATTTCGTACTCGAATTCATAATTTTCTGCTCATTTCTAGTGACTCACTTTTCGCTAATCGAATCTGTGAAGTTACACTAGCAATTGGTTAAATTTTAACAATTTTGATTAAGCGAAAAAAAGCCTATGTTCAAGGGTGCAAATATGAGACTAAAAATTCTTATTTTGAGACCGTTGACATTTGAGCTGAAACAAATTTATTACCAGCGTTTTTCTGTGTGCTACCTATTTTCTTGAATTATAAAAGAGAAATCCCTTTGTGGAGAAAACTAATCATAGTATATAAAAAATAGTTTCGGTCACCATTTTTTATTTAAATATAACTGTTTCGTTCCTCTTAAAATTCTCTTGAAATTTGCAGAGAATCTTAAAAGAAACCGAATAAGCTATCATTATTATCTAAAATAGGATCAAAATTAGAATTTAGTAAAATGCTTGAATATTTTACTAAACTTGAAGGAAATATTTTATTAGTAACTTAGAACTTTTGAAAATGTGCGGAGTTTGAGGATTGTATAATATAATCAGGCTCTTCATTTAAGCAGCTGATATACTTGAAAACATATATTTACTTCTTCTGGAAATGTTATTAACTGTTTTCTTATCGATCAAGGCAGCAATATTGATTTTAATTATTTAATTCGTCAATTATCATACAAGGACGATTGGAAAATCTACAAAATAAATTTGTCATTACTATATTATAATAAACACAGAAACGCTTATGTGTTACATTCGTGCCATATCTGTGAAAAGAGGATCAGTGAGTTTACTCAAATCATGAAAAAAATTGCCTGAATAGACTTTCAGTTTGAAAAAATACTTCTCAACAAAAAAAGGAACTACTAAATATTATCAAAATAGTTACATTTCCAATCAAAGTGATGAATTTCTAAACAAAATGGTAAATTTTCATTTAGAATAATTAAATTTCCAACCAAAAAGATGAATTGTCAACCAAGAAGATGATGAAAATTAGAATGTACAATTTCTAACAAAAAAGACGAAATTACAACTAGAAAAAAAAATTTCAAACGAGAATGAAATATCTAAAGTTAAAAAAGTTAATTTTCGCCAAGGAGATACGTTATTAATTGAAATTTATGAATATTCCACTGGAATAGTTACATTTTCAGTTGAAAAACAATTTAAACAAACAAAAAAAAACAAATCTTAAAAAAAATAGTTAAACTTTCAACTGGAACATTCAAATTTTCAGCAAAAAAATAAATTTTAAACAAAATAACTCATTTTTCAATTGAAGAGATGAATTTACAATAAAAATTATGAATCTTCAACCAAAAAGAAAAATAATTTTTAAGAAAACAGTTTTACTTTCTTCCAAGTGATTTATTTTTCATTCCAAAAAGATGAATAGTGAACAAAAAATGTAGGTCTTGATTTCTCAACTGAAAAGGATTAATTTAAAAAAAATATAAAATTGTTAAATTTTCAGTTAAGAAATTTAATTTTGAAACAAATGAAAAATGAATTTTCAACACAATATTTGAATACAGTAATATAAAGCTACTTTGACATAGGAAGATTCGTTGTTATTCAATTTTATATTGCAATTTGAAACAAAGTTAAACAAGTTCTCGAAAAAAATCACTGACACTCACAGGTTTTCTACGTTTTCTCGGTAGGGTAGACACCCAGGAGAGCTACGTGCACAGAGATATAGCCAAATAGATTTCGAACCGTTTTGGTGGAGAAACGAGTTGCCGGAGCAATGTTTAAGATGAAACTAGGGAAAACCCATTTTCGATAAAACCGAATTTAAAGTTGTCGACTGTCATAAGTGCATGTGTTATGAATTTCCAGAATCTTCAGCACCTCCAGCACCTTCATAACCTTGATAACCTCCATAGCGTGCATAACCACCTCCAGCACCTCCTTAACCTCCATAACTTCCATAACCTGCTCCAGAACCTCCAGCACCCGCATAACCTCCTCCAGCGTCTCCATAAATATGATTACCTCCAGAACCTCCATCACCAACATAACCTCCATGAGCACCTCCAGCATCTCCAGCACCTCCATGACTTCCATAAACTTCTCCAGTAAGTTCATGACTTCTATAACCTCCTCCAGCACCTTCATAAATATGATTTCCTCCATCCCCTCCAGCACTTACATAACCTCCATGAACACCTCCAGCACCTCCATGACTTCCATAAACTCCTCCAGCAAGTTCATGACTTTCACTCACTCTTCCAGCAAGTTCATGACTTTCACTAACTCTTCCAGCATCTCCAGCAGGTTCAAAATCTGCATCTTGAAAATTGCGACTGAAATAACGTTGGCTAAAAGCATTGAAATTTTCACGCGAGACTTCTTCGTTATAATGATTAAGTTTGAAATCTGGTAATAATATTGGCTGTAGATAATAAGGATTTTTCAAATAATCGTTCTTCAGCAGCGCACGAGCTTCCTTCATTTCTTGTACTTCAAAGACCTTCGGATCCGTCTTTCTACGTCGAGGCTTAGCTTGCTGTTGATTATTGTCCAAATTTGGATCGTTCTGTTGAGAAATAGACCCAACTGCACTCTTCCCACGGCTTGGCTTTTTTTTATGTGCTCTAGATGTGACTAACGCGTCTACTGTACGAGAATCACGTTTTTTAGAACTTGTTTTTACCCGACTGAGATTTGGAAGCATGCCTGATGATATTGCTGTCAAAAGACAAAGAAATTTTTTTTATGAATTTGGGATGTTAAAAACGTATTTAAAAATACTAAAAAACTAATGAATAAAATAGCTTAGGTGAATCACTCGTAATCTGTGATTTGTGGAAATTCTCGTAAATTAAATTTCACATAAAATATCTGAACACTGAGAGCTAACATGTAGGTACTACTATCTTTCCATAAGAAAAACCTGCAGGTACGCAAAACTGTTGATATCTGATACAAAATGTCGAGGTATATTGAATCTAAAAATCAAGTATTTAAAGTCGCTTTTGAATGGCTGCATATCGAATTTCATATACATGCATATTGATCATTAGGATGGAACAACTTTTTTCTTCAAATTTTCATGCATATCGCTACCAAATTTGTTTGTTATATATACGAAATAAATGCATTCAATAAAACATATATTCAGAGATTCCGCAAGCCCCATAAAGTTTAACACGTGCTTCCCGTACGACAAAAGACGTTTTTTAAATATTATTCAGAATTATTAGTATTATCTGAATCAAGTGTAATCTCAAAATTTGTCTTTACAATTGGCTATAGAGTACAATTAAACAATTTTTAATAAATACGTCCATCATAAGTCTGCTTCATAGAGTCCCAAAAAATCCCCATAAGTAAAAAAATGGGGATTTTCCCGTTTTTGACGCTAATTATGATTTTTTGTTATTACATTATCAAGCCACTTCCCTTTCGGGGTAGGCGTGAATTACTCGGTTGGAAAGTAGTAGTGCTTAGATGGGTATATATGTATAGGGTAGATCGGTATATAGGTGTAAGGCAAATATATTTTACATTGATCTCGAATTCTCGTGTTATTTATTTAAATGACACTTTCGTTCCGAAACACTGCTCCGACCCAGGTTGCTGATCAATCTCTCTAGCGACCACCCCACGTGAAGAGCCTCACAAAGTTGTTACGTGTGGTACCCCACTTGGGCTCATTAGTATCCAAGGTCTTTGTTTCAGGCGTCATTCACTCTATGCATATTTTTATCATAAACTATTTGTTGCCACACTTTTCTGTCCTGGCATACTGTTCTAGCTTCCTTCACGTCCATACATTCTTTCATGGTTCTTTTTAATAAAAATTGTTTCTAATACATAAAATAATACTTTATGTCATTCATAATATTATAATATTATTATTTGAGAATAATGCTAGAAAGTTGCAGGTTTTCTCAAAATTCCTACTTTTAATCCACTTTTCGAGTGAAATAATAATTATTCAAAGTTTAAAAACATCGTTTTATAGAAAATTTATCATTGTTCTTAATAATATTCTTTTTAAATGATTTTGAAAAATCCTTATCATTGTTGTTATGTTTTTTCTGAAACTTTCAAGTTTTTATCTACTTTTTACTCAGAGTGTAGTAGAATTAAATGAAAAAGAAACATAATTGTTCAAATAAATCATTATTGTTGAATAATATATTTTTCTATACTAATGCTGGATAGCTTTTTTTTCCATCGTTTGTTAACTTTTCACTTAGAGCGAGGTAACAAATTATGAAATTAAACAAAATAATTGTTTGAACAATTTATTATGATAACTATCTTCTCTGAGAGTAATACTAGAAAGTTGCCGGTTTTTCTGAAATTTATAGCTTTTATTTGACTTTTTAGTAAGGAACAAGCAATAAATAATAATATTCATTTGAACATAAAGGCTCTCAGTAATTACTTTGAGAAAAAGTGACGTTTATTATAGAAAATACAGAAAATTGGAAAAAATATTTCAAATATCTGTTACAGTAATAAATTGTTCAAACAATTATGTTTTTTAACCTAAATTAATTATTACCTTACCAAGTGAAAAGTTAACAAAAAGTTGAAAATTTCCGAAAACATATCTATCTCGCATTACTATAGATGATAGTAATGAACAGTACAAATTTGTTTGAACAATTGTCTTTGATAAACATAATTAATTTTCACCACGCTTTAAGTGTAAAATTGACAAAAACTTAAATATTTCAGAACAAAGCTGCAACTTTCTAGCATTACTCAACAAAATATTATTTTAAACAAAAATACATTTTTAAAACAATTATCTCCATCAACATGAATTATTTGTTACCTAATTCTAAGTAAAAAGTCGAAAAAAGTGCAAAATTTCAGAAAAAGCCGCAACTATCTAGCATTACTGTAGGAGAAGATAGTTATAACAAATAATAATTTGTTTGGGCACATACGTATGTTAAATTGCATTAATTTTTACCTCGCTCTAAGTGAAAAGTAGACAAAAAGTTGAACATTTCAGAAAAAATCGCAACTTTCTAGCATTATGCAAAACTAATATTATTTAAAATAGTAATTAATTGTTGAAACAATTGTTTCTAGTAACTTGAATTGATTGTTACCTCAGTCTAATTGAAAAGTGGACAAAGGTGAAAGTTTTTAGAAGAAACTGTAAATTTCTACCCTTATTCTAAAAGAATATTATTAAAAATATTAAAGAATTGTTGAAACAATTCTCTCTGTAAATCAAATTTATTGTTGCCTCGTTCTAACTGAAAAGGTTAGAAAGTAAGAAAGTAGAATATTGTGTATTAGAAACAATTTGCATTTAAAAAACTGAAAAAATCATAATTAGCGCCAGAAACTTGCGAAATCCAATTTTTCACTAATGGGGTTTCTTTGGGACCCTATAAAAAAGACTTAGGGAGTCATATTTAAAAAGTAATTATTTATTTTCATGCTATAGTTAAGAGTTAAGAGAAATATTGACTTTCAACTCGAGTCGCCTGATATTGGCAATTCTGAATAAAATTGACAAAAAAATTAATATTTATTTGAAGAAAAAAATGTTTGATATAAACAATTCTTTTAAATTTTTGTTATGGGAAATACGTGTTATACTTAAAGCGGCTTACAGAAACTCTTGATATAATTTTTCTCAACCAAAAAAAGGAATTGATCTTTTGTGGATTGGAAAACATGTGGGGCGATATTCACAAAAATTTAAAGAAAAAAAATTTTAAATGCATGTTTGGGCCATCCTGCTGATCATACGTGAGGAAAATTACACAATTCTACTTTACATAAATTCAAACAAAGTTTAGTAGTCATTTTCGATTTTTAATATTAAAAAATCCTTTTTTCTTCTGTATAAACATAAATTACATTGGATTTTAAGTAGAAAAGTTTGATTAAACAAGCAATTGAGAAACATAAACCACAAGCAACTGAACCAACGTTGAAGTTCTAACGTTTAGAGTGAATTTTGTAAAAAAAAATCCATACGTAAGTTGCACCTTAACAATAAATTACGGTATATACTAATGACTTCACTTACATTTAAGATAATTAATATCATCATACTTACCAATTTCAATAAAGAAAAGCACAAAGATGACAAGACCACCGAAAAGTAACTTCATTTTGCTCTTGGTATAGATAAAACTGACGCTTTTAGAAGTTCGTAGAGGGCAACTTGCGATTCTTTCCTGATCAGCTCGCCACTTTATAGACCGCGTAATGTCAAGTTCACAGTAGTGATAGGGAAGCGTGAGTGTGAGTGAGACGCTAGTAGATGGTACATAAGAGCGTCTCTGTCGCCCTCATAAAAATGACTATTATGAATTTGGCATCACTGAATACTAAGCTGCATAATGTAGAAAATAAATAAAAATTAAGTAAGCAACTCTAGATGAAGATACTTACAATAAACAAATTTTTTATCTTTTTCATTGAAAATATTTGTTATTTACCACAGATTACACTGAGTACCAAGGTTTCAATGTTAGATTACCGCGTCTTAGTTCAGATTTTATTGGAAAAATCTGACGATAGTACAATGAAAAATATTTTTTATCACGATTTTTTAAAATAACTAGAAAACAAACACGCACGATTATTATTTATACTTGTTCCGTCACTCACAATTTTTAAAGTTACACAATTAGTCAAAGTATGCGTCGAGCACCTACAAGAAAGGGTTTCGTAGCTTATTAAGATGGTAATTTAAGTTAATTTAAATCTTAAAATAAAATATTTTATAATTTTGTAAAAAAAAATTGTTGTCATAATACACACACTTTATTAAAAGGAAAGCAGCTAAATACAATATCACTAGAAAATAATTTTTATATTTAAATAAATGGACATTTTCAGTTTGAAACAGACACTTTTCAACGAAAAAACAACAACTAGTTAAAAAAAAAAATAGTTACATCTTCCAACAAAGTAATGACTTTTCGTCTAAAGTGATGAACTTTCAATGAGAATGGTTGAATTTTAAACCAAAAAGCTGAATTTTCAACCAAAATGATTGCTGATTGTCGATTGCACCTCCAGCACCACCATGACCTCCATAATTTCCACCAGAACCTCCATGACCTTCATAACCTCCTCCAGTACCTTCATGACCTCCATGACCTCCTTGATTTCCAATATCTGGAGGAGCTTGATAACCTATATAATTTCCACCCCGATCTCCAAAATTATGGCCTAACCAACGCTGGTTATAAAATTCCTAATTTTCTTGCACACGGTTAAAGTCAAGATGCCGCAGAGTGAAATCTATAGCTGGCACCGGTTTTCCCAAATCAGGATTCAGCGTAATCGGGTCGCGAACGAAAGTACGAAGTGCCTCGTAATCATCAGCGAACTCTTCATTTCTTCGTATAGCTAGGGTTCTATAAAATCGTCGTCCACCAGCGTGCTCTTCATTATAGTCCAATCCTGGTACGTTTCGATTAATACGAGACGCAGGCGTTGTAAATCTAAATCGGCTGCTACTACCTCTAGATGATCCAGGTGCTGCAGACCATGTAGATTTCCTAGGTATTCTGAGTGCTCTAGATGTCATTACCGCTTCTACAGTACAGTACAGTACAGTACAGTACAGTACAGTACAGTAGAAGCGGTAATGACATCTAGAGCACTTACAATATCTAGACAATATACATCATCTGAAGTATCTGGATCATCTAGAGGTGTTAGCAACAGATTTAGATTCTGATCCTACGATCATCATCTGGTTCATCAGATCTTGTATTTATCCTTCTTGGTGGCATGCCTGATGATATTTCTGTCAAAATCCAAGAAAAGAGGTTTATGAATTTGAAATGTTAGAAATGTATTTAAAAATCTAATGGATATAGGGACACATTCTCATCGCGCGCTTCGTCCTCGATAATGTATTTACCCGGTCTTTGTACATCCCCCAACCCGTGTAGAAAATTATCGCGGCAGACTTGCGTCCGCTTAGGGCATTGTCTAGACCGTCCAATTTAGACGGCCTTTTCGGGCGCTAATTGGGTACTAGCTAGCCTTTCAGGGCCAAAAAATTCTCTAACTTTTAAATCCAAATATTTTTTTTTTGATTTCGAAAAATATCTACAGTGTTTAAAAGTATAAAAATGAAAAATGTACATTAAAAACAACAAATTCTTTTTCCCATTACCTAGACAGTTTTGAAAATAATTTTTAACGTCAAACATCTGGAATAGATTTTCACAAGACTGGCTGAATAGCACTAGATTAGCTCGTCAAGATTAGCGCTAGATTATCTTGTCCAAACTAGCGTTTGACCATATAAAAACTGTGATTGTGAATTCTCTTTTGTTCAAGCTCTTTCGGCTTTAACGAACACATTCTTAAAATCGTATCTCGTATTTCGCACTCGATTACAATTTTTCCGAAACTCAACTTCTATATATTATGTTCAACTCTATTATATTAAATGTATATAACAGTCATTTCTGTACCTTGGTTGAGGACTGCTCATTCATATATTGCAAGATATAGTACAAATTTCAATTTCTATAGTTACTTCAATATTTGTTTCTTATTTGGCATTAATTTTCATTGATTACTTAATTAAATATTATTTATTTATTCGCAGACAAAAATGTATTAAAGGGCAATCCAATCGGCTAATTCCTTCCAAAGTTATCGCGTATACAGACAAGGACAACGAGGACAGACATTGAAGTAAAATCATTCGTAATTGAGTATATTAAATTTCCATTGAGTGACTGCATATTGAATTTCATATGCATGCATATTGATTTTTGGTAACTTAAATCAATTATAACCTCTAATTAAAAGTGAACCAAAAGTGTAAAATGTTATAAAGAACTGGAACTCTCTAGCATTATAATAAGAGAATATTATTATAAATAATAATAGATTTTTAAAACAAATATTTGTTCAGTTCAATTTAGTGTTAAGACAGAGGGGGACGTGTGGAAGATAATAAACAGGTTTCGAAAGCGTAGGGCGGGCATAAGCGTGAATATGAGATTGAAGAGTGGAGGGAGTTTTTTAAAGAATCGTTTCCGAGCTCAGATTTAAGGAAGGGGGATGAGGAGCAGAAGAGGGGGCAGAGGGGATGGAGTAGAATGACGAGGGGATAAAAAAACAGGTAAGCGAAAGATAGGGTGTGAGTAGGGGAGAGGATTTCGGAGGGGGTCTGGATGGATAGGGGATTGAGGCAAGGGTGTCCACTTAGCACAACGCTTATTGCGATTTTAATCGGGGACATGGAGAGTAAGCTAGAGGCTGGGGTGGTAAGAGGATTTAGGATAGAAAGGGTTAGGATATGGTCACTTGCGTATATAGTGTTGCTGGCAAAAAGCGATGAGGTCATGAAGGAGATGATGAGGTTGAGAAGATACCTGGATAAGAATCGGTTGAAGTCGAATGCGGAAAAGTTCAAGGTTATGGTGTTCAGAAATGGATATGGAAGGGATAAGGGAGTGGAATGGAACTGGATGGGAAAGAGGGTGCAAGAGGTCAAAGAGTTTGTAAACATGGGCTTTCTTTTTAGTAGAATGGGAGAGTGGTTGGTCATACAAAAGAGAGAGTTAGGAGGGTAAAGGTAGTGATGA
Organism: Andricus grossulariae; assembly: GCA_011634705.1. Taxonomy (NCBI): domain Eukaryota; kingdom Metazoa; phylum Arthropoda; class Insecta; order Hymenoptera; family Cynipidae; genus Andricus; species Andricus grossulariae. The sequence goes on from JAABKJ010000755.1 coordinate 20,026,090, forward strand.
GGCAGTTATGGAAATTGGAAAAGAAGTAGTTTGCAGATGATTGTGAAAGAAATTGTTCTACTCGCTAGTGAAGAGTGTTATATTGAATGGAATGGAGGTGTGGGGGTGGAAGAAAAGTGAAGAGGTAAATAAGATTAGGGAAATGTATTTTAAGTGGATACTTGGATTGTCAAGGAATGCACCTAAATATACTGTTAAGAGAAATGAGGGGAGAACAAGTTTAGGGTTTCTAACAGGGAGTCGGGCGCGTAAGTAGGAGGAGACGTTTTTGGAAAAGGGGGAATTTAGCTGATTAGGGAGTGTTGGTGGGACAAGGAGAACAGGAGAGGGGATTGACAGGTAGAGATTGAAGGAGAAAGGTATTTTAGAAGGAATTGGCTGCAGATGGGAGCTATGGGTGAATTATGCCAAAGGAGATAGCGTAATATTTGTGTGAGAAAGGAGGGAAAGGAGGTCAGGAGCTCATAGAGCTGATGAAATGTGGTTGCATGAAGGGTTTTAATAGGTTCTGGCTTCCTAGGGGGAAGAGGATGTGTACATTGTGCGAGAAGAGGCAAGTAAAGGCGGAACACTGGTTGGAGGAGTGCGAAAGGGTGGAAAGGAGTAGGACAAGCATGAAAGCATTGATGCAAGAAAGAGGGGGCAAAACGGCGGTAACATGGGTGAAGGAGGTGTTGGGTAACATGGAGAAGGAGAGAAGGAAGATTAAAAAATGCATGGGCGTGAAGGAAGTTAGAGAAGTATGCCAGGACAGAACAGTGTGGCGACAATAGTTAAAAAAAAGAGTGCCAGTAGAGTGAATGACGCCTGAAACAATAGATTTTAAATACATTAGTGCCCGAGTAGAGAGCCTTTCATGATGACTTTGTGAAGCTCTTCATTTGAGGTGATCCCTAGAAAGATTGATCTGCAACCTGGGTCGGAGCAGTGTTGCGGAACGAGCGTACTATTTGAATAAATAAGACAAGAATTGTAGATCAAGCTAAAAAAATCAATACCTCCTTTCCCACACTACTATATTCCAACCGAGAGAGTCACGCCTACCCCGAAAGGGAAACTGCTTAACGGTATAATCATAATAATAATAATAAAACAGCGGAAGCAGAGTTTGTCAATGCGAGGCAAGGCGAAAAAGTAGGGATATGCATGCGAGGCGTAGCGAGAGAGAAATTACTTTACATAAATCAAAGATAAATATTATTATCATACTCACCAATTTCTTTTAAGAAAAGGATGAAGATGACAAAATCATCGAAAATTAACTTTATTTTGCTCTTGGTATAAATAAAACTGATGCTTTTAGAAGTTCGTAGAAGGCAACTGATGATTTTTCAGTAATCGGCTTGACACTATATATACCGTGAATCAACTTCATAGTAGTCATAGAAAAGGGGGAGCGCGAGTGAGACGCTAATAGATGGCGCATAAGAGCGTCTCTGTTGCACTCATAAATATGACTACTGAAATAAATCAACAGTAAGAAAGCAACACTAGATGAAGAAACAATAAGTAAATTTTCGATTCTTCTCGTTGAAAATATTTGTTATTTACCATGATTACACGATTCCAAGATTTCATAACTGCGTTTCGTTTTAGGCTCCGGTGAAAAAGTATAATCATAGTATATTGAAAAATAATTTCCGTCACAATTTTAAATTTAAAAATAGCTATTTTGTTCCTTTTCAGATTTTCTAGGAATATTTTCTATAATCTTCAAAGGAAACATATAAGCTGTCATTGTTTCAAATCGGATAAAAACTATAAACAAAAAACCATAGATAATTATCTTTTAGTAAGTGCTAGCGGATTGTGTAATGATCGACAGTCACACAATCTGTCTATAATTGGTAGTCGTTTCATGAACTGCGCATCATATTAGAATTTCGATAACTGTCTAACTATTCCAACCATTTCATGAAACGAATAACGTTCTATCGAGCACATAGTGTCATAAGTTTCAATGAATATGATTTCAAGTAATTATGACTTACTGAGGTTTCGATGGTTTTCAAAACATGAATTAAATAATAATCATGAATTAGGGTGAAATTAAAGGGAGAACTTTTAGGACGCACGTGTAATACTAATTGGATAGGTTACTCAGGGTGTTGAAGAAATTTCGTTTTCAAGTTCCAAATTCTTGTTCACAAAATTAATATTCTTTTATCAGGGTCGGTATATAATTTCTTTTCCTATTTGGCAAATGTAATAATCTGAATAGATCGGTTCAGAATCGTCCTCCAAAAAATACTTATTTATTCTAAATTCAGATCTTGGTAGAATCAAAAGGAAAAATCAGCAAAGTTTTGTGTGAACTTGGATTAAATTCTATGAAAATTTACCTTTGAAATAACCCCAAGAAAATTTTTGTACTTAGATATTTTTTACAAGAAATCTTATATCTTTCATCTTACTTTAGGAAAAATAATGTAATTTGTTTTATTATTGAAATCTGAAGTTGTTTAGCAACTAACAAAAACCAGGCTTCCATGATTCTTGTCGGTCCTGTATATTGAAAAAATAGCATTAAAACAATTAATTATATTATTAAATTGTTATTGATATTTTATTTGACATTCGTTTCATTTTTTAATCTTGCTTTTAAACGAGTGAAAACAAGTTACTATCAAATATTCGCTCTTCAATTATTAATTGCTGAAATCAAAACATAAAAGTATAACAAAACTTTTAAAAGTTAATTGGAAAAACTTCTATCTTACACGCGTGAAAAAAATAGTATAAAAATTAGTAAAATAAACATACATGTAAAAAAAGTAACATTTGAAGAAAAAACTTGTAAATAAGGATTTTTTCAGTACAAATAAATACTTTAATTATCACAAAAAGATGAAAACAGTATATTGAAGGGATACTTTTTTTGGACTTTTTCGAATTTTGAAGTTTTTACGGGTAAAACTTTTCAAAATAATTTGCAATATCATAAATTTCATATCACATGATATGTTAAGTTAAATTGTTTACTTTCTCAACCATGAAATTATTCAGTTTACAGTACGTAATTCTAAAATCCTTTAGTTTAAAAATATCGATTGCATGTCTTTACTTCCAAGCGCATATTTTCAATTTAAATAAGTTTAAAATGCATTTTTGAAGATATGATTGATTAAAAAAAAGCATTTGAAGTTTAAATTTTGATGAAAAAATCATTTGGAGTTGATTAACTGTAACTATCAATTAATTATTGATTTTTTCAATTGATGTACTCTAGTTGGAGTATTAAAAATTAAACAATCATTAATTTCACAAGACGATTCTGAATCTGTTGAAAACTAAACAATTCACAAATTTAATCGTTACAAATTAAACAGTTTCAGTTAGAAAACCCAAGCCCTAGTAGTTAAACAAAATTAAGCCCCCGATTGAAACTTTATAAACTATTATCAATTTTACAATAATTTCAAATTGATAGATACGTAATTAAATGAGTTTATTCAATTTCAAATCCTATATTTGAATATTGTTTTAATCTACAATATTCCATTATAAACTCATGCCCATTTAGCAATATTCGACTGTTTATTTAAAATAAGTAAAAACAATAATAAATATTTCTGCAATAAATCCAATATGGGAAACTGAACAATATAAAACTGCATTTTTTTCAAATAGAAAGCCTTGAATCAATAACATTTCACAGAGCTAAATTTGAACTTTTAACGTCTGAATTTTAATTGTTTTATTTCGTTGAATTTTTAATTTGTAAGATAATTTTAAAATTATCAAGTATAAATAACAATTCAACAATCATTGATTTTAGAAGAATAAAAATAAAAATAATTTAACTTCTCATTTAAAAAGTGTTTAGGTTCAAACGAAATTGAAAATCGTTCAATTTTTATTGTTTCTATATTAGAATTGCTTCAAAATGATATAATTGTCAACCTTGAAAAATTTCTAGATTTATTCTTTAATATAGAGCATCGAAAATTATATATTGTATTTATATTTTTTAACCAGAAATCTTTCAACTGTTCAATTTATAAAAGTATAAAATTTCAAATTTTGTAGTTTACCGGCATTTAATTAAAAAATGTTTATAATGTTAAAAGTTTCTACCTTGTATGTGTAAATTATTGAGTGCTTGAGTGAACAAATTTTGAAGCTTTAATTTCAAAAGTTCAAATATTAAAAGTGTTCCACTGTGACTACTTTAATTTGCAGTTCAGAGATTATTTGATTACTTCAAATCAAAAAATGTTCAGCTTTAAAAGTTAGAATTTTTCAATTTCAATGACGGTGAAAAATTTTTCGTGACCCGAGAATAAACCCGGAAGTTTACTGGAAAAAAATTGTCTTTCCAAACCTTAATTTTTTTAAATATATTCTTATTATTACAAGAAATTATGTATAAAAGCATGAGACTTTCATAAATCACTATCATTTTTGTCAAATAAAAAAACATAATGATTTGACAATGTCTTATGAAAATATTCTATTTGAAATAATGGTTGAATAATAGAATTATGTATCTCGGATGTTATCAGTGGGAGAATCACGCATCAAACATACTGCCAGTTTGCGTGTTTACATAGAACATGACTTCAGTTCGAAAAATTACTCAAGACGAAAATAATACGTAATAAGATAATAAATTATTTCCACTGTTCAGTCCTTGAAGTAGTTAGTTTACTTACCATTCGTTACTTCCTGTAAAGATTCTTTGAAATATAGAAATACAGAGATTACAGAACACATTACTCAAATTGTTTGAAAACATATGATAATTATTATAAGAAATTATGCACAAGAGCACGAGACTTTCATATATTAACATGTTTTTTAATAAAAAAAAGTATCAGAATTTGAAAATGTTTTATGAACATATATTTTTTAGGATATTTAGAATATTTAAGATATTTCAAGTTTTAAGAATTGGCTGTGTTGAGTCGACCCGAAAAATTGGGGAAGTTGGAAAAGTGGATGGACTACTCGTCCCGAAAATTCGGGACGACTAGCCAATTTCATGAAAAATATGGGACTAGTCATCCCGAATTTCGGGACGACGAGACAATTCGATAAGAATTTGAAAATGTTTAATGAAAATATTTACAGGGATCACAGCTCAAAAGGAGCCTAAAAAGGAAAAATGGGGTAATTTTCTCACGAAAAAGGGAAAACAGGGAAAAGATTAAACCTTTATTTTTATATGTCGAAAAGAAAAATCAACTTTTTCATGAGAAATTTTATATTTTTTAATTATTTTGAATGATAATTCAATGATTTCAGCCATTCAGGAATTTATTTTAAAAAATTGCATATACTTAGGTCGTTGGAAATTCATCCACTGTAATATAAAAAAAACCGAAAAAAAATTAAATTAGTTAAATACACAATTTTAAAATGTTTAACATTGTTCTCATAAATATTTCTCTCCAAGATTTGTCATTTCTTCCTTACTATAATTAATACTTTCAATGTAAATTTAAAACTACACTCTTCAGTAGAGCAATGTAAAAATGCTAAAATTAATCGAATCGTTTGAGCTGAAGGAAAATCAATTTGTAGGTCGGCATCCAAAACAAGTAGAGAAACAGCATTTTCAAATCGGTTAATATCTTCTCTTCTCTCTTTTAAATTAACAATTTAAAATTTTAAGAATTCAAAAATAAATTTTGCCTTATTTAGAATTTTTTGAAAATGTACAAAAACATTTTTTTTCGATTGATTCAAACCTGGAATTTCTTCAGTTTGAACAAAAAAAAACATTTAATTATTTTTTATTCAAGGAAAACATTTTTTTCTTGGTGTTTATAACGTTCCAAAACCGCAAGAAAAATAAAATTAAAAAAATCCTAAATCACGACAAAAGTTTTTTCCGAAAAAGCGAAATGATGAAATGTTTCTTTGGTTCATGCTGAATAAAGAGGGACCACAAAATAAGCCAAAAATCCACCCCATTTTTTGCGCCCAACGTAGTTTTTGAAGGAAAGTACATAAATTGACGCAACAAAGCTCAAAATAATCGTTAATGTATGCTGTAACCGGGTTTGTCAAACAGTGACGTTTGGAATCTTAAAAATTGAAAAGCTACACCTATGGAGAAAGAGGGGGGGGGGTGAAAAATACGTGATAAAAAAGAATGTGTTCAAAATAAAAAAATAAAAAAATTTCTATAGATATGGTCACGCTAGTGCCAATGCATAATAACTTTGTCAATTATTCTTACTTAGCACCGATTCAAAACATAAAAACCAAAAAAATACCCCTATCAGGGGGTGGAAACATCACCGGTACCATGAAAGTAGGTGAAATAGTGTTTAATTGTTTTTCATCCTAACAGTATAATTTCCACTTTAATTATACTTACTCAGTGACGCTTCAACTCTTGAAAATCGAAAAACTACCCTTACAATAAGTTATTGGGTTATGTGTTATATAACCCTATATAGTGAAGGTGCGCGCATATTCAGCTGCATGTGTTTGTGCATGTGTATGCACGCACCTTCACTGGTACCAGTAGAGTTTCCACCCCCTTATAGGGGTAGTTTTCGAGTTTTTTCAGGTTCAAATGGTGCTATGTATGAAGAATTAACGAATTTATGATACATTGGCACAAGTGTGACCATATCTATAGAAAAAAAATAATTAAAAGATATTTTATCCTCGTTCTTGGTCATGAAGTACTTCCTACCCCCTGATAGGTGTAGTTTTTTGGTTTTTATGGGTTGAAATGGTGCTAAGTAATTAGAATTAACGTAGTTATTATACGTTGACGCTAATTGATTCTATCTATGGGGAAAAAATAATTCAAGAATATTATATACACATTCTCGTTTATGACATATTTTCCACCCCCTGAAAGAAGTAGTTTTTTCATTTGCAAGCGTCGAAGCATCACTGCTTGATGAAAAGCTATTGAAAACTATTCTACCTACTTTTATAGTACCGGTGTACATTCCACCCACTGATGGGGGTAGTTTTCGGGTCTTTTGAGGTTGAAGTGGTGCTATGTTAGAATAATTAATGAAGTTATCATACATTGGCACTAGTTGAACGGGTAAACTAATGACAAACCCGGTTACAGCATACACTGAAGATTATTTCGAGCTCTGTTGCGTCAATTTATGTTCATTCCTTCACAAAATACGTTGGGTGCAAAAAAAGGGGCGGATTTTGGGGTCCCTCTTTGCCGGCTGCGCAAATTACGGAACCCTAGGATGGAACTTATTTTTTTTTTCTTTTGATTTATAAAATTTAAAATTACCGAACAGAGAAGGTTTGCAAAATTATTGTAAAGGAACGTCAATCATTCGTAATTATAATGGAAACATCAAGGTAGATATAAAAATTTTATTTGAGATCCCTGGTAAAATTTTTAGCAATAATTCATTCAATACCTTACGAATCATTTAAAGACAAAACTATAGAGTATACAATTTTCTTATTTTAAAAATTTCTAAAAAACCAGGTAAATTACTTAAAGATTATGGATTGAATTGATAGCAAAGAAAACATTTGTTGCTTATAAACTCCATAAAATTAATTAAGAAGGCTTTCGACCTGAAACATTTTATTTTTCAAAAAGCTATAAGAATTAAGTGCACTTGATCGTGAATATGAAAAATATTACTTTTTGGAAAGTTTATTTCACATTCTGTATTTTTTAGGTCATTTTAAAGACATGAAAAATTTCTAATTGTAATACTAAAATTAAATTTTGAATGAAGTGTGTTAATTCAAGGGAAAAAGTATCTTTTCTCAATTTATGAAATCTGTAAATCTAGTTAAAATATTTTTTGCTAAAATCACAAATAATTTGTAGGTTACTTCATTTAAGGCTTAGGTATTTTTTGTTTGTCCATTAAGCTGAATTTTCGGTTAAATATTGAAATAAGTAGAAAACCTTTTTAATGTAAAAGTTTCAAAGAATTTTTGACATTATTTTTAGATTTTTCAATTAAATTTCTAGAGAAAAAAGTGCTTTTGCAGATATCTACTTAATACTGAAAAAATCTCTTTAGCCTCTGAAAATTATTTTCAAAAGTTTTTGAGCTGAAATTTCCTTATTTTTTAAAATCTCTCATCAAAATTAAGAATACTTCATAGTTAATATGCTAAGAAATATTTAATTTTTAACATTTAAACTATTCACGCAAATAACATATTTGACTACTATATAAACTTTATAGGTTAATTTAAATATTGAGACTGTAGTTTTATGTTTTAATCGAGTTAATCTAAAATATATGCCATCACATTTTTTTAAAAATAAAAATACAACAAAATGAATGACTACATGTAATTCTTTGGTTTTTAAGATTGTAGTTGAAGAAAAGTATTTTAAATAACTTTCACTACTTGTACTCTATGCGATGTTACTTGAACGGAAAACATTAAATTTTGCATTTCTAATTGCTGGAGAGATTTGTTCCATTATTATTATAACAATTAAATTATCACACATCAATTGTCAATAAAAATATTTTAAAAACTCATCATAACAACCAAAATAGAAATCAAGAGTACTGAAGTTTGCAATTTTTTTAAACGGAATAGAATGACAACTCCAAACTAATCACCGGTTTCCCGACAATAGTTTCGAAATAGTTTCCAGATATCAATCGAAAATGGCGCAATGTACTTTTTGATAATTGGATTGAAATTATCATAGTGAAATTGAATTAATAATGATTTTTAGGAACAAAATATAATTGTTATAGATTTGAGCATAAATCTGGAGAAATTGAATTTTGAAAATATGCATTACGTGGTAGATAAGTTTTTGAAATCGAGAAGATGGTATGCCGGTGTGTGAATTTCCATCAGAGAAAATAAACTCGCGTGAAAATTGCCCCTCGGGTTCGATACCGGCATCGTACGTTCGATTTGCGAAACGAGGTTTGCACATTTGATTTGCCGCATCGTCGTGTCGATCTATGATATGCGTCTCTGTGCGAAAAAGGAAAATAAATAAAACCACCATCCAATTTTACGTGGCATATCGTGATTGCGTCAACTTTATGAACATTATTTCAAATTCTTTAAATATCCAAACCGAGAAGTGTCGGATCGTTGAAATACATATATCATTTGTAATATATTTTCAGGTAAAATAATAATTGTCATTGGGCAATGATTTTCATGATTGACGTTCGAATTTGTACATTGTTGAATAGCTTTGAATTAATTAATTCTAGGTCTTCATTTTCTAACATTAAAAACATAAACAATTTGAAAATCTATTATGGAACAAAATTTTCAATATTTTGAAATGATAACGTTTAGAACTAAACAATTCTATATTAGATAACATTTTGAAAAAGAACAATATTTTGAATTTGAATAAGAAGGGCTGGAACTTTTATGATTTATGAATAAAAGCATTTAAAATTGAATAAGTTGAAATTAATTGAATCTCAAGTTTAATTAATTTAATTGTAAGTTGAAATTAATTTATTTGTAACCTTAAATTGATCTCTTTGTATATAAAACAGTGAAAACGAATTTACCTCCTATAATAAAAAAAATCCAGTTTTTTTTTCGAGAAAACGAAGTGAGATTAAAAATTAGGAAGGGGTCTTTTCGTAGGAATTTGTTCATGGAACAATTTTTCTCTCTTAACTATTTTTCATATCTCTCTTTAGAAATATTGAGTATTTTTTTCTGGAAGTAGTCGGTTTGACTTTTGTTATCACTTTTATATATCTCTTTGTTTTTAAGAAAAATTGGCCAATTTTGATTTTTTAAGAATAAAAATTGGATTTTTTTCCAAAAAGGCTGCGGCTAAGATTTCTTGTTATCAAAAAATAGTTGTAAGACATCTCAATACAAAATCCAGAGAAAAATTGTTAGTGTTCGTATTTCAGATTGAAATTCCGAAAATAAAGTACAATCTTAAAACGTTGAAAATTAAATATTTTCAGATTAGAATTGGAAAAATGGGATGATTTAAAATTTAGTGAAGATATAAATTGTATTACTTATAAGTAAAAACGTTTGAAATTAAATAATTTAGTATTCAAAACTTTTGAACTTAAGTAATTTTCAATTGGAAGAGATTCGAATGTGACAATTCAAATTCTGAAAGTATAGAAATTGAAATTGTTATTCCTCAATAAAAATTATAATTTAACATTAAAATTTATTAGGCAGATTTTTCTTAGGCCAACCAATAAAACCACTGTCTTTTTTATTGTTTAAAATTGACAAATTTTCAATTACAAACATTTGAAATCAAATCATTCTAAAAAGCGTTTAGAATAAAAAGCACTTTTAAATGGTCAACATTAACAATAAAAAAATTTCTATCATGGAACGTTGAAGATTAGACCAATGCCAAATTCATTAAAAACTAAAATAAAATTGTATAGTCATCAAGATTTGTGATATTAAAACTTTTCATACTTAAACCCTTTAGATTTTCAGTTATTTCAATTAACTTCGAAAAGTTTGAAAATTCAAAAATTTAAAATTGTTTAATTTTTAACACTTCATTTAGAATTATTATTCATTATTAAATATTTAAATCAAATATTATTCAATTTTCAATAATTTATTTTTTCAAATCTTCAAATAAATATCCGTATATATAATTCCAATGTTTCAAATGGTATAATTTGAAGCCTGTTAATTAGAAATTGTTTAATTACAAATCCTTCGAACTGAAAATTGTGCAACTCTCAAGTTTTTCCATTTGATATTCTAAGATTTCGAGGAGTTTTAAAAATCCAGACAATTTTTTACATTAAGAATTGAAGCCAAACAATTTACAATCTTTAAATCTAAAATTATTAAATGGAAAACTGACGATTATTAAAATTAAAAAATGTACAGTAAAATTGTTCTAAAATTTTTTATATTTGAATTTGAAGCTACAATATTGAGAAATTTTAAATTGGAAATCTCCAAAATTTAAAAAATTGCATACCAAATATTGTCGAATTTAAGCTTTTCAAGCGAAATAACTTTATATTCATGGCCTAAAAAAATGAACTATTTCAGAATTACGTATTAAAAACTACAATTTTTAATTAAAATTATGAATTTCGCATTGAAAGGCTTAAAATTGTGCCATTTGAAACATTGCGATTATATATACGGATTTTTAGTTGAAGATTTAAAAAAATAAATCATTGAAAAACATGTGATTCCTGTCAAAAAAAAATCACTTTCACTTTCACCATTAAAAATTAATGAATTTCAAATATCATGAATGTGTAAAGTTGAACTATAATACAAACTTTCAAAATTATATGCTTTCTATTCGGAAACTTACTGAATTAATGAATTCAAACTTGAAGCGTTACAAATTAAACAATTCCAAACTTTGTTTAAAAATTGAAGAATTTTTGAATAAATATTACAAACTGAGTTGTTAACAATAATAATTGTTTTTATTACGTATCACGGTTTTAGAAATCAGACCATTTCTATCTGGAGTGCAAAATTAATAACTCGAAAATTAAAGATAAAGCTTTTCAATGCAAGGTCAAAAACTTCACGTTGAAGATAATTTTATAAGAATAATATTACTAATTGAGACTGAAGAATGAATTTCGGTATGCCCTAAGGCAAGCTGTATAATATTAGAAGAATGTAATTATTTTCACAGTTCCGAAAGCACGGTAGCACCCGGCAATATTGCATGTAAACTGATAGAAATGTATTCGCATCCACTTCGATGGATTTCATTCGTTCGTAAAATAACAATAGGCAGAATGCGGCAAGGTGCTTTTGAAGTGGATATATGTATTTTTTTGTTTTGTTTGAAAGTGCTCCATGTAATTTGATGCGCGTTGCAAGCGTTTCATCTATGGGACATCTGCGTTTCGTTTTATTATAAAAAATATATAATGAACAATCCACTATTGCAATGGTGCCATCTATATTTTTTAGACCTCTTAAAAATTTGAATGTGCAATCGTTAGTATTGACATTTCTATTGTAAATTTTACCATTCTTTTACAGGTGTTCGTTTTCCATTCCAATTTTTACGAGGGAAATATCAATCTAGAGAGTTTGATAGAGATGATTGACGGGTAATTTAAATGAAACAGTAAAATATCAGAATAAAACTAGATATGAACGTTGTTAAGTCAATGAATAAATAAAGGGAAATAAAATAGTAAGTGTCGAAATAAAAAATAACATCATTTTTTTCTGCTCTTTTTTCCTGGATTTATTCTCAAACCTATTAAACTTGCACACCCTCTGCTCTTCATCTTTCAAAAGGAGGTTTGACATATGTTTAAGAGATCTTTTCAGCAGGATATTTTTTGTCCGACATTGAAATTTTCTAAAGTTTGAGATTGGATTCGAATTCATTGTTCTGATAAACCTTAGGATACTCAGGTAATTTGAGTGATTTTTCTAATTTTAATCCGGCATATTGGATCCGCCGATCTGATCTGAAATTTTCGATATATTCATCTTTACATTCATCTTTCATTACAGAAGCAAGTAAAGAGTACAATACTTTTCTAAATGATGAATAATTTCTAAAATAATGAGCACTTTCTAAAGATTTTTAGCTTTATTCAAAGACTTGCCGATAAATTTAGGAAATTGTGCATTTCAATATGTAAAGAGTTATTAATTTTTGATGTCAATTGTGAGTGTGAGGAAGTTTTCAGAGGCTGAAAGAAATGTTAGGATAATTTGTAGTCTTTCTAAAACTTATTTTAATTTTAAGAAGTCGACGATAATGAAAGTTTTTCGTAGATAAGATCAAACTACATTTCATCAAAATTGATCAAAATCGGGTGTATTAGGTAGATTACGAAACAAAATTTACATTTGCAATTCTTCCAAATGTTCTTCCAAATGTTGTGTTATTGTTATAAACAACTTTAATATATGAATACGTCTCTTAGCCATTTCGCGCTCTAAAGACTTCGTTCCGTTGATAAAATTTATGAAAACTTTTTAGGAAATATGTATAAATTATATGTATGATTTAATGATACCGGATAAAAACAATTTATTGTTTAAATAACTTTGGTAAGCTAATACAAATTTTCGTCAATTTTCAACTGAAGTTTTCTTTTTGTCCACGGACTTAATTTTAAATTACCTGGCAAAATCGTCTCCTTACGACACTTTATTGACTACTTGCTAACGAATGCATGTCATTTTTTTACGAAATCGACTGCCAGTAACTCAGAAAGGACCTCTTAGGAGACTTCGTCAGGCGACAACATTCACTATTTACTTCAATAAATTGTATTAAGAAATAGAAATAAGGAGTATAGATTGAAAGACCGTCACATCCAGAATCTAGCATCGCATTTCGGACAAATTATAATCGAGTGCGAAGCACGAGATACGTGATGAGAATGTGTTCGTTAAAGTCGAAGGAGTTCTAACAAAAGAGAATTCACAATCGTCAAATTACAGTTGTCGATGGTTTGACCTTTATTTTTAAAACGTTTTCCTTCATTGATACTTTATTAAAGAAAAATATTTTTTTATTTTGTAAAAAAATGTTTTTTAATTCACAGCTGAGGCCTTTTCAACAAATGAATTTAGTTTTTTTACAAAATCGATTACTAATGATTCAGAAAGGGCCGTATTTATTAGAAGACTTTATCAGGTGACATGAGTAGTTATTTAATTAAATAAATTTGATTAAGAAATACAGATATTCAACCTGCAGATTTTGATTTTTCAGCAAAATTAACTCTCAACAACTTGGCCACATTCATTCCTTATGTCATTTTATTGATGATCCACACTTATTTTTTTCATAAAAAATTGTATTGAAAAATTTGAATATTTCATCATTTTTTAAGAGTGGGCAGCCGCCTCTTTAAACAACTTAAATTTGATTGCCTATCGCGGTTTTAGCTGCAGTGCTCGTGATTTTGGATGTAGCGGTCTTTCAATTTGCTCTTTATTTGTTTTTCCATATAAAATTAATTTTAATAAATAACAAATGTCGCCTGACATCTTCCAATAATTTAAGTTGTAAATTTGTTTATAAAATAAACAAATATTGTTCGTTAATAAAGTATCACTAGGGGAGGATTTTGCCAAGTAATTCAAAATTTTGATTATCCTCTGATTATCCTCCCCTCACTTCCCTTATTTTATTTCCCCACTTCCCATACATCCCTCCCTCATGTTTCCTCACTACCCCTACTTGGAAAAAAGTACGACGGACGGACACTTGACCGAAACTACAAAGGTTTCTGCCCGAGGCTGCGTAATCCTAAAAGCTAAATATAGCCTCAAGTAGAGCACATTCGATTTTTAGTAAATTTTACGCGTTTATTTTGGGTTCTTAGATTATTTCAAGAACCGTTGTGGCTATTGCAAAAAAGATCATTTGAAATGACCATAAGTCCAAAAATTGTCGTTTTTACTCTTACAAAAATGTTTAATAAATTTTTACTGTAAAATTGAGATGCAAATATCTAGAAAACCACACCTGATAGCAATAAATGGATGGCAAATGTGTGCTCTGTGTTAAAAACCCCAGTGGGCACAAATGTCCAAAAACGTTATAAGAACGTTCTAAAAACGTCCTTAGTCAGTCCAAATAATGTCCCTTGAACGTACAATGTTTCAGAGACGTTTTAAGGACGTATTAGGAATATGAGACGTTTTCAGAACATTATTTGGTCTAACTGAGGACAGTTTTTGGAACGTTCAAATAACGTCTTTTTACTTGTACGTTCAAGAAACGTTTTTAGGACGTTTCAATTACGTTCTTAAATTTCGTGCCCACTGGGAATAATTCGGAAATGGCATGTCACATTCCGTGAGAACATATGTAATTTTTCTGGATCAGTTTAATAATACTTTTTATTATTAGATTATAACCATTCGCTATTCTATATTGAAGCTTAAACTTGTCGCGGGTGTACTAACAATAAGTATAATCTGATTTGGTTAAAAAACACAATATTATTAGATTGTAGCAATTCGATATTCTCTATTGAAGCTTTAGGTACTATAAATATATTTTTATTTGGTTCAAAAAACCACAATTTCATTTTTAAATATTTTGGTAGAAATGCATAACAAAATACTTGAATTATAAACGTAAACAGACCTACCGAAAGAGAAAAATTCCTATATAAGAAAAAACAATATTTCATTAAGTAACAAAAACAGGAGCACTTTGCTAAAGTATCCTTCATCTCTCATTATTCTTTCTCCCTACATTTGTCGAATTCCATAAAGGACATAGTGCAGCTTTCTCTGCTTCGAATTCAAACTGTGTGCGTTCTTTTTCGTATATATGTTACAACCACTAGTGATTCGTATGAAAAATTAATGTTATCGGACTTGGAAATTCATCTCTCCCATTTTGGAGGAAGAAGTGGTAGCTATACCAGGTGCCTGACAGAGCAAAACGTGGAAGAAGCTTTGACGCTCTTAGGGGTGCACGGGGAGGGGGGTGGGGAGACGAAAAACGGAAGTGAAAGGATACGTGAGAAGAGGAGTGGAAAGGGGTGGAAAATGGGGTAGAAGAGGAATGAGAGTCGTGGCGGAAGAGGGTTGAGGGAAGTGGGAGGAGGGGCAAAAGGACTAAGTCGCAAGAGAGGCAGGAAACTTCCGTCTAAGCGCAACTCCGCCCAATTCTCCTTTTCGCTCCAAGCTCGGCAATCCCTTCACCGTCGACCCTTAGCCACTAATGGTTTACAAACAAACGGTGACGTATGAATCTATGCGCGAATCAGTCTTGACGAACCAGTCAGATACACAAAGAAATAGGGATTATTAATTTACGGAGGGACTACACTTATTATTGTCCCTCGAGATGCGTCTGTTCCGAGCAGAACAAATGCTCAGCAAATACGAGAAACGAGGGTTCTGGAGGACCTGAATCGTCAGTAATGATGCTGTCAATTGCGCTAACTGAAAGTCCAATCAGAGGACTTGCTATCTTTCATTTTCATGGGAAATCTGATTTATATTAGATAGGCGGAGGGAAAAGAAAATTTGGCAATTTCGAAATTTTCCAGAGATGACTATCATTTTAGAGTAAATCCCGGGATATCAAAGTGTTATATATTTCTTATTATTATACCATTAGGCACTGCATCGACCCAGGTTGCTGACCAATCTCTGTAGCTCGATCACCCAATGTGAAGAGCATCACAAAGTCATCATGAAAAGCTCCCCACTCGGGCCCATTAGTATCCAAGGTCTTTTGTTTCAGGCGTCATTCACTCCATTGACACTCTTTTTCATGGATTTCTTATAAACTATTTGTCGCCACACTTTCCTATCTTGGAACGCTCGCCTTTTGTTGGTAGGTCCATGTCTCGCTATACCAAATAGCACAGTCGGTACAAATATAGAATTATGTATTGTCATTTTAGCTTCATTTGTTATATTTTTACTTCTGATAATATTTTCTGCTCTACCGATTATTTTTTCACCCTCGTTTATACGTCTATCTAACTCTCCATATGTCTTTCCGTCATTTGTGAGTAGGCTACCAAGATATACGTACTCATCAACTTGTTCTATTCTCTCATCATTTAGGACAATCCTGCATATTGTTTTCTCACCCTTTCCTTTATAGGACAGAATTTTCGTTTTATTTACTTAAATGTTCTTCATGCTTGTGTTCAGTTTGTTCAACATTCTTTGCTATTGTTCAATTGACTCTGCCATAACAACCTTATCATCTGCGAACGCTCATCACCATACCCTCACTGTTTCGAGAGCAACACCTTCTTCGTCGAAAAAGGCCATTCTTAGACACTTGTCCATGAATATAATAAATAGCCATGACGACATAACGCATCCTTGCCTAACACCTTGCATTATATCAAACCAGTCACTCAGTTATTCCGATTATCAACTTCAGATCATAATGATCCACTATTCCGGATCCAAAATTAATTTTTACACAACTTTGCTCATACTTGTCGAATGGCGGTTGTTTTTTATTTAAACTCTTTATTGAAAATCTTAAGTTAGCCATGACCAACATAATATTTTTAAAATAAGGCACGTTTTCAAAGTTTTCGAGTTTCAGGCTCTCAATTTTAGGCTTACAACTTCCTAGGACCAACAGACATTTTTTTTATAAAACATTACATTATTAACAGAATATATAAATTTCCAACTGAAGAAGATCAATTTATAATCAAATAGTTGACTTTTCAACCAAATAAGATAAATTTTTATCCAAAAATGGACAAGTTAATTTTTCAGTTAAGAAGAATTATTTTCAAATAAAAAATCTAATTCTCAACGAAATATGTACAAGAATTTCCAACTGAAGAGATGAATTCTCAACTTAACTGGTGAATATTCAACTGCAATAGTTATACTTGGAGTTAAAAAACTCAATTTTAAAGAAAATAGTTAAATTTTCAAAAATGAATTTTCAAGAAAAAAGTTCAAATTTTAACCAAGTAGATAAGTTTTTATCCAAAAAGATAAATTGTCTACAAAATACATGAATTTTCAATCAAAGAGATAAATTTTCGGACAAAAAATTGCATTTTTAACCAAAGAGATGCAATTTCTATTAAAAGAGTTGAATCTGAAAACAAAAAAGACGAATTTTCAACCAAGAAAAATTCATCAGTAGAGAGAGAAATAAAATGTTGACCAAATTGTTGAATTTTTTTGACTATATATAATAAAATTTCCAGTCACAAGAGAAGATGAGTTCTCAATCAAAAATACAACAGTCGACTGTTCACTTAAGTGATCAATTTTTACGAAAAAAAAAGAAATTATAGCAAAGCAGTACAACTTCCAACCAAGTTGTAAAATTTTCCACCAAAAATATGGATTCTGAGCGAAAAATGTAATATTTAGTATTTGAACCTAAAATGATTTTGATTTTAAATAAAAAATAGTTGAGTATAACATAAATAGTCAAGTTTTCAAGAAAATGGTTGAATGCTCAACCAAATACCCGAAAAGATGAATTTCTAAACTAGAAAGATGAATTTTCAACCAGTAAGGATTTTTCAGTCAAGACAGACGAAATTATCAACTAAACGGTGAAATGTTAACGACAAAAATCAAATTTTCTACAAAACAGATAAATTTTCAACCCGCAAATATGAATTTTCAACAAAAAATTAATTTTCAAATAATTATTTGAATTTTCTAACAAAATATTTGAATTCTTAACAAAGCACTTGCATTTCTAATCAAAGAAGTTAAATTCTTAACAAAAAATATCATAGTAGACCTGCCAACCAAAAAGAATTAACTTGCAACCAAAAAAGTTAGATTTTTAACTAGAGAGAAGAATTTAAAACTGGAATGACGAATCTTTAACTAGAATAGTTCAGTTTGTAGTTTAAAAAAAGTAGCTGGAATGGAAGCTTCTAATGCGTCCCCTGAGGGTATACATTTTTTTTGTATATCTTCCCTATTCCTTTACACACCACCACAACTTACTTGGTGGTAGGAGGGGGACCTACAGTTTAAGGTGGGATCCGAACCACCAAGAGCAACAGCTTTAAGTTCCAGGGTGCGAGGTGGGAATCGGACCCTCAAGCCGATGGAGTGGTCCAAAGCCTACTCTCATGTTAGCTTTAGACTTTCCGTTTTTATTTCTAAAAGCATTTTTATAAATGTACCTAGTTCCGACTCCTACTTCTGAAAAATTAACAACTCTTTAAGAACAATAAGGAATGTTTTAGAAAAATTTGAATTTCAAATTGGGTAAAAAATCTAATCTTTTGATATTGGGGTATAAATCTATATGGCTAAAACTAAAAAAAAACTACTTTTTAAGAATAAAAATTCAGAAAGGGGTATTCTAGGGGTCAGGGGGTAGCGTGTTTGTTAAAGAGCTATACTGGAAAATAGATATAGTTGAGTAAGATTACATCTATATCCCCTTTTTAGTAGCCCTTCTCTTTATTATATCTGTTCTACCCAACCTGTGAGGTGGAAAGGGGATATGTTTTTGAAAGTGGCCGTATTAAAAGAAGTGTATTCGAAAATGAAAAACCCCCTACCCATTCTCGGGTGTAGTGAGTTTTGTAAAAGAGGCTATATCTGGAAAAAGATAGGGCTAGGTAGGAACACACCCATACCCCTTTTCCAGCAGCCTTTCTTTTCATTATGTGAAAAGCTAAAGTATAACTATATCCCATTTCCAGTAACCTTTATTTTCATGTGTGAAAAGTAAAAATATAACCATGGGTAGAATTTTTTGTTGAAATGGCTATAGTACAAAAAGGGTAGGCGTGACTAGAAACACAATCTTACCCCTTTTTCAGGGACTCGACGCCATTGTAATGGAGAGAAACGATGACGAATTAAAAAAAATCATGAAAGATATCTTGTACAAGGCCTAGCATTATTAAAAAAGAAGATTTAATGATAAAAATAACAAAGAGAATATAATAATATGAATTTTATTTCTACAGTCTGGCTTGACCAAGTTTCAACAAAAAATTAACTAAAATTACAGAGCAGCCGAGGTGTAAATTTCAAAAGAAACTTGAGGAAGAAATTTCAAAAGGAATAGAAGAAAATATGTGAAGTCTTTAAATGAATTATGGAATTTTAAAATTCGTGTACATAATAGTGAATTATAATAATTATAGTATAGTGTATACAAATTATCATATATCAAAAGCACTCAACTTTATTCTGCACTTATGTACCTACATTATGCACTGGAAGGAATGAAATCAAAAAAAGAATATTAAAAAAATATTCAATGCGCCAGGCATCAAAAAGTAACTGCAGAGTGAAAAAAAGTATTTTTGTAAATTATTCGTATAATAGTGAAATCTAATAATAAAATTGGCGATTCTTTAAATTCAGGAATAAAATTTTGCAATTTAAAATATTTCATGAAAATAAAAAAATCTATCAGCGTATTCACAATATCATTTGTGGCGAAGTTTAATTTTGTATTTTCATATCATATAAAAATAATACGGTCGTAAGCGCTGATTAATTTTATTTTGAATAAATATTTTCAATTGCAAAATTTTATTTTGAAATTTAAAAAATCATTAATTTTATTATCAAATTTCATTATTATACTTAAAATGTATGTAATATACAATGGGCAGTATAATATACTAATAATCGACAAAAATCTTGTTTTCTACATTAGAGTAATTTTTTCAAATGATTTTTTTCTAATGAAGAACAAACTTGATTGATTCCTATCAACTGTAAATCTAGGAAAACTCCGATCAGTTAAAAAAAATGGTAATACATTTTCAGCGTTAAAAAAAAGCTAGAGGTACAAATGAATGTGAATGTTGTACATCGCAGTGGAGCAAACCGAATATGGTCAGGCAGAGGTTCAGAAAATACAACCTATGTTCATTTTCTATCAGTCTTTTTTTTTTGCATTGTGTGTGCAACCACATTAAATTCTCTTTATATTCAGTGAAATTCTGTTTTTTGTTCTACAGCTACGTTATTGTAACTGACTCAGTGTGCACTGCAAAATATTTGTGGCTTCAATAAATTACAAAATTACGGTAAAAATTGAATGCAAGGCAATTACTTGTCGTTTCCATTAAATTCTGCATCTTGTAATACATACGATTATTCAATTAACCTTAATTCAATTTTGATAACTAATGTAATTTATTTTCTGTTTCAGGTGAGTTGTACTTTCATTAATTTTAATCTACTTTTTCCGTAAGTATGAGCGAATCTCCTTATTCCCTAATCTAACTCCATAACCTACTAGATTTTAAAACCATGTTGTACTCGACTGAACCCCTCGAGTATTGTGCAGTATTCTGCAATATTTTCTGAAATGTTTCTTAATATTTCTTAATGTCTATCTCAATATGAAATTCTCTGGCGGAATATTCTTGACTTTTCTTTAATATTCTGAAAGAATATGAACCCTTATAGAGATCTCTGGAATATGTTTGAATTTTCCAAAACTATTTAGAAGGTTATTAAAAATTCTCTATTTCTAAAATTCTTGGTTATTTTTTAAATATTCATGACTTTTACACAGAATTTTTGAATTCTTATTACCCACGAAAAACGTTAGCGATGCAAAAACTTGTTCATGTACAACTTTATTTGCACAATTAAATAAAGTGAAATCATAATTGGCCGAAATGAAATAATTTGTCCAAATATGCTAGGCCAGGAATGCGTAAAAATATTGAAAAAATAATTAACGAAGCAGAAATGTTCTTAAAAATAAAATTCGTGAATGAAAATTAAACAAGTGGAAATTTTTATTTCCGAAATGATCAAATTTCAGAAAGCAGTAAATTCCCTCAATTGGATGTTCTCGAAATTTCAATTACCGAAAATAGTAAATTGCCGAATTTTCACATTCCCGAAAAAATCAAGATTTAATAGCACACTGGTGAACAAATACTAGGATAGGCCAAGGATACAAAATGTTGGAAAATTGAAAACTGGTAGAGTTAAAAGTTGCTATGTATTATTGCAAATAAAAAACTTCAATAGCTTTTAAAATAAAAAATGCTCCTACGTTGTCGAAATAGGTTCAGCAATTTTCAATGTTGTGAATTTTAACGAATTCCCCTATGGGTTTCAAAATCATCGTAATTTTCTTTATTGATCAGTACAGTATTAAATGCTAACAAAAAATTGACATGAAAAAATGTAAGTTCTGTTTAGATTAGAATTTTTTGAAAATGAGAAAAAATGACATTTTTAAGATTTAGTATATTTAGTAAAATTCAGCCATTTACTATTCTTCGGAATTTGAAATTACGAAAATTTACTATTTTTGGAAATTTGAAAATGCAGCAGTTTGCTAAATTTGGTAATAGAAAAATTCGGCAGTTTATTATTTTCGGGAATTTTATTATTTTGGGAATTGGGAATTCAGGGTTTCAAAATGATTTAGGAAATGAACATTTTTGGTGGCTTTATTTGAATTCGGGAATTTTCATTTTTTGTAAACTTTTTGTTTCATGCAACATGATGTAACATGATGTCATTCCAATTGGCAAAGTGAAATGAAAAAAATAATATTAACTGTTTGCGAGAGTGGAGCATTGTTCAATAAAGTTGTACTTGGCTGAATTTTTGTAACGCTGATGTTTTAATGGGATTTAAAAATGTATAAAACACTTTGCTATAGTTTTTTTCATTGAAAAGAGGCAAAGGTTGTATGGCGAGTTTCCATCAATATCATCATGGACTCTATTGCAGATATTAAATTCGAAATGAATTTCTTTTCTAAAAATGTGGAGTTTTATAGAGTTTGTAGTTGAGAATACCTGAATCAATATAATATTAATATTATTTAAATGTTTATTAGAGTTTACTATTAATCATCATAAATATTCGGCGATACTGAACAACTGATACACCATAGGTATTTGTTGCCTTTATCAAAAATGAAAAAAATTGATCAATTGTATTAAAAATTAATTGATTTTCTTTACTTTCTTCTTTTTATCTTGATGTAAATAAATAAAAGCTGTTTCAATTTCACATTATCATGACTGAAATCGCGCGACACAATTAAAGATAAGAAAGGTGTAAACTGCTCGTTTTACTTAAAAAATAATTTCCCTCGAAACCTTATTATACTCTAAAAGCACATTGCATTATTATCAGATCGTGACAGCCATGTTTCGGTGCTCTGACCTTCCTAAAGTTTCAGAAATGAGATAACGTCAAACATATTTAACTCTGGAACTATCTAACACAAAGTAACTTGATTATCTATCGAAAATTCGCCTGAATATTTTATAATTGCATGCCACACACATTTTACGATTACTGATTAAATTTCTCTACTTTTTTCTTCATAACATTCCCTCTTGGTTCTGAAAACTTTTACTTTGTGTTGCAAGTTTCATTATAGTTAAAATGTAGGCTTGATTAACCGCAAAACTGTTGTGAACAGTAAACTCCATCGCTTTTTGAAAATTAGAATATGCAAACAACTCTGCATGTAGTTTTTGCGAGAAAATTCGAGGAGTAGTGAGAATGCTCGTGGTGATACTCTGGGAAGTGCTGCCGGTACACGATAACCGTATCCAGGGTACAAGAGTATGGTCGCAGAGAGGATAGAGAATTGCAAGTTGCGCCCTCAGGAGCTCTCTCGGTGGCAAGACCGGGGTTGAGAAACGGCTCACTTCCGCTACTGCCGGAAATGGAACGCCATTCCATTCTTAGGAGAGTACTGAGACTATCGCGGCACTCAAACTCACAAGAAGTCTAAAATAAGGCTTCCTCATTACTCTATTAAAGAGTAATGACATTTTCTGTCGATACCGGAACTTCAATACACCTCTCGTTTCTTGCAAAAACATTTCAAGAACAAATTTGTATTATCAAAGGTAGTTTTAATCGTTTTTTATTTCAAAATATAAACAATTTAATGCAAATCAACAACTTAGTGCCAAAAATTATTTAGAATATTTAAACTGAAATCAATATTTTTGGGTACATTATTATTATAATTATAATTTTCTAATTGCATATTGATTCGTTTTTAAGTAGTAAACCTAATCACTTTTATTTCTTTACCACATTTATGCACAGACCTTTCTAAATTAAAGGTCAAAGGATGAACCACTTTCATTTGGTAATTGTGAATTCTCTTTTGTTAAGGCTTCTTCAACTTTAAGGAACACATTCCCATCACGCATCTTGTGCTTTGCACTCGATTTTGTCCAAGATGTGAACTTTTCTACACTATGTTCAACACTTTTATATCAAATGTATATAATATTTATTTATGTACCTCTGCCTGGAATTGCTTATTCAGATATTGCAAAATAAAGTACAAATTTTATTTATCATCATTAATTTAATATTTGTTTCTTATTTTGCATTAAATTTTATTCTGAGCTACCCTGAAAAATGTACCATTTCGATACATTTATATTATTACAATTCACAATATGTATTGGTGTTGAAACAAACGTATTGACATTGTCATGCTTTTATGCTTGAAAAGAAGTGCGCATCCTATGAAAGAAAAAAATTTGTAGTTGCTTTTTGTATGAGCAACTTTTGTCAATTCATTTTTTTCATATTTTGTGTCGTTTGTCTAAAGATTAAATTTTTTAATTTTAATTTTTTTTTCAAGTAAAAAAAACCACGGATCCCATCAGAATATAATTTATAAAAAATTTGTAAGATTTTTTGGGAAATAAAATTTGTCTTATTGATTTGTAGATCTTGCTTGAATGCAAAATTTCTGTCCATTCATCTTTTTTCGTATCTTGGTTAGCTTTGCCGCAAAATGGAATTTTTGATTTTTTATGATTTTTTGGTGCGATCAAAATGTGAATTTGTGATTTTTCGATGAAATTCAAAAAGTTATAAATATCTTATAGGGTGTTCGAAAAGAAATGTTTTTCTCCTCTTGACTTTTTTTCATATCGTGCGTTGTTTGGCTTAAGGTTGTCATTTTCGCTTTTTTTTTTTTAATTTTGTAAATGCTAGAACTTTTTGAATTTTCATTGAAAATGGCTAGCTAACTAGCTTGACTTGATACGTTTGTCGAATCAAAGTTTTGTGACGTCAATTCAGCAATATACAAATCTAAAGGTGTCACATTTTGATTCTTGGGATTTAGTGTGGAATTAAAGTGTTTCCCTTTTGAAATATCCTCACATTCTGATTATTTAGGATATTATGGGAATTTGGACCTTTTCAGTTTTAATTATTGCTCAACATTTGATCGTTTGAATAAAAAAAGAACAATTTTTACGATTATTTCCAGTATGCGCTAGGTACGATAAATAGGCCCAAAACAAAATTCTTTTGCTTCAAAAAAATCTAGGAAATTTCCTTTAGCCTAAACTATTCTTAAATCGTGAGAACATAGTGTTATATATGAAGTAATATATAACATTCAAAATTCACAATTCAAATACAAAACGAAGCGTTATTTTAGTCACAAATTTAAATTAATACCTGTTTTTGTTCTAATCAGGTTAAAAAATGATGCGTAAGTCTGAAATAGTAAAAACTAGCGATAACAATATAAAAAGTAATGTATATAAACTGTTGATTTCTGAATTTCCTGCTTTGCATGCGATATTTCAAACGGAAGCACCCTAAAAATAGATGTTTTTATATTTTTCATTATATAATCATAGGCCTCGCACTCATACTTTTGCTACCGTTTCGAAAAAAATAACACTATGGACACTATTTCCTCAAATTAATCGGATAATGCCACTACTTATTTACTTTTCCTAGAAGAATATTTTTTAATTCATCGCTATTCGGGTAAAATAATACGTCCGTCATTTGAATAAATCTCATATACCGGACGAAGTTTAACTTTCAACCAAGTACCTGAATTTTCAACGTACAAACGTGAATTCTTAACAAAAAATTTGATATTTTAACCAAGAAAAGATTTTAATTTTTATCACAAACAGTTGAATTGAACCAAAAAGAACGAACATCCAACAAAATAGCTGATTCGGATTTTAAATAAAATAGTTGAATTTTCAGCACAGAAGAATTGTTTTCTACCAAGAAAGATGAATTTCCACAAAAATGCATAGATTTTGAACTAAATAAATAAACAATAATACATTCAATGCTTTCACGATAATGCATTATAATAAAGTAAAGGAGGTGTTTCGGGTTTCAATCGTGTGCAAAACTACGAATTTTGCCGAAATATCTCAAGGAATACGCATCTAACGAAAAAAATGTCCATGACAAAAACTTTTTATTTTCGAGGGCGTAGATCGAAAAAAAAACGTTTGAAATAAAACTTACGTATTTTTCTATGAGGAATCTGAATCTGTAATAAAAAATACAGGTTCCCATTTGAAATTTTGAAGTTACGCCTTCACCTTCCGCCCCCAGGGGGTGGGGTGTGAGGTGAACTTTTGCGGGGTCGCTTTTCCTCCTCGAAAATAAAAAGTCTTTATTAGGAAAATTTTTTTTGTTAGATCCGTATTTCTTGAGATATTTCGATGTCTCAAGATGAAAGAATCACCCTGTTATACTTTCTGCTATGCCTGTGATTGTCCAAAGAGCCCCACCCTGGGGACTGCTTCAGGTTGATTGGCGAATCAATTCTTTTTTTAAAACTCGAGAGGACGGAAAGCCACATCGAATAGGTATTATATCCATTTTCTCTATTCATGTTATTGTATTTGGTGTGTTTTAAGATTTCGATTGCTCCTCTACGTTCTCTTGGAAAAATATTGTTTGCTTTTGCGATGACAGTTTTTTTGTCAAATAAAATACTATTTTCTGTTTTGATATGATGCTCAGCTAGTGCTGATTGCGTGAAATGTTTTAGCCTGACTTTACTCTCATGTTCCTTTACACGTTAGCTCACCGCCCTCCCGGTTTCTCCAATATAGACTTTGCCACAAGAACAAGGAATTTTATATCACCCGCCCTATCGTGGCATCTTGTTTACGTATCGTTCTATTACTCAAAGACATATCAATTTGCCACTCTGAAAATTAGGGGTCTTATAGGAAAAAATCTCAGCTTTCTTTTAAAACTGTTTTGAAGAAAAAAAAGTGTCGAAATTTTAAGAAAAAGTCAAATTTATTTTTGATTTTCAAAGATTTGTGTCAAATTTTGACTTTTTCAAAAAATCGCTATGATCACCAGAAAGCTTGTGTAGAAATCTTTAAAAAAAATTATCTAATCAAATTTTGTTTCAGGCAATAGGAAAAAAGTTACAAATGTTTGAAGGTAAGGCTTTGCTTCAAAAACCCAAACATTGAACCCCCTCTACTTTGATAAATAATTGTCAAAATGAATTAATTTTTGGTGTGGAAAGTACTATATAATAGGACTACAATTAGGCCAATTTTTAGCCCGATCAGACAACTTTCATTCTGGAGGTGGGTACACTTGAGAAATTATGCCCCATATGTCGAGAAAATATCTAGAAAATGTCCAAGAAATTTTTTCTTATTTTACAGTATTTTACAAAATTTCGGGAAAAATGTGAGTAATTTAAAAGATATCAAGGACATTTTAAAGCTTGGGAAAAATTGAAAAATATTTTATAAATTTTCAGAAATCTTTCGAAGTTTCAAAATATTTTTATTCTCTTGAAAACTTTTAAAATTTGTAGATAACTCTTAAATTGACTCGCATTATTCTCAAAAATGTCTCGAAATCTCACGAATACATTTTGTAATAATTTTGGAAATCTTTCGTGATGTTTTAAAATCTTTTTAAATATTCTCTCAAAATTATCTTTAAAAAATAAAGAATCACTTTAATTATTTCCAAAAATCTTCAGAATTTTTTCTATTATCTTGAAACTTTTTAAATTTTGAAAAAACTACAAAATGGGTTTTCAAAAACTTTGAAAATCTACATTTTATTCTAAGTTTTCAAAAATGTTTTCAGGTCTTAAATCTTTTTTGAAAATTTTTTAGAAAATTATAATTATATTTTAAAATGATTCTAATTTCTCCCAAAACTTCAAAAAATGTATGAAAAATGTATAAAAAATTTCCTAAAAATCTTCCAGATTCTTTTCGGACAATTATGAAAATCTTTTGAAATGTTCTAAAATATTTTTTAGCATATTCTAAAAATAAATTTTTCAAAATAAAAACTTCTTCAAAAATTTCCTCTCAATCTTAAAAAACCTATTTATTTTCTTGAAACCTTTCAAAATTGTTGCAAAGCTTTTGAGTTTTTCGTTCCAAATCTTGAAACATCTACATTTTTTAGATATTTGTTATAATCATTTTGAGTTTAAATTTTTTTGTATCTTTTGGAAACTTCGAAAATTTTCTGTAATGTTTTAACATCTTGTTAAATATTCTCACCAAATAATTTTTCAAAATACAGAATCACTTTTAATGAATATCTTTTCCAATTTCAAATTACATTCGAAAATTTTTGAAAGCGTCCAAATAGCTTTTAAAATTATTTGAATTTTGCCTAATATTTTAAATGTCTTAAAATATTTTTCAATATTTTCTTATAATTAATTTATCAAAATAGAAAAGTAATTTAAATTTTCCCTTTAATCTTGAGAAGCTATTCAAAATTTTATTTAAAAATCTTGAAAAATCTGCATTTCATTTAAAATGTCTTGAAACCTTTTGCAATTTTAAATCATTTTTTAATCTTTTCAAAACTTCTGAAACTTTGAAATATCTTTTGTAATAATTCACAGTTTTTCTTATATTTTCTTTAATACTGCAAACACTACAAAAATTCATTGTTTGAAAATACAACCGAGAATAAAATTAAAATCATTATCAATTTTTCCAAAAATTTCATCATCGACACCAGCAATTTTATTTTTCTCTTTTTTTTAATTGTGAATAAGTTTACAAATTATAGTGTGATGGTAGAATTTTAAGAATAGATTTATTTTTTAATATTTAAAAAATGTTTAATTCAAAATTTTCTTGGTCATCAATAATTTTTTGAATCATTCAGAAATAAATTATACCATCAAATAAAATTACTTTGAAATTTTAATTTACTAAATTGATGGTACAGGAAATTCTGAATCTTCATTAACAGATAAATATATATATAGCCTCATTTAATATGATCAAGGGGTCATGAATATAATCCTTTCGTCATTTTTTAAATTTTGATCAAAAATTTAAGAACCTCATTTTTGCCTTTATTATAAAAAATCACAATTCAAATTTTCTTTTCCGAAAATAAATTTTTAGAATTAAAAATCCTCATTCGGAAACTTCGGTTTGAAAAATTTCAGATAATTCAAAAGTATGCATCTAATCAGGTAGTCAACAACAATTAGTGCCAGTTTTTCTAAAATTTCATTCTATAAATTTTATTAGACAGGATAATTATAATTTTTGAAAAAAGTGAAGAAATAGCAATATTAGTGTAATTGTTTGAAACTAGTAGCAAAATAGTATTATCTTAAAAAAAAATTGTCAAAAAATGACAATAGTGGCGTGAGTCCGAGGCCTGGATTCGTGCAATAAATTTCTTCTTCAGAAAAATTAAATTTATCTGCCTGAAAAAAAAATATGCATAGACGTTTCAACTTATTATAAAAAATTGTTGAAATTAAAGTTTCTTATTTGTCTGAACAAAGGAGATGTAAGAAGCTTTTGCATCAGAAATTGATATTCGTATATTTCGTTAGAATAAAAAGTTCTTTGATCTTGAAGATAGGATGCGATCGAGTTGATTTTTTTCTATTCTTCTGGAAAGGCATTATTTTCTCTCGTTGTCTGTCTTCACAATAGCCGCCGTTTGTCCTCGGAACTTTCGAGACAAATGGGAAAAGTGAAAAAAGTGGAGGAAACAGTCGAAGAGGAAACTGTAGAATTCTGATAAGAGGTCGCAAAAGTACTTCCTTTGAGAAAGAGACTGCTGTTTCGTCCATAATTGACGATAACGATACATCTTCTTTCAGCTAGTTATTTTCCCCAAGAATCTGAATTGATTCTGTCATAAGTTGATGTAATTTGTGTAATTTATTTATTTATTTTACAAATTATATCAACTTCTTCTGAGCAGGGTGGTCGCAAAAATTATTATACCATTAAGCCATTTTCCTTTCGGGGTAAGCAAGACTCATTTACTAACCCACGTACCTTCACTGTGCCGAGATCCACACGCTCAAGCCAATCACTCAGTAAATCATTTTTAAAACTCCCTGACTTTTCCATACTTTTGCCTGAATAATTTCTTATTTTTCCTGACCATGGATATTTAACAAACAAAATTTTAATCTTTGGAAATTTCTAGTATAAAATCTTTTGTGAATGAAACAGAAGAACTTTTTACTTATTAGCAGTATTGCTATCTTAATTCAGAAAGTATATCAACTTCTTCTGAGCAAGGTGGCTGCAAAAAATTATTATACCATTTAGACATTTTCCTTTCGGGGTGGGCGTGACTCACTCGCTAACCCACGTACCTTCATTGTGTCGAGATCCACACGTTCGAGCCAGTCTCTCAGTAAATAATTTTTCAAATGCCCTTTAAATTGACTTTTCCATCATTTTGCCTGAATAATTTCTCATTTTTCCTGACCATTGATATTTAACAAACAAAATTTTAATCTTCTGAAATTTTTAGTATAGAATATTTTGTAAATGAAACAAAAGAAGTTTTTATTTATTAGCAGTATTGTTATCTTAATTTAGAAAGTATATCAACTTCTTCTGAGCAAGGTGGCTGCAAAAAATTATGATACCATTTAGCCATTTTCTTTTCGGGGTAAACGTGACTCACTCGCTAACCCACGTACCTTCGCTGTGCCGAGATCCACACGTTCGAGTGTGAGTAATGTTTTTTTAAATCTGAAAGAATTCAAAAGAATACGAATCATGAGAAATTTCATTAGAAAGAAAATAAAAGATCCAAACTTTTCCATTAATTTCAGTATAATTGTAGAAAAGTTTTATGAAATTCATAAAAACTTAAGGTCAGCTTTAAACAGATCCATTTGAATTGAAGATAATTCGAAAATATAAAGAAATTCAATGAAATTAGTAACTTTAAAATGAGTTTAGAAGAATTCAAAAAAATTCAATACAATTTGATGAAATGCCTGAGACATCAAGGTACCATAAAAAGGATTCATGGGAGCATAACATTTTTGTTAAATTCCTTATAATCATTCAAGTCCTTGGAAATTCAAGAAAATTTTGAAAATTCTTTATTATCTTTGAAAATACCCTAAAAAATTGCGAATCGTTGAAAATCTCATGAAATTATTGAAATTTTTCATTAAAAAGTTGTCGTTTTTCGTTGAAAATCCAACTACTTGCAGAAAGCTGAACTACTTTCTTAAAAATTGAGTCTTCTCGTTGAAAATTTCTTGATTTTGGTTGAAAATAGTTTGATTGAAACTGTAACTATTTTCTTAAAAATTCGTCTTTCTTTTAGTTTAATATTAATTTTTTCAACTTAAAATTTAACTATTCCATTTTTTGTGAAAACTTGTGTTTTTCAGTTGGAAATTAATTTTCTTCTTAGAATTTCGTTTCTTTGGTAGAAAATTAGGATCCTGGCTTGAAAATTTATTTTTTTTTGTTTGAAAACTGAACTACTAGGTGAAAAATGAATTTATTTTGTTAAAAAATCGTGTTTTTTGGTAAAAGATTAATCTTCTTGCTTGACAATTTACCTTTTTGTTTGAAAATTGAACTATTTTATTGAAAAAGTTAACTATTTTGTTAAAAATTAGTCCTTTTTCGTTGTAAATTATTTTTCTAAATTGAAAAAGTAAACTATTCTATCATTGATTCTAAATTTATCTTTTTCAGTTGAAAATTAATCTTTCTGGTTGAAAATTCATGTCTTTGGTTGAAAATTCAACTATTTGGTTGAATACTAATATACTTTATTAATAACTAAACAGCTTTACTGAAAACTATCCTTTTTGGTTAAAAAGTCAACTTTTTTGTTAAAAATTCATCCTTCTGGTTGCGGATTTAATTATTTTGTTGAAAAATCATTGTTTTTCGTTCAAAATTTATTTTTCGACTGAAAATTCCACTATTCCAGTAGAAAATTCAACATTCTAGTTTTAAATTTATCTCTTTAGTCGGAAAGTTATGTATTTTGTTGACAGTTTTGTTGGTTGAAATTTAATTTTTCAACTGAAAATTGAAGTATTTCACTTTTGGTCGAAAATGTGAAATTTAAGTTGTAAATTTATCTTTTTCAGTTTAAAATTCAACTGCTTCATTGAAAAATTCATGTATTATGTTGAAAAGTCATCTTTTTCAATAGGATATTAATCTTCTTAGATGAAAATTCTTGGGTTGAAAATTTATATATTTTGTTGAAAATTGGTCTTTTTGGCAGAAAATCAATATTTTGAGTAAAAATTAAACTACTTTGTTAAAATACTCTGTTAGAAATTAATATTTTGGTCAAATCTGCATATTTTGTGTTGAAAATTCATCTCTTTGCTTAAAAATTTAACTAATTTTTTTAAAATTTGATTTCTCTCTTCACTGAGGAATCTTTATTTGTTGGAAATTGTTTTTTTTTTTTTTTTTTAATTTTTTCTTTTTTGGTAGAATCTTCATCCGTTTTGGTTTTTAATTCAAAAAATAAGTCGGAAATTCATATTTTTGGTAGAAAATGAATCTTCTTGGATAAAAATTCACGTCTTTTGGTTGAAAATTCCAGTAATTTGTACAAAACTAATGTACTTTGCTGAAAATCAAACTGTTTTGTTTAAAAGTATTAGTTTTGTTTGGAGTTAACTGTTTTATTGAAAATTCATCCTGTTGTTTGAGGATTGAATTATTTTGTTGAAAAAAATCATTGTTTTTTGCTTGACAGTGTATTTTTTAACTGAAATTTAAATATTCCAGTTAAAAATTTATCATTGTAATTGTAAAATCAGCTCTTTGGTTGAAAATTTGACTATTTTGTTGGAAAATCAGTGTTCTTTTTTGATAAAAATTCATCGATAACGAAAAATGTAATTATTTTAGTTATACAATTTATCATTTTAGTCAAAACTTCATCGTTTTGGTTGGAAATTTAACTTTTTTGTTGAAAATTTGTTTCTTATTCATAAATGAGAATTAATGTTTTTAAATCAAAATTGAACTATTTCGTTCATTGTAAATTTTTCTTTTTTAATTAAAAAATTATATTTTTGGTTGAAAATTATTTTTTTCGTCGCAAATTAATTTTTTAACACATTTAATATTGTATTTTTTACTGCAAATTTATCCTTTTTCAGTACAAAATTCAACTGTTAGATCAAAAATTCATGTTCCTCGTTTGAAATTTGTCTTTTTTAGGTAGAAAATTAATCTTTTTGATCAAAAATTCGACTACGATGTTCGAAGTTGAACTACTTTGTTAGAAACTCATTTTTTGGACTAATATGTATAATTATAGTTAAAAATGTATCACTTTGTTCAAAATTTGAAAAACAAAAATTTTTTTTTTTTTCACACTGAAGAGTCTTTCTTGAGTGAAAATTCAAATCTTTTTCTAAAAATTATATTTTTTTTTTTATTTGAAAATTCGTCTCTTTTGGTAGAATATTCATCTCTTTTAGTTAGAATTGTAATTGTTGGATTCAAAATTCGGCTTTTTAATTAAAAACTAATATATTTTGTTGAGAATTCAATTTTTTTGCTAAAAATATCCTCTTTGGTTTAAAAGTGAACTGTTCTGTTGAAAATTCGTCTTTTTGGTTAAAGATTCACCTGTTTTGACTAAAAATCTTTTTTTGTTGTTGAAATTTAGTTTTCAAGTGAAAATTATACTATTCTCATTAAAGATTCATCAATTTAGGTGAAAATGCATCTGCTTGGTTGAACATTTAACTATTTTGTTAAAAATTCGTTTCTTTTTTTGTTGAAATTATATTTTTAAGTGAAAATTGAACTATTATATTTTTGGTGGAATAATTTAGATAATTAATCTTCTTGGTAAACAATTCATCTTTCTTGTTTGGAAATTAAACCAATGGGTGAAAATCAAATAATTTTTTTTTTAATTCAACAATTTTCTTATAATCATCCTTTTTGGTCTAAAAATCAAACGCTTTGTTGAAAATGCATCCTTTTTAATTGAAAATTGATGTTTTACGGTAGACAAATAACATTCATTCATTTAAAAATTCATATTTCTTGGTTGAAAATCAACCAATTTGTTGAAAATTCAATTTTTTTGTTGCAAATTCAATTATTTTGTAAAGTTATATTTTTTGGTTTAAAATTCAAATGTTTTGTTGAAAATTCACCCTTTTGCACTGAAAATTGACGTTATATGGTGATAAAATCACCGTTATTAATTGAAGAATGCATCTTTCTTGGTTAAAAATTCAACCAATTGGTTGAAAATTCAATTATTTTGTTAATGTCATCTTTTTTGGTTTAAGTTTCAACTTTTTTGTTGAAAATTCGTCCTTTTTATAAAAAATTCATCTTTCTTGGTAGAAAATTCAAC
The DNA here is from genome assembly GCA_011634705.1 of Andricus grossulariae. Lineage (NCBI taxonomy): Eukaryota > Metazoa > Arthropoda > Insecta > Hymenoptera > Cynipidae > Andricus > Andricus grossulariae. The sequence goes on from JAABKJ010000755.1 coordinate 20,059,855, forward strand.
CATTTTGTTAAAAATTCAATGATTATGTTGAAAATTCAACAATTTTGTTAAAGTCATCGTTTTTGGTCTGAAATTCAATTATTTTGTTGAACATTTAATAATTTTTTTGAAAATTCACCAATTTTGTTAGTCATCTTTTTTGTTCTAAAATTCAACTGTTTCGTTGGAAATTCGTCCTCCTGGATTAAAAATTTATATTTCATGATCGAAAAATAACTTTTATCAATTAAAAACTTGATCTTTCTTGCTTGAAAATTCAAGTACTTGGTTGACAATTAAATTATTTTGTTCAAAATTTAAATATTTTGTTGAAGTTATATTTTTTGGTCTGAAATGTAACAGTTTGGTTTTAAATTTTTCCTTTGGGATTACAAATTTATGTTTCAAGGTAGAAGAATCACCTTTACAAATCAAAAAATTCATCTTCCTTGGTTGACTATTCAACCAACTGGGTAAAAATTTAATTATTTTCATGACAATTTTAATATTCCGTTAAAGTTATTTTTTGTCCTTTTGGATTGAAAACTGATATTTTCTGGTAGAAAAATTACCTTTATTAATTAAAAAGTGCGTCTTTTTCGGTGGGAAATTCAACCAATTGGTTGAAAATAAATTTTTTTTTTTATTTTCAACAATTTTCTCAAATTCATCTTCTTTGGTCTAAAACTTAACTTTTTTGTTGAAAATTCGTCCTTCTGGACTGAAAATTCATATTTTATGGTGGTAAAATCATTTTTGTTAATCAAAAAATTCGTTCTTTTAGGTTTGAAATTGAATTATTTCATTGAAAATTTAAATATTTTATTGAAGTTATCTTGTTCGATCTGAAATTGCACTGTTTTGTTGAAAATTCGTCCTTTTAGATTGAAAATTGATGTTTCATGGGAGAAAAATCACCTTCTTTAATTAAAAAATTAATCTTCTTAGTTTAAAATTCAGCTGCTTAGTTTCGAGTTGACTAAATTTGCTGGAAAATAAACAATATTTTCAAAAAGCAAGTCTTTTTAGTTACAAATTCGCGCGAAAACCACCATAATTCCATCCAATGCAACTTGAATCATTTTCTATTTGCATTAACTTTAATTCATTTACGCGATAAGAAAATCTCGATAGCAATATGTGATGAGCAAAAAAAATGAAAACCGTGTCGCGTCAAAAATATAAATTACAAGTCAAATTAGAAGGAATCTGTATTATCATCGGAGTTGGTAACGATCGATCATATGTAGTTACCTTTCACGAACTGTGAAACTGGAAATCAACAATATCGACCTAAGGTAACTCCTTAAATAACAGAAATTCTTAATGTCATATCAGACTAGATGGAATTTGGAAATTCATGCATTACAATTTTTTAATTTCTGAAAAAAGATCTTTCTCCTTCGCTCCGGTGGGAATCGAACCTCACGTCTTTCGATTTCCAGTCGGGTGCTTTAACTCACTAAGCTACTAGATTAGCAAGGAGTTATGTTTTGAAAACAAGTGAAAATTAGAAGGAATCTGTATTATCATCGGAGTTGGTAACGATCGACCATACGTAGATAACTTTCACGAACTGCAAAACTGGAAATCAACAATATCAATCTAAGGTGGCTTCTTAAATAACAGGAATTCTCAAAATCATATCAGCCTAGATGGAGCTTGGAAATTTAGAAATTAAACACTTTCAATTTCTGGAAAAGATATTTTTCCTCGAGCTGGTCGGGTGCGGAAAGAAGAAGACCGAAGACCTGAGGTTCGATTCTCATCGGAGCGAAGGAGTAATATCTTTATTCAGAAATTAAAAATTTTCAATTTACAAATTTTCAAACTCCAACTTGTCTGAAATGACGTTAAGAATTTTTGTTATTTGAGGAGTTATCTACATATGATCGATCGTTACCAACTCCGATGATAATACAGATTCCTTTTAATTTAACTTATATTCAAAACATAACTTCTTGCTATAAAAAGCGTTTATCTGAAAAAAGTATCTCCCTTCAATCTCTCTAGTAGCTTAGTGGTTCAAGCACCCGACCGGCAATCGGAAGACGTGAGGTTCGATTCCCACCGGAGCGAAGGAAAAAGATCTTTTTTCAAAAATCGAAAATTTTTAATTCATGAATTACAAGTCGTACAGACTAATGGAGATATTTTCCCCTGGTTATAAACGCCAGAATTATTATCCCAGTCTACTTTAAGTGCGAAAAGCGCGACTGCAAATTACCAACGGTGTTTTACATATAAATTTATAAGCGACTCTTGTCTTCCCTGTCCATTCACCATTTTTTTTCTTCCTCACTTGCTGCAGAAGTGCGAAAATCGGCCAACGGCATAGCCAAAGCCACTGACCTGGCACTATGTTGGTACTTTATCGTTTAATATCCTGAGTGGCTATATAGAACACATAACATTTACCATGTTGCGCTAATTGTATTCTCGCAAAAGTCAGCGTACCTACGTGATGTTTTCATGAATTTCGACGATTTTATATGTACATGTGCGATACATATGTCAGTTATATTTAGAGTGTAGATATGTCCAAGGTAGAAACAAAAACGTCAAATAAATTAATGAAAATCGTGAACTGTTGGATGACGAATAAATATTTGCCGGCTTTTGCTGTTTAATTAGAGATCCGAGCAAATATGATGCTAATTTTTGAATAATCAATGAATTGCACCAATTACGTTTCATAAATCCAGGGCTGACAATTATTTATTATTGCTCCGTGTTTGACCGATTAAACGTTTAAACAATTTGAATAATTTATAAGTTTAACCCACTTTACATTAAACCTGTAAAAAAGTTTATTTGGTTACACTTTTTACTAGAAAAAGCCAAAAAACAAATTATCAACCAGAAAGATAAATTTTCTACCCAAAATATTAATTTTTCACCAAAAAAACAAACAAATTTTGAACTGAAAAAGATTATTTTGCACAAAAAAATCGTATGGTTGAATTTGCAGTTGAAAAATAGTATATTTGGATACAAGATGCCAAATGGACGGTTTGCTCACTGCGAGTGTGAAGGCCGAGCACGAACTTGAAGGCGAGGCGTCTTCACACTCGCAGTGATCAAACCACCCATTTGGCCTCTTGTAACCAAATATACTATTTTTCAACTACAAATTCTAAAAAATTAATATTTTTGGTAGAAAATTCATCTTTCCAGTTGAAATTTTTTATTTGGCTTTTTCTTGGTCAAATGGGCGGTTTGCTCACTGTGAGTGTGAAGAGCCAGCACGTCTCGCCTTCAAATTCGTGCTGGGCCTTCACACTCGCAGTGAGCAAGCGTGAAGAATTTTGCTCACCGTTAAGCATTTTTTTAACCGATGTTGGGGATTTCGCTCATCGTTTCCACATGTATGTGTGAATAAAAATAATGTTTAGTCATAATAGAACAAATTTTTAACAAAATAGCAAAATCCTTGAAAAAAAAACAGAATAATTTTAATCAAGCTGTTAGATTTTTAAGCAAAAAAGATTAAATTTCGACTGAAAATGACGAATTTTCAAACGGAGGAGACAAATTTTCAAATAAAAAATATCAATTTTCTACCAAAACTATAATAGTTCTTCAGCTATTCCAGTTTTGGTAGAAAATTGATCTTTTTAAAGTAAGAAAGTTGATTTTTGCACGAAAAAACTAATTTTCAACAAATAAGTAAATTCTCAGCCAGAGATGAATCTTGGTCAGAAAAATTAATTTTTGACAAATTAGTCCAACATTTGAAACTTTCAACCAACTAGTAAATTTTCATCCAAAACAGTTAAAGTAATAAAAAAAAAACTAGTTTCAACAAAACAGTTTAATTTTTAACCGAAAAGATAAAATTTCAACTAAAATTATGAATCTTCATAAAAAAAATTCATTATTAACAAATATTTAACCAAAAATGGAATATTTAAGTTTTGGACAAAAAAAAATTAATTTTCAACCAAATGAAGAAGCGGTTTTCAAAAAAATAGGTTAATTTTCAACTGAAGAGATGAATTTTTTGATAAAATAATGGATCTTCAACAACAACGAAAATGCGTTTTTAACCAAGTAGTTGAACTTTCAACCAAGCACTTAAATTTTAAACTAGAAATGATAAATTTTGAACGAAAAATGTCGAAACTGATATTTCTAACGAAAACCATTTTCATTTAAAATCAAAAACGTTTGAATTCAACAAAAATGGTTAATTTTCAATAAAATAGTTGACTTAAAATATGTTAAAATTGGCAATTTTTAGAAATGCCTGATTTTTCTGATTATTTATTTTTCTACTTGGAAAATGTAAAAATATTGGGAAATATTGGAGACGGTTAAAAGAGGTTTTTCAAGAACTTTCAGAACTTTGGGTGAAATTAAAAAATGCCTTTCAAATTTTTGGAAATTTTTTAAACTCCTAGAATATCTTGAATCTCTTCGAAACTTCAAAACTTTTTAAATTTTTATTGGAAAAAATATATTAAATAAATTTTAAAAACAAAAAATCATTTTTAATTTTTCCAGGACTGTTGAAAAAATTCTTTTATTCTCTTTAAACTTTTTAAAATACCAGCAAAGATTAAAAAAATAACTTTTTAATTTATTGAAGGTTTAAATTATTCTTGAATCTTGCAAAATTTTAAAAATTTTCTTTAAAATGTTCTACGCCCTTTTTCGAAAATTTAAGAAATCATTCGCAAGGTTTTGTAATTTTTTTAAATTTTCTCTCAGAATTAACTTCCAAAATGAAAAATCATTTGAAATTTTTCAAGAAATCTTACTAAAATTTTTTTATTCTTTTGAAACACCAAAATTTTTGAAAACTTTTTGCTTTCAAAATCCTGAAAAATCTACACTAAAAAAAATTGTGAGATCTTCTTAAATCTTAAATTATCTTGGAATATTCATATGTATATCTTCTAGATCTTCTGAATATATTTTGAAATGATTCTAATTTTTCCTAAATTTAAAAAAAATTCTCTAATTTAAAAATTTTTTCCGTCAAATCTTCCCTATACTTTTTTGACAATTTTGAAAATCTATAGAAATGTTTTAATCTTTTGAAAGATTTCTGAATATTCTCTTCAAATTAATTTTTCAAAATGAAAAACCATTTGAAATTTTTCAGGGAATCATACTAAATTTTTTTATTCACTAAAAATATTTTAAAATTCTGAAAAACCTTCTGTTTTAGAATTCTCAAAAAGCTACATCTAAAAGAAAATTTTGAAATATATTTGAATATTCAATTATTTTTTAATCTTTTCAAAACTTCTAATCCTTCTAAATATCTTTCAAAATGATACGAATTTTTCCCTAATATTAAAACAAATTTTTCATAATTAAAAAAATTTCCCGCAAGTCTTCGGGTTTCTTTTTGATAATTTTGGAAATCTTCTGAAATGTTTCTAAGGCCTTTTAAATATCCTCTAAAGATTAATTTTTCAAAATAAAAAGTCTTTTAAAATTTTTCCAGGAATCTAAAACAAAATTTTCCATTCTCTTAAAACATTTCCAATCTTCACAAGTTTTAAATTATTTTCTAATCGTTTCGAAACTTCTAAATATCACTAAAAATTGCCCGAATTTTCTCTTAAATTCTGTAATCTTGCAAAATTGAAAAATCTTGCTTTAAAATCTTTTACAATCTTTTTCTAAATTTCACGAAAACGTTTCAAAGGTTTTGAAATATTGTTCAATCTTGTTTGAAAATTAATTATTCAAAATAAAAAATCATTCGAAATTTTCTCAAGTATCATAAAAATTTTTTTGAATTCTCTTAAAACCTTTCAGAATTCTTCAAAGATTCTTTTTTCGAAATTTTCAAAAATCTACGTTTGACTTTGAACGTGTTGAAAAGGAGAAAGGATTATGAAATTACAAAAAAAAAATAATAAATAAATATAAATGAAAATAAATACAAAATAAAAAAAAAGCAAAGGAATGGTGAAATTAAAAAATTATAATCAAACAAATTGAAGCAGAAGACAACCTTCAGAGCTCCTGGAGATGCGGAAATACCCTGGAAATCTTCCAATTACACCTGGATTAAATTGTATACCACAATTCTGTTTCTATGCTACCTAAAGAGAATATATCGTACTTTTTATGACTAAAATTATTTCAAGTTGACAACAACAACGTCGATACGGAATTGCAGATTTATACAAAAAAAAACCCTCAAATGAGACGAATTATTGAAATTTGTCATTAAAAATTTATCCTTTTTCGATGAAAATTCAACTAGTTGCTGAAAGTTGAACTACTTTATTGAATATTGAGTTTTCTGGTTGAAAAATCTTGATTCTAGTTTAAAATGGTTTCATAGAAAATGTAACTATTTTCTTGAAAATTAGTCTTTTTTTTTGGTTGAAAATTATTTTTTTTCAACTGAAAATTTAACTATTTTATTTTTGATGAAAACTTGTGTTTCTCAGTTGAAAATTGATCTTTTTTGTTGAAAATGGAACTATTTTGTTGAAAAATTGACCTATTTTGTTGAAAATTAGTACTTTTTTATTGTAAATTATTTTTCTAACTGAAGAGTAACCTATTCCATTTCTGATTGTAAATTTATCTTTTTCAGTTGAAAATTAATCTTTTTGGTTGAAAAATTTGTTGTTGCTTTTGTTGGCTGAAAATTAATTTTTTTCAGAAAATTTAAACATTCCATTTTTTATTGTGAATTCATCTTTTCCAGTTGAAAATTTGACTATTTGGTTGAAAAAATAATATACTCAATTGATAATTAAACGGTTTTATTAAAACTATACTTTTTGGTTGAAAAGTCAACTTTTTTGTTAAAAATTCATCTTTTTGGTTGCGGAGTTAACTATTTTGTTGAAAGACATTGTTTTTTATTTTCAAATTTATTTTTTAACAGAAAATTCACCCATTCCAATTCAACCAATTTTGTTAAAAATTTGTCTTTTTGTCTGAAAATTAATATTTTGAGTGGAAAATTAAACTACATTGTTGAAATGCTCTGTTAGAAATTAATTTTTTGGATAGAGCTGCATATTTTTTGTTGCAAATTCATCTCTTTGGTTAAAAATTTAACTAATTTGTTGAAATTAAATTTCTCTCTTGGCTGAAGAATCTTTCTTTGTTGAAAATTCAACTGTTTTGTTGAAAATTAGTTTTTTTCTTGCTTTTAAAATTTTGCATATTTGTAGAATCTTTATCAGTTTTCATTCTCAATGCAAAAATCAGGTCGGAATTTGGTTTTTTTTTTTTTAGAAAATTAATTTTTTAAACCAAAATAGAAGAATTTTCAACAAAAAAGATTAATTTCCTACCCAAATAGATGAATTTTCAACAAAATACATGGATTTTCAACGTATAGTAGAATGTTTAACGTATAAAGGATGAATTTGGAATAAAAAATAAAATGGTTTAAGTTTAAGATAGAGAAAAATAATTTTCAAACAAAAAAAGGTGGCCAACAAAATGGTTAAGTCTTCAAATAAATTTATCAATTTCTTACCAAAATAGTTTAATTTTAACCAAAAATATGTATTTCTAACACACAACTTTATTTTCAAACGAATAGTTTAATTATTTACCAAATTTTCAAGCTGAAAGACGAATTTTCTACAGAACAGTTGATTTTTCAAGAAAAAATTTAATTTGCGATTAAGTAGTTACATTTTTAAATGAATTGATGAACCTCCAACGAAAAAACATGAATTTTCAACAAAGTAGTTCTACTGTAAACCAAGTAGTTGATTCTTAATGAAAAAATGTATTATTAACAAAATATGTAACAGGTAATATTTCAACAAGAAATTTTTTAATTTTAAAGAAGATGAATTTTCAACAAAATATAAGAATTTTCTATGACAAAAGGTTAATTTAAAAATAAATGGAATAGTTACATTTTTAGCGGGGAAAATTAATTTTCAACAACAAGCAAAAACGAATTTGCATCAAAATAGTTCAATCTTCTACCTGAAAGTCGATTTTTTAACCAAGAAGAATAATTTTCTATTGAAAAAAAAGCATAAATTTTTAATCAAGTACTTGAATTTTCAACTAAAAAACACGAATCTTTCATTAATAGTCGAATTTTCAACTAAAAAAGGTAAATATTCAATCAAAAATGGATTAGTGAAATTTTTCGTTATAAATTTGTTTAACAAAATTGTTGTATTTCTAATATATTATTCAAGTTTTTAATCAACAATTCGAATTTTTAATGGTTAGATTTGACAACCAAAAAATAATTCTCTTTTTACCAAAAATAGTTTCGTTTACTTAGAGTCATATCTCGGAAACCTGCGACGATTTTTGAAGTGTAATTGGCTTAAATTAAACTGTAACTTAGTAAATTATTTTAAAAAACATAACTGAAATTAACAGGAATTGATATTTGAATTTTGTCTTAAATTCAAGCCAATAATACTTCAGAAACCTTCACGCGTTTCCAAGATAGGACAACAAATTTCCAAGCGTCTTCTGCGTCGAATTTACGTTAGCGATTACCACTGTCGTCCAGACACTTTTAGTCATATGTCGGGAAAACATGAAGATTTTTCAAGTGGAATAGGCTTAATTTAAAGAAAAGAATTCAAAGATTACTTGAGATATTATGAGAAATTCTCGGCGATCAGTGCTATCGAAATCGTCGAGAATATTTTACATTTTGTATATTTACTTCAATTCTTGCTGTAACTTAGTAAATTTGTTAGAAAAATAAAATTGACGGAACGTAATCTTTAAATATTATTTTCAATCCGAGTCAATAACACTTCAAAACCTTCACGCGTTTCGAAGATAGGAAACAAATTTCCAAGCGTTTTTGCGTCGGACTTCAGTTGGCGATCACCACTGTCGGCTACACTTTTTTAGTCATATCTTGCACACGTGTGAAGGTTTTTGAAGTGTTATTAGCTCAAATCGAAGATGAAATTAAAAAAATTACATGAAATAATATGAGAAATTCTCGGCGATCATCGCTATCGAAATCATCAAAAATTTCTTATATTCTGTGTATTAACTTTAATTCGTGCTCTACCTTAGTAAACTTGTTAAAAAAAATAAAATTGACAGGACGTCATCTTTGAATTTTATTTTCAATTCAAACCAGAGACACTTCAAACACCTTCACGCGTTTCCAAGATATGGAAATTTTCAATAAAATGTGTTATTTATTATATTAATATAGCTTATGTTATGTTATTGTTATATAATAGTTGAACTTTAGGTAAAACAAATTAGTTTTCAATGAGAAAACGGATTTTCAACAAAATAGTTCAATGTTCAACCAAAGTGATACATTTTCAAATAAAATGATGAATCTTTAACTGGAATGGCTGAATTTTCAACAAAAAAGATGAATATTCAACCCTGAAGATTAATTTTCTACACAAAAAATATGAATGGAAATGATAACTTTTCAACCAATAGTTAAATTTTATAAAAAAAAAGAGATGAATTTTCAACAAACAATGGAATAGTTAAATGCTAACCAAACAAATTATTTATTAGCAAAACAACAAAAATCGGATTTTCAACCAAACAGTTCAATTTTCAACCAATGTTATGAATTTTCAACTAAAATGATGAATCTTTATCTGGAATAGCTGATTTTTTTTTAATTACACAAATTTTCAACGTCATAGTTCAATTTTTATATAAAAAAGATAAATTTTCAACCAAATTGTTTAATTTTTATCCAAAAATAACACATTCTTAACCAAAACTAAAATAATTGAATTTTCTATTTTAAAAAACTAGTTTCTAACAACAAAAATAACGAAATTTCAACAAAATAGGTAAATTTTCAACTGAAATAGTTAAATTTGTAGTTAGAAAATGTTTTTTTCAACAAGCTAGTTACATTTATAGAGATGAATTTCCAATTGAAAGGATAAATCTTTAACGAAAAAAATTAATTTTTGAAAAAGGAGTTTAACTTTTAACCTAGGAGTTCAATTTTCAACCAAAAAAGATGAATTCTCAACGAACAATGTAATATAGTTGTTATGTAAACCGAAAAAGATTGTAATTTTAACTGAAAAATAGTTGAATTTAATCAAAAAGACAAATTTTAAAGAAAGCCTGTTGAGTTTTCAAATAAAAAATACTTCAAAGTCAACAGAAAAAACAAATTTAAAACAGACTGTTGAATTTAAAAAAAAAATATGAATTTTCAACCAAGGATACTGATTTTCAACCAAAAAGGACGAATGTTCAACAAAACGCATGAAGTTTTTATTGAGAACAATAAAAGAAAAAAAAATCAGGCGAAAAGGGTACTTAACCTAATATTTTATTTACACTTCACTTTAACCAAGTTTCTTAAGTTTTAACTTGATCCTCTATAGTTTTTTCTCCCCTTCATCCACTTAAATGAAAATTCATTGCCTATAACAAATATTCTTCAGAAAAAAAAATTTAATCCACTTCGTTTACGAAAACTACCCTTCATAGGTTAGGTTTGTCAATTTTGATGGAAACTTTTATTCAATTTATTCATCTCTATGAACAATTAAAAAGATAGTTTATTGTACGATATATTTAGTTCGATAGCGCGCTTTTTTTGAAACTAATAGATATATAAATCAATTTTTTATAATAAATCAACTTTGTGGAAATAATCACAATTAATTTTCAAATCACAAAATATTCTTTTAGAGTGCAAGGTGAAATGATTATTTCATTTCACTCTTGAAAAATAAATTACTGATTTTAAATTAAAATGAAGGAATAAATTTTTTCACCAATGTAAATTTCAAATCATTCATAATATTTTTTTTTTGTACTTTGTGATTATTATATATTGTGAAAAATTGATTTGCGTATTCAATCATTTCAAATAAGCGTGCGATCAACATATGGGTCATTCCGCTTCTTCATAAATGCAATAACTTTGCTTAGACTAAATTAAAATTTTAATAGGCGTTTCTCATTCAGAAAAGATCAGCCCATTCATTGATATAAAAATTTTGAAAACATATTCTACTATCGTTCCAAAATTAATGACAATTTCGAAACCCCCTCATAATTTATCTTAACCTTTACCTTACGGTTAGCAGTGATTTTCAGTACCATTCGCGCTGGCCGTGCAGAATATTTCTCGACGGTAGTGTAATAAACCGAAACTTTAAAAAATCTCGATTGTTTCTCGTATCGACTCGATCGAGTGCACCAATAGTTTAAGTACACAAAAGGACATAAATGTTTCATACACGTTTCCAGTATACATCCAGCAGTTTAGAGGGTGATGGAAAGGGGGCGCTCGAGTGCTCCGCCAATATTAGATATGTGCAAAGTACCGTGGAGTCTTCCGGTCCGAAAATGCTGATCTTCGGGGTCGAACGTTTTGGTCAGTATGCGAAGTGGAATAGTTGGAGTGCATCGCGCGAATTACTCGCATTCCAATGCATCATCGACGGATTGCGCAGTTTCCGTTCCCTTCCTATTCCGGGCCCCATACAACCGCATTCAAATCCCATTGACCCAAAGCGACGGCGCCCACGTAACAATACTCATACGTCTCGTACGTCTCCGTTATGTGCCCCGCGCATTATTTACGTCGACAAGCCACTGCCTACCGTATAAATCGTCTCTATGTCCAGATTTATAGTAAAGGCGGAACCGCACTTTTTACACCCAAAATGCGACAGAAAAAGTATTCTTTCTCTTCTGCTTTCATATGAAAATATACCGAGTCAAAGTAAGTCCAACTCTGCCGTGATTGGGAAAAACACCGTCAACTGCAAACGATCGAAAAAGTTTTGTGTATCGTTGGAATCGTGGAAAAAAGATATACCTGTTTATTATTAATATATAATTGTTATTAATATATATATATAATATAATGTATAATTGGTAATAACACTAAAAATAATTATTTTTTAATTTTTAGAAAACAGCGTCAACTTCAAAAATCGGCCATTTAGGATTTGAGAGCGATTTGTAATTGACCGTTAACTGCAGGCGTAAAACATAGACGGCTGAATACCATGTCCGTGAAGTTAGCACATCAATAATTAAATAACCAACTTTTGTTCAATGGATTCGTTTGGATCGTTTGGTTCAATTTTCTCAAATTTCCCAAATTTTATAAAATTTGTGAAATTTTTGTAAAATTTGTAAAATTTTTGTAAAATTTGTAAAATTTTTATAAAATTTGTATAATTTTGTAAAATTTGTAAAAGTTTTGTAAAATTTGTAAAAATTTTGTAAAATTTGTGAAAATCTTGTAAGATTTGTAACATTTTTGTAAAGTTTGTAAAATTTTCTACAATTTGTAAAAATTTGCAAAATATTCCAAATTTGTAAAATATCGAAAAACTTGCAAACTCGTCAAAATTTCTAATATTTCTGAAATCATTCAAATTTCTGAATTAAATGTTCAAAATGTTTAAATTTCTAACGTTATTTAAATTTCTAGAATTATCAAAATTTCTAGAATGTTCCGAATTTTTTGAGTGATCAAAATTTCTAAAATTTTAAAAATATTCCAAGTCCAAAATATTGTCAACATTTCTAAAATTATAGAAACGTCTCAAATTTTCAAAATTTCTAAACTTTTTTTAATTTCTAAATTTATAAAAATTATAAAAATTTTTGGATTTTAGAAAATGTTCAATTTTCTCAAATTTCCCAAATTTTCTAAAATTTGTAAAATTTTCTAAAGTTTGTAAAATACACAAAATTTGTAAAACATTCCAAATTTACAAACTTATCAAAATTTCTAATATTTCTGAATTTTACAAAATGTTAAAAATTTCTCAAATCATTCAAATTTCTGAAATTGTTGTTCAAAATTTTGTAATTTCTAACGTTATTTAAATTTCTAAAATAATCAACATTTCTAGAATGTTCCAAGTTTTGGAAATTATCAAAATTTCAAAAATTTCAACAAAAAAAAACAACAAACAAACAAATACAAATCACATACTTCTGAAATATAATTCGTGAAAATTGAATAATTTCTAATTCCTCATTTTCAATAATCAAGAATTGTCAAATTTGACTCTTCACAATTGGACAACTTTGAATTGTCAATCTTTAAAATTTAGATTAAAAATTTTTTAAATTCATAGTTTCAAAATGATGCAATTTTGAAGTTTTAATATTAAAAATTCTCTCATTTTAATAATTTATATTTTTAATTTCATCAATTTAAAAGATTTAAAATTGAAAACTTTTCACATTTGATCCTCGTAATCATCACAATTTAAGGATTGTTCTACCTACATATTTCAAAATTAAAGATTTTTCAATTGTACATCTTCAAAATTAAAGAGTTTGAAATTGCAAATTATTAGCAATAAAGAATTGTCAATTGTAAGTCTTCAAAATCATTTTCGTAATCGACCTTTTTTTTAGCTATCTTCAAAAAATCTGTTAAACACTTCAGCACTTTCTAATAATAAAAATGAATCAGAAAAAAAATTTAGAAAGATCAAAGATTGTAAAATATATGAACAACTAAACTAAAAAATGATCATGTTTCAATTTTTAAAATTTTATTTTCACCAGTTTCTTATGTGTTAAATTTGATTCATTATTCTCATAAAATAAATTCTAAAAAATTAAATAATTTGAAAAAAAATCAAAAAAGGATTATTGAAAAGTGGTTGCCCCTAGATGTTCAACAAATTTGTTAATATCGGCTAAGAAAAGATTATAGTGTAAAAACAGAAATTAAAAAAATGTTAATAGATGAAAATAAGAAAGTTAGGAAAATAACAATTTTTTGGAATACGCAGTTTACGATCATGTAAAACCGAGCTGTATAAAAATCAAATCAAAATTATTTATACTTTATTATAGGGTCCTTATATACGCTAGTTTTCTAAATATTATTTTCCACTTCCAGAATTTTGATTCTTCGAATTCGCAGCAAAACAGTTACATTTTCAACGTAAAAGAGAATTTTCATATAAAATGACAAATCTTGAAAAAAAAATAATTTGTAAGAAAAGAGTTCAAAATTCAACCAAATAGTTGAATTTTGAACGAAAAAGTTGATTTTTCGACCAAGAAGATTAATTTTCCAAACAAAAAAAAAGAAATGATCAACAAAACACTTGAATTTTTAACCAATTTGAATTTTTAACTAAAAAAGATTAATTTTCAACAACAAAAAGTCAACAATTCTGCAATTATATTTCTGGTTGCAAATTCATCTTTCTTGGTTGAAAATGTTTTTTTTTGTTGTTTGTTCCAACAATTTCGTTAAAAAATCATCCTTTTTAGTTGAGGAATCGTCTTTTTGTTTTGAACATTTAACTATTCTGGTAAAAAATGCCAAAATTTGGTTAAAAATTCATTCTTTTGGTTAAAATTCGTAACTTTGGGTTAGAAATTTAACTGTCTAGTAAAAAGTTCGTCTTTTTGACGTGAATATTTAACAATTTGGTTGCAATTTCTCTTCTAGTTCGACTGAAAAATTGTTTGTGATGAAAATTCAATTATTTTGTTAAAACTTTGTCTTTTATTTTGAAAATTGATCTGTTTTGATAGAAAATCAACTTTTTTGGATGGAAATATCACATTTTAGGCTGGAAATAATTCTGTTTTTAATGAGAATTCAATTATTTTGTTAAAAATTCTTCTTTTTTTAGTTGAATTCAACTGTCTTTAATGTAAAATTAATATTTTTTTTATATATCAACTTCTACCTTTTTTGTTAAGCATTCATCTTTTTTGATTGAAAGTTGAATTACTTAATTAAAAATTCATTTCTTTGTTCGTTTGTAGATTCATCACTTTAACTGAAAAATTATCCTCTTCATGATAAATGCACCAATTTTGTTGAAAATGCTTATTTATTGAAATAAGAACCTTTTAAATTTTTTCTTGAGAATTTATATTTTTTGGTTAAAAATGTTATTATTTGATTAAAAATTAATTTACTTTTTTACTCAACATTTTTTGTTAAAATTTAGGTGGAAAATTTAACTATTTTGCTGAAAATTGTTATTTTTATATTGAAAATTAATTGTTATGGTTGAAAATTCACATTTTTCGGTTCAAAATCAAACTGCCTTGTGAAAAATTCGTATTTCTTATTTAAAATATGAACCATTACATTTTTTGATATTTTTTTTAAAATTTTACTACTTACTTCAAGGTTGCGCTTCCTTGTTCAAAATTGATTTTTTTGATTGGAAACTCAACTATGCGTTCAAAAATTTATCCCTTTAAATAATTTTCAATTTATAATTCAAAATTAGAAAATTAATCATTTAGGAAATATTTCAAAGTGGTATCATTGAAAAGAATCTCTTTCAAAGCATCTTTTTTTTAATCGCTCAAATTTCTGTTTAAGATTCTCAAAAAGTGCATCAAAACCTTGTTCAAAAAGGAGGGAAAAATACAACATTTGGTCCAAACTCTGGATTTTCGATTTTTTAACGGATTTTCCAAATTTAAGTGGAAAAAGGAAGAAGATTAAGTAAAAAAGGGCCAGATTCTGATCTCTGTAGTAACGTACCTTTAGAGCCCTAACTCCTCTTGAGAGTGTGACGTAGTTGATGAATGGCCAAGCCTAATTTATTTGATAATTCCAAATTGGTCCTTCGAGCCGGATTTGGCTTCTGCCCAGAGATGTTGCTTTCAATCAGAGTTTGGTGCCTATTAATCTTTCAAGTAGGATGATCCAAGTCCTCGATCGTCCTGGGTGATAAGTTGGCGTTGGAGGAATTTAGTGTGGAATCGATCCAGCGGTGTGAACGTGGTTTTAGCCTTCGCATCGTCGCCAACAGCCAAAGCCCTCCACAGTCTGGACCCCATATGTCACCGGATCGATTCTATGTTATCAATTCCAAATGCAGATAAGCTAGAGCCTCCCACATGGCATATATTTACTGCGATCAGCCTCGCTAACCTGCACCACCATTGGATCCAAGAAAAAAATAAAGGAAGTGTTTTCTGAGTTGCGTCATTATCGCATTAGTGAACCATATATGGCTGAACAGCTGTTCTTATGCAAGAGATTGAATCCTGCCATTAGTATTAATTTGTGTGCGAACTGTGACGAACGATGAATTTGTGAAGCTCTCCACCTGGGGTGATTGCTGACGAGATTGATCAGCGACGCGTGTCGGGCCAATTTTGCATTTTCCCTGCATGTTATAAATTTTTCTTTTTGGTATAAAAACATAATTACACCTAGAAGATAAATGTTATTGAAAAAAATGTTTGTTTTTAAATTTATTTTCAATACTTTTAGTGACTAGAGTCATGCACAGTTTTATCAAAAGCTTGTATTGGAAGAGCTTACGTGAGAAAAATTTGTAAAAAATGTTAAATCCGGTAGGTATTCATTTAGCAGAAATTTCAATTTACCGAAATCTCACCCCCCCCTCAACCCAAAAAAAAAGAAAACTAGATTATAACTAAAAATGTAGTGTTTTTTAAGTTACGTCTAGATTGTTCCAAGAAAATCATTAAATTGATACAAGCGATTTCACTAAATCTACATATATTACAATTTAGAGCAATTTCAACAAAATATATGAATTTAACTAATCAAATTAATTATTAACCAGAGAAATGAATTTTTAACAAAAGAGATTATTTTCTACCAAGAAAAGTGAATTTTTAACAAAATACATAAAGTTTCAAATAAAAAAGTTAAATTTAAAGTTTGAAAAATTATTTTCAACCTGAAAAAACGAAATTTCAATAAAATAGTTAAATTTTCAAGCAAAGAGATGAATTTTCAACCAAGAAGATTAATTGTCTTAGAAAGGGACAAATTTTCAACAAAATGGATGAATTTTCAACCAAATAGTTCAGTTTTAAACTCTAAAAGATAAATTTGGAACCCAAAATGAAAGAATAAAATTTTGAATAAAAAAAATTGATTTTGAACAGTGAATCAATAAATTTTTAACAATATAGTTCAATTTTCAACAAAAGTTATGAATATTTGACCGAAAAATAATCCTGAAAAAAAAGTGTAACAGTTGATATTTCCACCAACAAATATTGAAATTTTTAATCAAAAACAATTTAATTAAATGAAAAAAATTCGAATTTTCAATAAACTACTTCATTCCTTGACCAAAATCAGAATAATTTCAAACCAAAAAAGAGAGCTTTTAAACCAAAAATATTTTTCTGTCAATAGAGAGAAAAATTTGATCCTCAATGTTGAATTTTTAAGTCAAAAAGACAAATTTCCTTCAAAAAAGTTGTGTTTTTAACCCGAAGATATAATTTTTTACAACAAATTTAATTTACAAAACAACTAGTGCATTTTGAATTAAAAAGGAAAACAAGTTTTCAAGAAAATAAATTAATTTTAAACTAAAAACGGTAAACATTTAAGCAAAAATAGAATTATTTTGCAGTTTGAAGGAATGACTTTTTGACCAAAAAGAAAACATATTTTCAAGAAAATAGTTAAACTTTCGACCAAAGAAAAAAGAATTTTTCACTAAAATGATAAATCTTTAACAAAAAGGAGAAAAATTCCAATTTTCAATGAACTATATACATTTTTAACAACAAAAAAACTACATTGTCATGCACAAAAATAAATCAATCTTTTGTGAAAAAAATTGTTTTCGACAAGACAAAAAAACGAATTTTTAACATTATAGTTAAATTTTTAACCAAAGAAATAAATTTTCAACCGAGCAGATGAAACATCATCTAATAAAATTACTTTTCCACCAAAAAAAAATATTTTCAACAAAAAAATGGAATAATTAAATTGTCAATTAGAAAAAAATGATCTTCAATTAAAAAAAAATGTCGAACAAAACAGTGAAATTTTCTACTAAAAAAAAAAATTTCAACTAAGAAGATCATTTTTTCATCAAGAAGATCAATATTTTTCCACAGAAGACGAATTTTCAACAAAATAGTTTAATTTTCAATTTCAATAATTTTCATATTTTTAGTTCGAAAACATAATTTTTAACAACAAAACATAACAATATTCAACTAAATAGTTTAATTTCCAACTAAAGGAATTAATTTTCAACCAAAAGGAATTTTCTACAAAATAGTTCAGTTTTCAACCAAGGACATGAATTTTTAATCAAAAAAATTAATCTTTCACTAAAATAGATGGATTTCAACAAAAAAGGAAAATCTTAAATTCTCAGTTTGAAAAAATTAATTTTCAATTTAAAAAAAATCGTTCGGAACAAAACAGCTGAATTTTCTACCAAAAAACTAATTTTTAACCAAAATCATCAATTTTCAACCAAGTAAATTAATTTTCTACAAAAAATACGAATTTTCAACAACGACAGTAATTTCAATCAAAAATGGAATAGACATATTTTCAGCTTAAAAGCATAATTTTTAACAATTTTTTTTTGCAAAGAAATATTTAAGTCTTTAAGTGAAGAAATTAGTTTTTAACCAAAAAGACGAATTTGAACCAAATGGAAGAATTAAATTTTCAGTTAAAATAATTGATTTTTAACCATAAATGAATGCATTCTTTACAAAATTCCCTGAAAAAAATGTTTACAAAACCTTTCTTGTTATTTTATTTATGGTTTTGATTTGAATGACTATAATTTTCAGAGAATTAACGAGAACTTTTAATACTGATATATATTGTACTTTTAGAGACTTTTTATGAAGAAAAATTGACCATAACTGTCAAAGCCAAAGGAGTTATGTGCATATGAATAACTATCGAGCTAATCTGCCAACTGCACGTACCATTTTAAAAAATCGGATGATGATTAACCCCGGTAGAGATTTTTGGATAAAATTTACCTTGCATAATTTACCATATCTTAGGTAATATTTGCAAAAAAAAATTTTTTTGTGAATTTATTCAGGGGTTATCTAAAAATTACGTGAGACAATTTCCATTAACGAAGTAATTTAACTTTTAATCAACTAGTTGAACTTTTAATAAAAAAATATGAATTCACAGAAATCAATGTTATAGTTGATATTTTAACCAAGGGAAGATTTTCATTTTAACTCAATAACAGTTACATTGAACCGAAAAAGACGAATTTTCAATAAAATAGTTGAATCCTCAAACAAAACAAATTAACTTTAAATAAAGATGAAATTTCTTCCAGAAGTGATGAATTTTCAACCAAGAAAGATTTTTCGGTCAATAAAGAAGAAACTTTCATTCAAAATGCTGAATTTTTAAGCCAGAAAGATAAGATTTCCATACAACAATAACAGTTTTCATTAAATAGCTGATTTTTTTTAAGAAAAAGATTAATTTTTGATCAAGAAGATTAATTTTCAACAAAGAAGATGAATTCTCAACCAAATACTTCAACTTAAAACCAAATAGTTGAATTTTTTACCAAGAACATTGATTTTCTATGAAAAAGACGAATTTTTAAGGAAAACAATAAAAAAGTTTTTAACCGAATAATTGAGTTTCCAAGCGAAAAGATTCATTTTCTAACAAACAAGGCCAATTATACTGAAAAGGATGAGTTCACCAGCCCAAAATAAAATAATTAAATTTTTATTAAAAAAAATTAATTTTTAACAAAGAAGAAACTAATTTTATATAAAACAGTTGCGTTTTCTACGAAACATTTGAATTTTCTACTGAATTGTCGAATTTGCCATTAAATAAGACCAATTTTCTACAAACAATTTTAAAATTTTAACCCGAAAATATTAATTTTCAATAAAAAAAAGTTAATATACAGCCAAGCAGTTAAATTTTCAACCAAATTTTTAAATTTTAACAACAAAATAAGAATTTCTAACAAAGTCGTTTAGTTTTCAACCTTAAATATAAATTTGTAACGAAAAATGTGATACTTGATATTTAAACTATGAAATATTTTTATTTTGAATCAAAAATAGTTGAATGTAACCAAAAAAGACAAATTTTCAACATACAATCTTGAATCTCCAGCTTGGACAGGTTAATTCTCAACACAACATTTATGTTTTCAACTAAAAAAATTGATTTTCATCCACAAGAAAATTGTTTTCAACAAAATATATAAATTATCACCCAAACAGATAAATTTTCGACTGAGAAGAATAATGTTCTACCAAAAAAGACGAATTTTCAACAAAATACAGAAATTTTCAACCAAGTAGTTGAAGTTTTAAATAAAAAATACGAATATTCTACAAAAAATGAAATAGTTAAATTTCCAATTGAAAAAATTAATTTTCAACTAAGACGAGTTGAATTTTCAACGCAAAATGTAATAGTTGATATTTCAAGAAAAAAAGTTTTTATCATCAATTTAAAACATTCGATTTTATTTTAAAAAAGACGCATTTTCAACCAAGTGCATTCTATTCGAAGAAGAACGAATTTCCAATCAGATAGATGAATTTCTAACTCAAAGAGTAAATTTTTGTTTGCAAAAACTGGAACAGTTGAATTTAATAAAAAAATCAACAAAATACTTAAATCTTTGGCCTAAGAAATTTAAAATAAATTAAGCCCAGATCATTTTCGTGAAATTAAATTTATTTTTAATTTACACTAAACGAAAGCTCCCAATGTAGAGAACCAAAATGCAACTTCAAAATACAGCACTTTGAAATGCTGCACTTCTAACTGCTGCACTTTAAACTGTTTCACTTTAAACTGCTTCACTTCGAACTGAAGCTCTTTAAACTACAGCATTTTGAACTGCAGTATTTTAAACTACAGCAATTTGAATTACAGCTCTTTAAACTGCTGAAAATCAGACAGCAACGTTTTAAACTGTAGCACTTCAAACCGATGCACCTAAAAATGTCTTACTCTGAACTACAGGTCTCTAAGCTAAAACATTTTTAGCATTCGCACTTAGTCTCCTGAAATTCAAACTGTAGCCTTTTTAACAGCATAACTTCAAACTGAATCACTTGAAACTGCCGGTCTTCAAAATACAGCACTTTAAATTACGTCACATTAAAATTCATGATTTGAAACTTTTGCACTATAAAATACAGCATTTTAAACCACAAGACTATAAACTGCTGCGCATTAACCAGCAGCGTTTTAAATTGCAGCACTTCAAACGAGAAAACTGAAAAATGCCACACTTCAAACTACAGCACTTCAAGCTGCAGCACTTTAAACTGCCGCACTTCGAACTGCAGCACTCTAAACTACAGCATTTGAAACTACTGCACATTGAACTGCAGCGTTTCAAACTGTAGCATTTTAAACTGCAGCATATTAAACTGCAGAATTTCAAACTGTGGCACTTCAAACTGTCGCACTTCCAACTGCACCACTTTCAAATAAGATTTTAAACTGCAGCACTTCAAACTGCTGCGTTTCAAACTGTAGATTTCAAACTAAAAAATTTAAAAATGCGCACTTGAAACGTGAGAACATTAAACTGCGGCACTTTTATCAGCGCTTTAAACTACACTTTAAACTGCTGCACATTAAATTGTAGAGTTTTGAGCTATAGGACTTCAAAAGTCAGTACCCCAAACTGTAACAATGAAAAATTCTGCACTTTGAACTACAGAACTTGAAACTGCAGCACTTTGAACTACAGCCCTTTTAACAGCAGATCTTCAAACTACAGCCCTTCAAACTGCAGCGCTTCAAAATGCATCAATTTGAACTGCAACATTTTATACCACAGCATATTAAAATACAAAAATTTTAAATGCTGCACATTAAACTGCAGCATTATAAACTGCAGCATTTCAAACAGTAACACTGAAAATTGCCACACTTCAAACCACATCACTTTGAACTGCTCCACTTTCAACTGCAGAATTATGAAATGCAGCACTGTGAACTACAGCTCTTTTAGCTATAAAACTTTTTAATTAGCACTTCAAACTGCTATGCTTCAAACGGCTGTTTTTTTAACAGCAGGGCATCAAACTGAATCACTTGAGACTGACATACTTCAAAGTACAGCACTTTAAACTATCAAAATTCAGGATTTCAAACTTCTGCCCTATAAAATACAGCATTTTAAACAACAAAACTATAAACCGCTGCTCATTAAACAGCAACGTTTTAAACTGCAGCAAATCAAACAGGAAAACTGAAAAATGCCACACTTAAAACTACAGCACTTCAAACTACAGCACTTCAACCACATCACTTAAAACTGAAGCAATTGAGACTTTAATACGTTAAAATGCGGCACTTCAAACTGCAGTATTACAAACTGCAGCATTTTAAACTGCCGCACTTTAAACTGCAGCACTCCTAACTACAGCATTCGAAACTGCAGCACTTTAAACCATAGAAATTAAAAATTGAAACTGCCGCACGTTGAACTGCAGCGTTTCAAACTGTAACATTTCAAACCGAAAAGCTTTGAAATTCCGCACTTTAAACTGCAGCATTTTAAACTACAGTGCTTTAAACTGCAGCGCGTTAAGCTTCAGCGTTATGAACTGTAGAATTTCAAACAGTAACACTAAAAAATGCCGCACTTCAAACTACATCACTTTAAACTGTAGCACTTCAAACTGCAGTATTTTGAACTGCAGCACTTTAAACTGCAGCACTTTAAATTACAGAATCTGGAACTGCAGCACTTCAAACCATAACAATTTAAAATGCAGAACTTGAAACTTCCGCACATTGAACTGCAGCGTTTTAAACTGTAGCAATTGAAACTGAAACACTTTAAAATGTCGCACTTCAAACTGCTGCACTTCAAACTACAGCACCTTAAAGTGCAGAACTTTAATCTGCAGACCTTTTAACAGCAAGTCTTCAAACTACAGCCCTTAAAAACTGCAGCACTTTAAAATGCATGAATTTAAACTGCAAAATTTTGAACTACAGCACCCCAAACTGCAACAATGAAAAATGCTTCACTTTAAACTACAGCACTTTGAACTGCAGCCCTTTTAACAGCAGGTCTGCAAACTACACCCCCTCAAACTGCAGCACTTTGAAATGCATCAATTTCAACTGCAACACTTTATACTACAGCACATTAAAATACAAAAATTTAAAATGCTGCACAATAAACTGCAGCGTTATGAACTGCAGCATTTCAAACAGTAACACTGAAAATTGCCACACTTCAAACTACAGCACTTCAACTGCATCATTTTGAACTGAATCAATTTAGACTGCAGCACTTTGAACTGTCGCACTTCAAACTACAGCCGTTTCAATTATAGCGCTATAAGCTTCAGCATTTTAAACTGCAGCACTATAAACTGTCAGACTGATGTGTCACCTGATTTTCTTGTAAAAAAAAACAACATATTTTATCGCTGAGACGTTCTGCGAATTGAAGTGCTGAACCTGTATGATTTGAAATAAATTTGATCATAAATATTAAGGAATTTAAAAATATTTCGAAGAGGCGCTTTTTCTGTGCTTAACAACATTTTTCTGTATGTGCAACTTTCATCAAAACTGTAAAAATATCTAAAATTCAATTTTCAAGTTGAGAATAATATCTCAAATCTTAAAAGTGTCTCTTTTCAAAGTTCCAAAATGTTGTATAGCTCCAACTTATAAAAATAGAAAAAATAGAGTCTAAGATCCTCTTGAGGAAGCGTCAGAACCCTCAATAGATCTCAATCTCAATATCTGAAGGTGTCAATTTAAAACAGAAATGGATAAAAAAATATGAAAAGTGCTTCTAGTTATCCTCTCCCAAAATTGGCTTACCATATAACTTGGCTGTCAGTTGTTGTCTCTAGTTTGGCTTTCCATTTACCACTCTAGTGTGCGAAACAGATGACTGGCCATAGTGTTTAGTCAGGCTGTCGCTTAGTCCAGCTTACACTTGCAAATGTATTCGGAATCCTATAGGAGGCATGCATTAATGGATATGGATGTCTGCAGGGCGTCAGAGAAACTAGCCGAATAACACCACCGACGATGTTACATTCCAGGACGTTACTAGTTTCCGCTCCTGTTTATATTCCACCTGTGCCGCGAAATTGCGGCACTGAATTGAAGCATTGAAACATCAGATCGTATAAGCCAAAGAGAGCCTCTGATCTGCATGCGATGGATACAGGTAAGAGCTGTAATGGAGTATCCTACCAGTCTCTCTGTTATTTTGGCATATGTTCAAGCAGAATGGACTCTTAGAGGCTAAGGGGTCATGGATCCATGGGTTGAGGCCTTCGAAACATTTAGGAAGGGGTGGATAACATTGCACTGGAAAGAGGTTTTCGCGCCATCATCCTGGCAACGAGCCCGTACTCGATCCAAGTCCGGAGACAAAGGATCCACTTCGTCACAGAATCCCTTCCTCAGGAACTAGAAAAGAAAATAGTTTTCTCGCTTCGGAAGACACTGATCATGATTCTAAATCCATAGAGATAAAAGTAGATGGGCAAATTTCAAACAATTTTGTAAAGACAGAGAATAGTACAGAACCACATCAAACACCGCGATATCTAACCGCTGCATATCGTTCTGATTGTCAACTTCAGATCCACATGATCCACTTTTCCTGACCAAAAATTAAGGTTTACATTGTACTAGATCTAAGTCTGAAGAAAACGGATCCACATCATAATAGAATCTCTTTCTCACGAACTAGCAAACTAAATAGTTTTCTCGCTTCGAAAGACACTAATCATCATTCTGATTCATAGAGATAAACCTAGAAGAACAAAGGGCCTAGCCCGTACGTGAAAAGTGCTCTTGAGCCTTATCCAATCGTACTTGGTCCTATGTGTACTTTACCAAAAGAAAATACTCCCCTGAAAGTGTTTAGCCTTTGAACCTTGAAGATGAAATTTCAAGGTCACGTTTATGGTTCTCAGTTTTTTGCGTATATATCTCGGACTGTTTTTGACGGATTTTAATATACCTGAGGTCATATTGAAGATCTCCTAACAATACATTGAATACATTTTTTCAACAATTTTCGGCGGCAAATTTAAATTTTTACAGACATTCGAATATTTTAAGTAGGATTTTCTCGGAAACATAAACACATACATTAGCGACAACTTTTACACAGTTTGCTTACATATCAAGTACTCATTATGAATTTTTTTTGTGATTTTTTGAATTGGTTGAACATGGTTGAACATGGTCAAACTTCACTTTACAAAAATTTAATAATAAGTACTTCTTTTTTTCATTTCTTCGAAAACTGAGCTGTGTAATGGTAAATTAACTTGATTTTTGAACCACCATTTCCAGTTTTCTATCCCAATATTTTGAAAGTATTAAAGTAATGCAAACTGATAAGAAAATCTAACTATTATTGGTTGGAAATTCATTATTCTCTGTTGAAAAGTCTACTATGAAATTTTTGATCAAGAATTTGTTTCTTGTTAAAAGTTTTATCATTTGGTTTCTGACTCAAAGTTTCGCAATCTGATAACCTAAAGTGGTAACCAAGCTGTTCAATTTGCGAGCCAAGAAGTTGAATTTTTGCATTAAACATTTTAATGTTTAACCAAAAGGGTTGATTTTTAAAAAAATTGTTGGATTCTCAGCAAAATAATTAAATTTTCAACCAAATAATAAAGCTTTTTACCAACAAAAAAAATGAAGCCTTAACTAACAGAATTGGTAACCAAGCTGTTCAATCTTTAAGCCAAGAAGATGAATTTTTACATTAAACAATTGAATTTTGAACTGAGAGAGTTGATTCTTAACAAAATTGTTCGATTCTCAACAAAATAATTAAATTTTGTACCAAAGAATAAAGCTTTTTCCCCAAAAAAATAAATTCTCAACCAAAAAAATTTTATTGTAGACTTTTTAACATATAATAATGAAATTTCAACAAAAAATAGTTGAATTTTCTTATCAGTTGGCATTACTTTAATACTTCGAAATTATTCTGGTGAAAAACTGTAAATTGTTGTTCAAAACCCCAAGGTAATTTTCCATTACCTCTTACGAAAGGGTTCACGGAATAATTTGAACCCAATAACATTTAATTTCGCCCCCCCCCCCCATTTCTTATGTATTTTATCCTGGACATGCTCTTAAAAATGCAAAGTAGCGGTTTTATGTAAAATTGATGCTGAAAACGGTATCTTTAACAATGTTTTCTGAAATAATTATTCACACGGACAAGTATCTAAGAATGGCACTCTTCAACAAAGAAGGTGTTGATCTCGGGACAGTAAAGGTACGTGGGTTAGCGTTCGCAGATAAAAAGGTTGTTATGGCAGAGCCAATCAAAAATGAACAAAAATCATCCGAACTAACGTGAATGAAACGAAAATGATGGTCTTTGAAGAAAACCATACATCGTATATTACTAAAAAAGTTGGTAATCTTCGGTGACCTTATAACCTGCAAAGGACATGGCAATTAGGAGAAATTCGTGTAGAAAAATATTTCATCAGTGTCAGCAACTTCCTGAACATTGTGGACGACTATTTTTATTGCAGCTAGTAAAAAATTTACTTGTATGATT
Organism: Andricus grossulariae; assembly: GCA_011634705.1. Lineage (NCBI taxonomy): Eukaryota > Metazoa > Arthropoda > Insecta > Hymenoptera > Cynipidae > Andricus > Andricus grossulariae. The sequence continues at coordinate 20,086,086 of JAABKJ010000755.1, forward strand.
TTTTATTAGTTATATAAGGTCTTCGAAGTCCGATATTCGTATGAAAGTACGTTTTTCAATTTTTTCTACCATGCTCCACCACTTCAAAAAATCTGTAAAAATCATAATAAATACTTGAGATGTATATTTCCGAAAGATCTTTAATTTAAACCCATATTGATTAAAATCCGCCAGAAAGAATCCGAGATATACGCAAAAAACGGGAAACCATAAACGTGACCTTGAAATATCATCTTCAAGACTAAAAGGCTGCACATTTCAGGAATGAGATTCCTTTTTGTAACTTATACAAAGGAACATGTCCGGTTGGATAAGGCTCAAGGTCACTCTTCACATACTTATCAGGCTAGGCCCTTTCAAGCACTTGTTCATTAATTATCAATATTAGGACTTCAATAGTTCTTCTATCCACCTTGTACTGGTTTTTCCTACAGGTTTATTTTCCGGGTGCCTGGAGTTCCTTCATTGTTTAACTTGTTTCAGTTGTTTTAGTCTGGTAGTTTTAAGTTCAGATTTGTAGGTAACACTTGGGAACAAACCCATGTAATGGGAAAGCGAGAATCCATGCATGCAAAAACCTATAGGAATGGATCCAAACTTTAGTGTGCTCATCCTTCACCCTGGGCGTTCCTCTGTCCTTGTTTATCCCGGAAGCTCGAGTTTGGTGCTGATTCAACATGATCATAATCCCATGCTACTTCTTCCTGTTGGATCCTGAACAAGAGCCCTGCACTTAATTCATCCAGTTGGTAGCGAACTCGAGTTATCTGCAACTTTCCACTTAAACTAACAACAATTCGTAGGCAAACAATTAAGCCTTGCCTCGCTAAACTTCCCCATTGCGCATCGCGGCTCGCTGGATCTTCCTACACGTTATGTTAGTTAGGCAGAAAGGTGAGCATGATACTACAGTTGCTCTACTTCAGAGATAATTAAGGTATTCTTGAAACCTTATCATTAGTCCTTCTTCTTCATGTCCTAACATATTGGAAATTCTACTGTATTATTAAAATTAGTTTTGAGCTTCCAAATTAACTATCCATAAATAATTTAGCAATAATTAAATAAAATTAATATAAAAAATTAAGCTGGATTATCCATGATAACACCTATGATAAAAACACCTCAACAAGATTCACGTGAATTTTCATCTAGATAGGATTGCTTTTCAACAAAATTGTCGCACCTTCAAAAAAGTGGATAAACTTGAAACCAAATAGTGGGATTTTTAACCAAGAAGAATAATTTTTCACCGAAAATTTTGAACCAATTTGTTGAATTTTCAAATAAGGAAGATAAATGTTTCAAAGATGCAGTTGAATTTTCAACTAAAATAGATATACTTTCTACCACACCGTTGAATTTTCGTTGAAAAAAAAAATAAAAAATTTTAAGAAAACAGTAATATTTTCAGCCAAAGAGAGGAATTTTTAACTGAAATGATGAATTTTCAACAGCTATAGTTTCCAATTTTTATTTGGGAAATAAATTTTTGAACAAAAAACAATAATTTTTTTACCAAAATATTTAAATTTTCAATAAATAAGGTGAATTTTAACCTTAAATGAGTCTTCATAAAAAAATGAATTTTTGACCAAATTGTTGGAATTTCTACAATGTAGAATAATTTGAAACCAACAGTGATGAACTCTAACCGCAGAATTTAACAGTTGATATTTCAACAAGATATTTTAAGCTTGAATCAAAAATAATTTAAGTCTACTCAAAACGATAAATTGTTAACAAGAATATTTGAATCTTCAACCGGAAACGTGAATTTTTAACCAATAAGATTATTTTTTACTGACAAACACAAATTCTCAATCAATAGTTGAATTTTCAACTCAGAAGATTAGTTTTCAACCAAAAATATTATAGTTGAACTTGTAGTTGAAAAAATGTATTTTCTCCCCCCCCCCCCTAAAAAAAAACGAATTTTCAATTAAATAGTTAGATTTTCTACTAAAAAAATAAAATGTTAACTAAAATCATTATTTTTAACAACAAAAAATAATTTTTTAGCAATTAGTTGAATTTCGAACCAAAAAGATAAATTTTCTACCAAAAAAGACAAACTTTCAACAAAATATATGATTTTTCAAATAAAAAAGATAAATTTTTAATTTAGAATAGAATTGTGGACTTTTCAATTAATAAAATTAAAGTCGAAAAAAGTGAAGTAGATAAATTTTCAATTAAAAACATTAATTTTGAACCAAAAGGAACGAATTTCCAAATAAATTGGAACTAGCTGAAACTAGTTGAATCCTCAACCAAAATCTATTAATTTTCAAACGAAAAGGATTTTTCAATCAATAAGGAAAAAAAATTAATCCAAAAAGTGGAATTTTAAACCTAAAAACCTAAACAAAATTCTAAGAAACAGTTGAAATTTCAACCCAAAGGAGACGAGTTTTAAAAAAAATAATTGAATTTTTAACTAAAAAATATCAATTCTCAGACAACAATGAAACAGCTACATTTTCAGTTAAAAATAAATTTTCATCTGACAAAACGAATTTTCAACAAAACAGTTAAATTTTTAACAAAAGAAATTAAATATAAACCAAAAATGATGATCTTGAAAAAAATTTAAGTAAATAGTTGAATTTTCAACCAAAAAGATAAATTTTTAACAAAATACATGAATCAAACCTCAAAGTTTAATTTTTAAAGAAAAAGGTGGATTTTTAACAGAAAATGGAAAAGCTCAATTTTCAGTTTGAAAAAATAATTTTTAATTAAAAAAATATGCATTTTCAACAAAATAGTTACATTTCCGAAAACGAAATTGTTTTTTATGAAATTTCAACAAAAAAGTTAATTGTCAACCAAATAGTTGAAGTTTTAACAAAATAGTTGGATTTTCAACTAAAGAAAAGAAATATAAACTAAAATGATGATCTTAAAAAAAATGAATTTTTAAGCAAATAGTTGAATTTTTAACAAAATACATGAATTTCAAACTACGCAGTTTAATTTTTAACAAAGAGGTGGGTTTTTAACAGAAAATGGAATAGTTCAATGTTCAGTTTAAAAAAATTGTTAATTAAAAAAGACGCATTTTCCACAAAATAGTTCAATTTTCAAGAAAAGAAATTAATTTTATATGAAGTTTCAACAAAAATTTAATTTTCAATCAAACAGTTAAATTTTGCACCAAAATAGTTGGAATTTCAACCCAGTAAGATAAAATTTTAACAAAATAGATGAATTTTCAACTAAAAAAGATAAATTTTTTATTTAAAATAGAATTGTTGAATTTTCAATTAATAAAGTTAAAATCTCAACCAAAACATGGTGTAATTAAATTGTCCGTTAAATTAATTAATTTTTAATTAAAAAAAAAAAACAATTTTTAACAAAATAGTTCAATTTTGAAGAAAAATATATCAATTTTTAACAAAAAATCGAAAAGTTAAATTTTCAGATAAAAAATTAATTTTTAATAAAAAAGATGCATTTTTCAACAAAATAATTACATTTTCAAACAATTAAATTAATTTCATATGAATTTTCAACAATAAAGTTAATTCTCAACCAAATAGTTTGAATTATCAACTAAAAAAGCTAAATTTTCAATTTAAAATTGAATTTAATAATTAAGACATAATTATAAACATTATTTAATAAATTAAAAGTAGTTAAATTTTCAGTTAAATAAATTTATTTTCAATTAGAAAACAAATTTTCAACAAAATAGTTACAGATTCAACCAAAGAAATGAATTTTTGAACCAAAAAGATCAATTTTTATCAAAATACATGAATTTGAAACAAAGAATAGAACAGTTAAATTTTCAGTTAAAACATTTAATTTTCAATAGAATAAAAGTTGTATTTTTAAAAAAATAGTTAAATTTTCAACCAAAGAAAGACGAATTTGTAAAAAAACTGTTGAATTGTTAACCAAAACGAATGACTTTTTAAGAAAATTGTAGAATTTTCAACAAAATAATAAAATGTTTAACTACAAGATGCATTTTCGACAACATTAAGGTTCCATGTTTATTTAATTAACAAAGCTTATATGTATTTATTTGCCTTAAAAAAATCCTTTGAAAAAATTAAAAATTTTAATTACTGGTCACTTTTTCTTGCGTAGTTCTGAATTTCACAAACATAACATTATTATCTATTGAAAAAATTTCAAAGTACGTGTTTTGATAATATTCTCTATTTATTTCACTAAATAGTAGAACTTTCAACTAATAAAGATAAATTTTGAATCAAAAATGAAATAGCTCAATTTTCAACCAAAAAAGATGAGTTTTCAAACAAGAAAGATTAAATTTATACTATAAAAACAAATTTTCAAAAAATACAGAAATTTACAACTAAATATTTGAATTTCAAACAATATAGTTAAATTCGCAACAAAAAAGTGAATTTTCAACTAAAACAGAAAAAATTTTCAACGAAAAGTGGAATAGTTAAATTTTCTGTCAAAAAAATTAATTTTCAATAAAAAAAAATCGAAACTTTCAGTAGAATAAAATTGAATTTTCAGCCATTGAGATAAATGTTCAACTAAAATAATTAATCTTTAACCAAACAAATTACTTTTTAACAAAGTAGTATAACTTACAACAAAAAAAGATGAATTTTCAAACAATAAATGGAATTTCTGATATTCCAACCGAAAAAGATTGTAAATACTTTAATATTAAATAAAAAAACAGTGGAATTTAAACAAAAAAGTCGAACTCGAAATTAAATACTTAATTTTTAAGTTCAAAAATTCATTTTTAAAAACAAAAAAAATTCAATAAAATAGTTAAATTTTCATCGAATGAATGAATTTTCAATTAAAAAAAAAATTGTAACAAAAAATGAAATAGTTCGATTTTCAGCTAAAAAAATAATGTTGAACAAAAAAAAAGAGGTTTGAAGAAAATACTTAAATTTTCAACCAAAAAGATTAATTTTATACGAAAAAATGGAATTTTCAACCAAAGAAATCAATTTTTAACCAAAATAAATGAATTTACAAACAAGAAGAATAATTTTCGAAAAAAGTTCATTTTCAAACATATAGTTGAACTTTCAACAAAAAGGATCAATTTCAAAGGAAAGAAAAAGGAATTTTTATAAATTAGTGAAATTTTCAACCGAAAAATTATTTTTCAACTAAAAAAATGAATTATTTAGCATCAAGATTAATGTTTAACCACAAAAAAAACGAATTTTCAATAAAATACATGAATTTTCATTCAAATGGTTCATTTTTAAACCAAAGAGAATCTTCAAAAAACAAAGTAAAATGTAATAGTTGATATTTCAAACAAAAAATATTTTAAATTAAAAGCCGTTGAATTCAACCAAAAAGGGCGAATTTTCAACAAATCTTGTAATTTTTTAAATAAAAAATATCAGTTTCTAACCAAAAATAAAATAAAAACAAATAAAAGACAAGGTTTCAACAAAATAGTTAAATTTTCAACCTAAGAGAAGAAACTTCAACTGATAAAATTTTAATAAAAAACTGTTGAATTCAGCCAAAAAAGAAAAGAAGACTATTTTTCCCTAAAACATTTAGTTTTTTGATTTGAAAATATGGTAGCTTTTAGTTTTCGTTATAAAAAATAGAAAACTTTTGAAAACATGTACTTTGAAACGTTCTTTCAGTAAACAATAATGTTATATTTGTGAAATTTAGAACTATACAAGAAAAACTGACCCTACTTAAAATATTAATTTTTTTCTTTTCAAACTGATGACTGAATTTGTATTAAAAGAGCTATTTTAATATATAAAATGAAAATTTCTGTCCCATTCCCTGACCTGTAGCAACCCTTATATTCTGATTAATTTTTTTCTCACCAAAATCATCGAGTAATTCTTTATTAGTATAAGTTGAACCATACGATTGAGAAAGTCGAAGTTTTGGCTCAACTTTTGGCGATGGTCGAGGTGATGGTTGAGAATAATGGGACATGATCGTTTCCATAAGACTTTTGTCCATAAATGGAGGCGGTGGCATTTTAAATCGAGCTACTGCATTTTGCCTTTCCTCGGATTCCTTTTCTTTGATAAGCTTCTCTATCTATTTAAAAAAAAAAACACACACAAATTGAGTACAAATTTTTCGAATTTAGAAAGCAAATCCGATTTCAGGTTCTTTTTTTCTACAAGTCTTACCTTTTTTTCCTGCTCGGCGATTAACATTTTGTACTCAGCTGCTTCTTTCCTCAGTTTTTTGACATTTTCAACATTACTTCTGTGTTTTATCCACATCTCAGCTATTTGGATAATATCCTTTTGAAGTTGAATTTCTTTGATTTTTTCATAGTCTCTGACCTTTTTTTCCATTACTTGGATATTCATTTTGACCATCCCAAGCTGAATTTCAACTTTCTGTAGTTCTTCTTTAGCTAGTTTTCTCTCTTTTGCTAGAGGACACGCCTCGAATTGTTCCTTTAACAAATTTGTTTGAAATTATTGTTCATGAATAATGGATTTTTTAGAAGACGTTTGAATTTTCAACACGAAAAGTTGAATTATCGACAAAAAAGTTCATTTTCAGCCATGATAGATGAATTTTCAACCAAGAAATACGATTTTTCTACCATAAGGGACGAAGTTTCAATCCAAAGGGACGAATTTTCAACAAAACAATTAAATTTTCAACCAAAAATGGTGACTTTAACAAAATAGTTAAATTTTCAACAAAATAGTTGAATTTTCATCTAGAAAAGATAAGTTATCAACCAAAAATGGAAAAGTTAAATTTTCAGCTAAAAATTACTTTTCAACAACAAAAACAACGAATTTTCAACCAATTGAATTCAACCAAACACAATTTTCAAAAAAGATGTAGAAGAATTTTCAACAAAATAGATAAATAAAATAAAAAAAAAAAACAGATAAATTTTTATCAAGAAAATTAATTTCAGGGTGGCCACTATTTTTTAAAATTTTGTCTCCCGGTTCTCCCGGTAAATATTCGTGATTTCTCCCGGTTTAGAAAAAATATATACTCGATAAGCAACAGCAAACTTTTTTGCAAGAAATCTCTTGACTTTGAATCCTATAAACAATTTAAATATTTTTATTAAATCAATTTTTCAATATTATGTTTTAAACATTCTTTAAAAAATAATTAATCATTTATAACTGAAAACGTGGACAATTTAATTACAGAAAGGAGTTTAATAATTTTGTGTGATTTCTAAGTCGAAGTGCTAAAAATTAAACATTTTTTAAAATTGAAGAATCTCAAAATTGAATTATTTCGAATTAAAATGTCGAAAATAATACAATATCAAAACGTTAAAAATTGATATAATATTTAATAATATAATAATATAATAATAATGTAATAAAAAAAAACATCATAAAAATAAAATAAATAAATATAAATAAAACAAATAAATAAAATATATAATATAATAAATAATATAATGATAATATAATATTTAATATTATATAATATTCATATAAATTCATATAAAAAATGTATTCCCCTATTTTCGTAGAAAATCACCCTATTTACCCTGATTTCAGAGTATTTTAGGCTGTGAAGTCTGCAATATTGAAATTATAATTATTTCAATTTATAATTTTCTGATTTTCTAGTTCCTATTGCCAATCCTCAAAATAAAAATAAGGAAATCAGTTTTAGTCACTTTTGAGCTTAAATTAGTGACCTTTTTCACTTTTTTCAAGTATATTAGACTGTGACAGCCCTTAGCTTTTATGATTTAGATTTATTACTGAACTCTTTCACAGTTCTCTGAACCAAAGCAACTGGGATTCTCATTTTTTTTCTGCGACCCCCAAAAGGGTCCATTAGTACAGATCAAACGAGTCATGACAGGTTCAGTGAGTGCAGGGTTATGGAAGAAAAAATAAATCTCAGCTTCGCTCATGTATGTCGTCCAACGGCGATGCCTGGCAAGTAAACCAGACAACATTCCAAAGAACACGTTTGCAGTTTCTGAAACTGGGCCTGATGCTTAGCCACTGAATTCTATCGAAAGTTAAGAAAGTCGATAAAATAATAAATAAATCAAATCTTCTTTCTAGGTAGAAAATCCAACGCTTTTGTTCAAAATTCATCTTTTTTTTTTGTAAATTCAACTATTTTGTTGAATATTTGTCTTTTTGGATAATAAATTCGTCAATATTTATTGAAAATCCATCTCTTTTGTTCTAAATGTCCTCAGCTGAAAATTCATTTCCGGTTTGAAGATTCAACTATTTTTTTACAAGTGCAACTGTTTGTGGTTGAAGTTTAATCTTTTTTTGTTTGAAAATTCGAATATTTGATTCAGAATACATCTTTTTTTTGGAAAATTCAACTATTTTGTTAAAAATTTTATTACATTGTTGAAAATTTCTCTCTTTTGCTTGAACGCTCCAAAGTGGAATAGTTCGAAGTTGGCCCCTTTAATTTGGACATCAGAAGTTTAATAAGAGGCATCACAATAAAGAAATAAATTAAATTCTATTCTCGTGAAATCTCATTTAAATTAACTAATTTTCCATAATTGATATTACACTAATGATATTCTGCATCACTGCAATTTAGTGAGTTACTTGCAAAGCACTTGATGATCGCCTTCCTTCAGAAAAAGGAATAAAAGCCAAATTGTCTCTATAAGGTTTACTTCGCCAATCATAATCAACTACATACTCATTTGTGTACTTTACTGTGCAAAAAGTAAGATTACGTCAAAAAATTATTGCACTCTTGCGTCATTTTTTAAATATTTATCGACCTTCCTTGCAAAGATTATTTAGAGGACTAAGTTTGCAGTTAACTAATGTACCCACTTTGACTTCAAGAACGTGTATCCTCATTGATTAGTGGTTGCAAAAACTTCATAGAATTCTAGATTTATGCGATAATTATTTTTTGAGTGACTAGTCAATAGCGATTCGTCTCATCAGTGGCTAAATAGTGTCTAGCCTTCGAATGGCATTAGGCTTTAAGATTATGTCAGAAGGACATGAATTTTAATGAATTACCAATGCCTTAATGGGTCTCCCTAAAAATAGATACTCATCATCTGAATGCATGTATTATTAAATTGTAATCAGTTACTTTGATGAGAACCGGTACAAAATTAGACGAAAGAAAAATTGATGTTGTAATAGTATTGTAATATTACTAATATTTTTGTAATCAACTGGACTGGACAATGTCAATAAGACTGACCTTTCCCTTGCGCCGAAGGAAGATAAATTTCGAGAGAGAGTCATTATCAAGGTTCACTATTATACAACGATAACCGAAGCTATCATTGTATCTTTCGTTGCAAATAGGACAGTTTAAGCTTTTTCAATGATTTTTTAAATAAAATATTTCTTAGTACCAGCGATAACTGATTTCTGTAAACACGCATACAGACTTGAAAGTACTGCCCAGAAAATAATGATCGACTGGATAGAAAGTATTTGAATCGGAGAATTTAAGAATGCCGATTCACGCGAATTTTAATCATTTCAATCGGCCACCATAAATTCAGGCAAATCTCATTTAATTGTTTCAAAGTCTTTATTTTCGGAACGACATTTAATGGCTGAGTTGTCTGAAATATAAGAAATTTAGCCGGTAAATGTCATTCCGATGGTCCCGGTTGAAAACAAAGAAAAATTATTGAACGAAATTTGCCTGAATCGGTGGTGGCTATATGCTGACTGATTGCAATGATTAAATTTATGAGACCGACTAAAAATGTCACTAACCAGTAGACTACAATTAGCGTGAATCGGCATTATTAAATTCTCCGATTCAAATATTTTCCATTCAATCGATTCTTTGATGTAAAGCAAGAACAATATTTTTGATAATTGATGGAAATTGATGTCATTACTTCAGAATTAATATATGATATCTGTGTACAATATATAGGTAATTAACCCGTTCCATTTTCGTTATAAAATTCCAATTTCCGACAAAAAACACTACAACATAACCTTAAGTTGTTCAAATATTGTAAATATTCTTTAAAATCTTATGCTAGTTTTAATAACAATATCATTTTTAGACGAAAAGCACTAACATAACACAAAAAAAACTTGTTTAAGATTATGAATATTCTTTCAATCCTTCTTTGAAATCTATAAATATTTTCGGCGAAAAATGTCAACATGACCTAAAATTGTTTGAACATTTTTTATCTTTTTAAAATCTAATGCTATTTTATTAAAAGAACCGACTGCTGGTATAAAACGCCAACAAAACCAAAAATTGTACAAAATTTACCGATTTCTGATTTAAAATGGCAACATAACTTAAAATTATTAAACAGTTGTGAATCTTCTTTGAAATATATATTTTCCATGTAAAACGCCAACTTAGCCTAAAATTGTTAAAAAATTATGAGTCTTCTTTAAAATTTAATGATTTTTTAAATAAAAATGTTAATTTCCGATTGAAAAGGCTGACACAATCTGAAATGATTTAAGTTTGTAAACTTTATTATTTTAAACAAAAAATGATTAGATTTAAATCTAATTATTTTTTGTGTAAAAATACAAATTTTTGGCGAAACACACCATAGTAAGCTGAAGTTGTTGAAAAATTGTAAATATTCTTTCAAATCCAATGATTTTTTATTAATAATACCAATAGTTTCTGACGAAAAGCACTAAAATTGTCCAAAATCAATAAAAGATTCTACATCTTTTTTAAATTCTAATTATTTTTGTTTGATTTTCTATGTCAAACACCAATGTAAATTTTATTATTTTAACAAAAATTCTTGCATTTAAATCGACTTATTTTTGGTCCGAAAATACAAAAATTATTTTAAAAATATCAAGTTTTGATGTAACACGCTTAAGTAACCCACAATTGTTAAATAATTATGAACCTTGAAACTCCAATAATTATTTTTATTTAAAAATTTCGATTTCCAGTGAAAAAATATAATATAACCTAAAATTTGTTAAAGATTTTATAATAATATTGTTCTTAAAAAAATAATGATTTTCAGCGAAAAGTACTTACATAAAACATGTATAATATTTTCCATAATTTATTTGGTAATTTGAAAGTTTTAATTTAACCGCGCAAGAGTATTCAAAATGAAGAAACGTTTCTAAAATCCCATAATATTTTTAATGATTTTTCTTATTTGTAAATCTAATTTTCCAAATTGCGACATTTTCGAAATATACCGATACATCGAAATTTAAATGCTTTTCATGTAAAATAATCTGAATTTCAATCCATCCAATTCAAAAATATATTTTTCATTATTATATAAAGAATTTGCACAAATACTGTGAATATAGGAAAGATTCAAATTTAAAAAATCAAAATTTAAAAAGAAAAAAGTCAAACTATTTTAATTGAAAATCAAATTAATTAGCGTAATATAAAATTGATCTTTTATTCATTTAATATTTTATAAAGACTTTTCAACACTTTTTTTAGTTTTGAAGTATTAAAATATGGGAAATTATTACAAGTATAAATGTTTTCTTCCATTTTCACTTTGTATCGAAATACAGTGCAAATAGTCCCTTTTCCAGATCCCGATAATCATATCGAAAAATTGGGCTATTCATACTGAAATTCCGGTACTTGTAGCAACGGCCAATTTTGAATTCTTCGTATTTGAAAATCTTCAAATTAGAAAGGTTCATATTTTTACATAAATGCTTCAGGTTTAAGAGGTTTCAGGTTTAAATTCACTTAATTAGATATTCTTATCATCAAAAATACATCAATTTTGAAAGAACCAAAAATCTTATTCTAAATCCGTAATATAAAATTTTAATACTGTTGAATGGAAAAAAACTTGCGCACTTTCTATTTGAAATCCAAATTTACATGTTTTCGATTGGACAAAATTCAAATTTCTAAACAAGTATAAAATATATGACCTATAGAAATTGCACATTTGAATATTTTTATTATGGAAAGACCAAAATTGCAATTCTTTAGGTTTGAAAATTTTCTAAATGGAAGAATAATATTTCCATTCTTTTGATTTAGAGAATGTCACTTCGATCATTCAAATTTGAATGTGATCGATTTTTAAAAATCGAACATTTGATCTTTTTCATTTGGAATGTTCGGAATTAGAAGAGTTTTCAGTATTTGAAAGATATACTCTCTAAATCTGAAATAGTAGAAAACTACTAATTGGTAGTAGTTTTCTACTAATTCAAATAGTGCCGATTCGTTTACTAGTAATTAGTACAAATCTATTTATTCAATGAGTAAGAATAACTGACTAAATGAATTAGTAACTATATCTACTAAAGGAATTGGTAATGCTACTACTAAATGAATTGGTAAATGTATTGCTAGTTACTATTTTAAACGGTAGTTTCAAGTAAATTAAAAAACTTATTTTACTTATTTAAAAAAAAACCTATTTTATTAATGTGGGTCATGTATTAAATTCAATTGAAACCGTTTCAAATTCCTAAAGTTCATAGTAAAAATATTACATTTTAAACAAGAAAGGTGAATTTTCAATCAAATAGTTGAATTTTGAACTAAAAAATATCAGTTTTCAACCGAAAATAGAATAGTTAAATTTTCAGTTAATAAATTAATTTTCCAGAAAAAAAACAACAAATTTTAAACTAAAATGATGAATCTCTAAGTAAAATAGATGAATTCTGGTCCAAAAGGATGCATTTTTAACAAAAGAATAACTTTCAACCAAGTAGTTTTTATCTTTAATCTAAAAGATGAAATTTCAACTAAAATGATGAATACTTAACAGGAATACTTAAATTTTCAACGAAAAAGATGAAGTTTTAAACACGCAGGTTAATTTTGGAACATAAAGAATAATTTTCTACAAAAAAATACGTTTTTTCAAGAAAAGAGATGAATTTTCGACTAAAAAGGACAAACTTTCAACCAAATAGTTTAATTTTCAGTTAAAAAAATTAATTGTCAACAAAAAAATTTCCTACAAAAAAAGACAAACAAAATTTTCAGCGAAAGTGTTAAATTTTGTAATAAAATGATGACTAGAATAGATGGAAAACTGAAATAGATGAATCTTAAACTCTATTAGATAAATTTTAAGTTAAATAGATGAATTTTTAACAAAAGAGTTTATCTTTTAACCAAGTAGTTGTATTTTGGACAAAAAAGTTGAATTTTCAACTAAAATTGTATATTTTTAACTGGAATACTTGAATTTTTAACCAAAAAGACGAGTTTCCAAACAATAAAATTAATTTTTATACAAAAAGGTTAATTTTCTACCAAAAAGATGTCTTTTCAACATAATACATGAATTTTTAACGAAATATTTGACTTTTTAACAAAAAATATCAGTTTTCAACATAAAAATTCAAATTTTCAGTTTCAATTTTCGGTTAAAAAAATGAATTTTCAACCAAGCTACATTTTCAATTGAAACGATGAATCATTGACTGAAATAGTTTAATTTTCAGCTAAAAATGGTAATTTTTCAACCTGAAATTGGATGGGTAAATTTTGTGTTTATTATTGTGCTCAACTAAAGAGATTATTTTTTAACTGCAATATTAAAATATGCATTTTCAGCTTGAACAAAAATTAATTTTCTGTTAAAGACAAGACGAATTTTCAACAAAATAGCTCACTTTTTAAACAAAGGGATAAATTTTTTATTGAAATGATGAATCTTGAACCAACATAAATTAATATTTAACAAAAGAGTTTAACTTTGTCAATTTATAAAATTAAATTCGTATTCCAAAAAAAGATGAATTCTAAACGAAAAATCTAGTAGTTGTTATCCCAACCAAAAAAATTAATTTTTAATCATAAACAGTTCAATTTGACCAATAAAAAAACTACTTTTCGACATGAGTTTAACTTTCAACTTAAAAAGATTTTTCAGTCGTCAAGGGAGAGAAACAATTGCAAGCAAGCTGTTGAATTTTCAAGTAAAGAGATGAGAATTTGTATTTTCAACTAAAAACGATCAACTATCAAACCTAATAGTTCAATTTTTACTTTAAACAATTAAATAAACTAAATTAAAATTCTCGCGCTTCAAAGTATGTAGATACTTCTATTTTAACTTATCCGAAGTTTACCAATACGGTGGTTTAAAAAAGGCTTTTTTAATGAGAAAAGAATTTTTAATTCTGTTTGAAATTTAGGTTCAATAATTATTTTTGTCGTTCAGGAAAACTGAATATGATGATTATTACAAGTGCTGCCTCAAAAGTGATAAGTTTGAAACATGGAAAAAGACTTAAAAATCATCAATACAATGATTTTATGACAACCCAATTTTTTTCACTCTGAACAAATGAATAAAATTGTAATAAAAATTTCAGTTTATTTTCTATAAAAGATTTTATACAATAATAATAATTTTAATATTTTAATTTCTGAGGACGGTGTTAATCTACCTGATTTCACGAGTTCACATTATGGCCGCACTGAAAAAAGATATGGTATATTGCAGCGCAGCGGATCCCAATACCTTTTCAGTTTTAAATATTGCATAGATCATACAACATTATTATTAATATGAATATATAAATTCAGAATATAAATTATGAGAACATTATCGTTTCTCAATTAAAACTCAAAACCCAGCAGAAAGTATTTAAAAAATTAATTAATTATGTTTCCATAGCAATTGATTGCTACTCATTGAATAGGTAAGTCGGCACTGCTAAGCAGATTAGTTGAATACCCTTACTAATTCATTTAGTAACATGAATCTCACCATTTCATTTAGTAGGAACTGATAAAATTAATAATTTAACAGTCAGATACAATGCTACTAATTGCATTAGTAAAATTTCTACTAATTCGGATTTAGAGAGTAGATTTTAAAAATGATGACTTTCAAAAAGTTTAAATTTCATCATACTATAATAGAGAAAGTTACAAAAGCTAAGGAAGCTAATCTTCATATAAATTTAATTAAAAGATCAAAATGATGTATTCCGCAAATGATGATTATATCCATAAATCTGAAATCTCTAGAAATACATAAACTAATATTACAATAAACTGTACTATTAAATTCATCAAAAGGTAATGCAGAATCTTAATTAAAACGCGAACATTTCAATAATTAAATGCACTAGATACAGTAAAAAATAATCTGTAAAATAGATTAATTTTCCCACAACAGTGAGTACTTGTATGTACAGGTACTCCAGATACATAATTCAAGAGCGAGTGATTCATTCAGAACTATGAACGATCAGCTTTTTATTTTATTTTTTCAGACAAGGAAAAATGCTAATGAGTGCGAGCCTATCGTTGACCGATTAGATTCATGTTTATAATCAATAATCGACTTGTCTCATCGCAGTCTATGTGCGAAAAAATATCTTCAAAGGGAAGGATTTAAGCATTATCACGGCCTTCGTATTGATGCCATAAATTCATTTTTCCGCCTTTGATTATTACTAGCATTGAGCATGCGGTCATACATTTTCTGTCGGTCTCCTATTGAGTGGAAATGCCGTCTTCCGCCTCTGATTATATGAAAATGCAGAATAATACATAATCATCCGTTTTTATTGCATTTTTATTGAATGCTACTCCAGCAGGAACATCCGATTATCAAGCGCAATTTTAAACAATGAAGGCTTTTAATCTGATGTTTCCACTTTTACATTGGTCGAAATTCGAATTTCCATCCTTAAAGGGAAATTGCGTCTAAAATGGTCACTCCGCTAAAACAGTCAATCTTTAATAATTTACTGATGAAAAGAAATAAATGCCAGTTTATTGTATGAAAATAATGTGAAATGAAATACACACCGATAATAAATGATTTTAGACAATCAATATGTAAATTGGCATAATAAGATGTGATTATATATTTCACGTATTTTATGATAAAATGTAACTTCAAAATTGAATTACATTACTGAATGCTTTACCATATATTAATGTTGCAATCGTTATTGATATATTATAGTTCTTTCTCGAAACTTTCGCTCAAGCTTTGTAACAATTTATAATTGTTACTCAATTAATTGAAAATAAAAAAAATATAATAAAATAGCGGCTCGGATAAAATGGTCATAACCTTGTGCGTATAAATCGGTCAGCCGAAAGGGATTTTGCGTCATCTGTCTACTTGGGGTAGAAATATTATCTCGAATACTGTGCCATATTTATATATTCATTTTTATAAGAAATAATTACCATAAGTGAATAATTCATATTGTTCAAGCTAGTTTAAAAAAATTTGAAAGTAAACAATTGATTAAAATTTTGATTAAATTGCATAATGATTTTAATTCAATGCAGGCGCGGATCTACGATGGTGGTGAAACCGGCGATCGCCCCCCCTCCCAGGATTTTCTGACTTACCATCACTTTTTTTTCACTGAGAAATAAAGAAAAGCTATAAAAAATATGCAATTTCATAATGGCAAAAATAATTTAAAATTGTTAATTAATATTTGAAAGATTGCAACATATATAAAATAATATTTAATGTGTAAAAAAGTATATTAGTACCGTCCGTACTGTTAAAATCGTTAAAATTTATCATTCTGTTATACCGTAAACATACGGCTTCAAGGTTATGTAACATATTTCAAGAAAATGATAATTTTTAAATTATTCAATGCAAAAAAAATTATATTTGGAAACTATGCTCATGATTTCTTATTCCGACGACAATAATTTGTTTATAAATAGTAATTTATTGTACTTTTAACCTCAATATAACCGTACCCTATTTTAACTCATATTTTACAATAGTTCGTGAAATGTACATATACTAAAAATGCTACAATGATAACGAAAATGTTATAATTGGAGATTTAACAACCTCAGTGCTGAAATTAACAAAAAAATAAGCATGTTTAAGCTAATTCTTTGAGATTGACCATGTTATCCGAGCGTGTTGGTAAAACGTGATCAAATTGCAGACCTTTTCGCATTTTTTAGTTTATTTAAATGTATCGTAACCCACTTTTATTCTTTGGGAGAGAAAGTTCAAAACTTCAGTGTTTTTTAGTTTCGATAATCCCAGTTTCTGAAAGCGATCAATTTTCTATTCATCTTTTCAAATTCAAATTTCAAAGTTTTCAGTTGGAAATATCGAAATTAGAAATTTAGCCATTTTTAAAGATCAAATTTCTAAGCACTAACTTGGGATAATCTATGTTTAAAGTGCTTTCAGTTTTTGAAGATTCAAATTAAAATATATGCTGAGTTAAAAAAATGATCAAATCCATTGCACTTGACACGAAAAGATATTTTATCATGTGTGTTTCAATTTTTATCCTTTGAATTTCATGAAAATTTATTTTTTTAGTTTGAAGAATTTAAAAGTGTCCAGGTTTCATTTTTTTTCGATTTCTTGTAATGTTCTTTGGAAGAGTCAAAGAAAGCTTTTAATTTTTTTTTCACAATTGCAAGAAAATGACCAATTTAATTCCAGATGAGACAATAGTACTTTGGTTTCTAAAAATTAACAAATGAATTCCAATAATATAGTTTTTCGTTTTTATAAAAATCAAACTTAGGTTTTCTTAGTATTTTACACCGGAAATAGGAATTTTGATCACACATTAATAGATTTCAAAGATTAAAGATTTTTCAACAATTTATGTTTTTCATTTTTGTTACCTTTTTTTACCTGAAATTGACAATTTTAAAACAAAAATCATTAAATTGTACAGGTTCATATTTTTTTAAACAATTTTAGGTTATGTCAGCTGTTTGCCCTAAAAATTGGTGTTTAAAAAAAAAATCATTATAGTACAGACAAGATTTGCAATTTTTGAACAGTTTCACGTTATATTGACGTTTTTTAAAATAAATCAGTGATTTTAAACACAAGTTATTAGATTTCGATGAAGGTTCATAATTTTTCAACAATTGTAGGTTACGTTGGCGTTTCACATCGTAAATTGGTATTTTCAAACAAAAATCATTATAATTTGAACAAGATTTCGAATCTTTTAACAATTTTTGATTATGTTAGTGTTATGCTCGCGTTTTTCACCGGGAATCAGAATACATTTCGAAGACAATGTGATTCTAAATAATTAAAATCGTTTTCTTCAAAACAAAAAGCTTTAGGTTTAAAAGAAGATTTACAATCTTAAACTACTTTTTGTTATGTTATGTTAGTGTTTTCTATTTAAAAATGCTATTTTTCATAAAAAATCATTAGATTTCAAGGAATATTTACAATATTTGAACAATAATTTCTTATGTGAGCGTTTTTCATTGGAAGTCGGTTATTTTAAACAAAAACCATTCAACTTTAAGAATTAAAATTACGATTTTGAATAACTTTAGGTTATGTTAGTGTTTTTTCTCGGAAATTGATATTTTTAACGTAAAAGCAACGTTTTGATTGTCTACGTAAAATATTATATATTAATTCTGAAATTAAGATATCAATTTTTCTCAGTTATTAAAAATTGAAAATTATTAAAAATATTAATTTTATATTTTAACTTCAAAATTTCGTGGGACAAAAAACAACAATAATCGCGCGCCTAACCCGCGTGTTTTTTTTTCTAGTTTTATAAAAAAATGTCTTGTAATACCAGCAGATTTTTTATTTGAAAAAAAATCAAATAAAAAAATGTGAAATTTAATTTTTTGTGGATAAGATTTCAAGCATTTATCCTGGCTTCAATAAAACTCGAAGAGAACTCGCTCTCGGTTTTTCCGAGACAACCTTGCAAGGCTGTTTAGCGAACGGCATTTCGTTCTTTCGCAAGAGCCTCGAGAGGAGCGGCAACCGCAAGTGAAGCTATACAGCTATACTGATGAATATTATTTTCGCATTCAGTTTTACAATTTCTCATTTCATCGAGTTTACCATTTTTCATACCTCGTTGAACTTTATTTCACCCTTGAATGATATAAATTGCGTTTTATTTCTTTTATTCAATTTTTCCCCTTTTCTTCATAACATAATTTTTTATTCCCACATACAATATTTACTTCTAATAGGTAGAACGCATTTGTTGGCTAAAAGGGGTTATTTAGTGGACAAAATTCTCAAAAAAATAACCTATTTTCAGTAGGTGCCGAGTTATGATCTTTCAATGAAACCGCATTTTTTGTAAAAGTAGCTAAAAATCAAATTCTGAAGTTTGCATCTGTACTTTGGAACCTGTTAATTTTACCAAAAATTGTTTCGAATATTATTCAATGTGGATGTGATTTCCAGTAATTCCAAAAAAAAAACAATGATCTAGCCGTAATAGGTCATGAGTTATGACTTCCCAAATTTGACCATTTTTTTATCTATTTGTCAGGGCAAAGTACTCGTGTTCAGTTTTTTCAAAATAGCTCGTTTCTGAATGGAAAAAACAGTAATGAAGTCAGAAACAAGTTGTAGAGCAGGACATCTTGCGTAAATCTAAAAAAAAAAAAAAATTAACCTGTAGCTCCAAAGGGTCCAAGATATGACCATGGAATCTGTAATTATTT
This sequence comes from Andricus grossulariae, assembly GCA_011634705.1. NCBI lineage: Eukaryota > Metazoa > Arthropoda > Insecta > Hymenoptera > Cynipidae > Andricus > Andricus grossulariae. The sequence continues at coordinate 20,105,445 of JAABKJ010000755.1, forward strand.
AGAAATACACATTTTTTAATTTGCCGTTCAAAACAAAATTAATTGTTAAATAATTTTTTAACTAGTACTCTTCATACTATAAATTTTGTGCACATTATATAAAACCTACCTTCAGAAAATCTGTTATTGACAGTGAATGAAAGATAAACTATAAATTAATTATTTGCAAATTATTTAAACATTATTAATAGCAATTATTAAACTAAATAATAATTATTATAATACAATAAATAATAAAAAGGCATTACCTTATTTATTCAATTATCAATAGAATTAATACAAATAATTCAAATTATTTAAAAACAACCGATGTCCTGAAAATATTTGTCAAAAACTACTCTATATGTACTGAAGGACTTCATAAATCGTTATTTGTTTATTCATTCCTTTATTATTAACATTTAACAATAATTGTTTTGTCCTTGGTAATAAATTAATAATAAAATTTGGTAAACTTGATAGCTTCAATATTTTTTTTGGTAAACAATAAACAAAGAAAATACATCAAATGTGCACCATGGTTACATTTTTTTAGATTTATGCAAAATTGTTTGCTTAAAAACTTTTCCTTCAATGTTATTAACGTTGCTTTATTCAGAAACAAGCTATTTCGAAAAATCTGAACACGGGTAATCAGGCCCGTAGGGGTGGGAATGACGGGCCCCTGTATGTAATTTAGAAAATTTAGAATTCAGGTCCTGATAAATGGGTAAAATTTGTCAACTTTGGGTCAACTCTACGACCTATTGGGGCAAGATCATCGTTTTCATTCGGAATTACTGGAAATTACGTCTGCTTTAATCAATATACAGAACATTTTTTTTTTGTAAAATTGGCAGGCTCGAAACTACAGATGCAAACTTCAGAATTTGATTTTTCAGCCAATTTTTTTGTTGAAATTAGGTTTCTATGAATAATCATAACTCGGCATATACTGAAGATAGAAGATTTTCTTTTTTTTTAAAATAATTTTCTCCGAATTTTCTCTAGTTTAATTTTTCTGTTACAAATGTTGCTCTAAAATGCGACGGGAAGAGTCAATCTATACAGAAACGATTTTTGGAACGTTTTACAAAAATATTTCCGGGTCGCGTATTAGGGATTTCTAGTAAATTTGGAATTTGCATGAAGACCACTATATAAACTGTTTTATCAAAAAAATACGCTCTACCTAATTAAAACGGTAAAAATGCCTTTTTCGTACGAGTTGCATGGAGTACAATGCATGATTCTAGTGATTTAATTGAAAGTTATTTAAAATCGGAAAATCACCAAAAATTAAAGACATTATCGAATTGAACCGTAAGAAGGAAACCTTGAATCGATGAGAATATGGCGCACATTCTAATGTACGATACTTGCGTAATAACACGTTGCATTCACATTTTACATACTACATGCATGTTGATCTCATACATGCACATTGTACATTGTACATGCGAGGTTGGTAAAATAATAAAAAATCTGATTCAATTACAGTTGGTATTTTTTTATTTACCTTACCTTTCGAGCGATATTTTAACATATACGTCACACCGTCGGGGGGGGGGGCAGGTTTTGAGACGCTTTATGAGGTAAGGAGAAGGGTTTAATTTAGAATGTGACATCACACATGGAAAATATAAATGTGAAAAACATTTTTTTGAAATGCTTGAAAAAATGAGAATAAGTGATTTTATTTTACAAGTAAAGCATCTAATTACCGTTTTTTAAAGAACTCCTATTTCACACCTGTTTTCGAGAACCGTCCCCTGTTTCTCGTTTTTTTCGCTTGAATTCGAATTGAATTAAAAGAGCTCAATATGAAAATCTAAATATTTTTCGTTAAAAGTTAATCTTTTCTTTGATTCAAAAATTAATTTTCGTTTCTAAAAATTTTGCTTATTAATTTTTGGCTAAAAATTGATTGTTTTCAGTTGACAATTCAACTGTTAAATTTTTTATGGACCACTCATCTTCTTTGGCTGAAAATTTAACTATTTGGTTGAGAGTTGCACTATTTTGTTCAAAATTTATTTTATTGGTTGAAGATTGAACTATATTGTTGCAAATCAGTTTTTTTGTTGTTAAAAATTAATTTTTTTACCTGAAAATTTAAGAATTATTTTTTCGATTGATAACAATTAATCGTTTTTAGTTGAAAACTCAACTATTAAGTTTATCATTGAGAGTTCATCTTTTTCGGTTGAAAATTTAACTACGTTATTGAAAGTTGAAGTACTTCGTTGAACATTTGGTTGATTTAAATTTCAACAATTTGGTTGAATTTTTTTTCTGGCTCGACTAAAAATCTTTCCTGGTTGAAAAATTCAACTATTTTATTAAAAGTATACTTTTTGGCTGAAAAATTGATCTCTTTAAGTAAAAATTCGGTCCCTTTTGGTTAACTTTAAATGTCATTGATTTAGGATCAAATGTGTTTTGGTTGTAATATCAACTATTATATTTTTCGTAAAGAATTCATCTTTTTTTATTAAAAATTTAACTACTTGATTGCAAGTTCAACTTGTTTGCTAAAAATTAATTTTTTTTTTTTGAAGATTCATAATTTTAGTTGAAAATTGAACTATGTTATAAAAAATTCAAATATTTTCTTGAAAATTTAACCGTTTTGTTGAACTGAAATCATTTTTCTTTAAAAATTCGACCATTTGGTTGAAAATTCATCTTTCTAGTTTGAAAATTCTACTGTCTTCTAAAAGATTTGTATTTTTGGCTTGAAGATTCGACTATTTGCTTAAAAACACAACTTTTTATTGAAAATCGAACTATCTTGTTGTAAATGCAATTATTTGGTCTAAAATTCATTTTTCTTTTTTGTTGAACTATTGGTAGAAAAATCATCTTTCTTAGTTGAAAATTCACCTTTTCGGGTTTAAAAGTCCACTGTTTTCTAAAACATTCAACTTTTTAGCTGGAAAACTCAACTCTTTCATTGAAAATTCATCTTTTTTGGTTGAAAGTTACCTGTTTGTGGTTGGAAATTGATCTATTTTGTTGAAAATGTAATATATTCCGAACATTTATTGAAGAAAGAAAAATTCATCAAAGCCACAAATCTACTTTCTTGGTCCTCCAGCTTTTGGGCGATGCCTATAAACTTAATGGAACTTTTTAAAAAGACATACATGACCCTGATCATTTAGAAGCGACCATAAAAATAGTTTATAGATGAGAAACCTTCCGTTTTACTTTGAAATTGGAACTCATAAATAAATATTATTAAGCTTGAAACCGCATTACAGCACTAAAACGAATTTCAAAAGTAGCGTCTTGAACAAAAAATTAATCAAAAAGTTTGGTGAAGAAAAGAATCTGAAGTGATTTTCAAATTGGAAATATAAAGAATTTGAAACTAAATTATTTGAAATTCAAGGAATCACATAGAATTTTACGAAATTTTAAATTCAAACCCTACAAAAATTGAACACTTGAAAAATAGAGCATTCGGAATTTATACTACTTTTATGTGAATCGTTTACATTTTAAACATTTCTTCCAAATTTGTAATTAAAAGCATTAAAAATTGAAAAATGTACAATTAGAAGACTCAAAAATTAAAGAAAGCTTTAAAGATTCATAGTATTTGAAATTCTTCAGTTTTAAACATTATTTTGAACAAAAATCTATCCAATCACTTTGAATGTAACTTCATACTAAATGATATTATACTTATTAATAATATATTTCTCAAATTTAATATTTCTAGATATAAATATTCTGAATTGTTTCGATTCAATTTTAGTCAGTTTTGAATTTAATAATTTTAGATTTAAATCCTCTTAATTGTTTGCTTTCAATTTTAATATGTTTTAAATTTATTAATTTTATATTAAAAAATTCTATATTGTTTGATTTCAATATGAAACGTACAAAATTGTCTCGTTTTTTAAATTATCTTCGAAATTGTGCAACTATCAAATTGAAAAACTTGATAGTTGCACAATTTTGAACTTCACATTGCAAATTGAATTATTTGCAATTTGAAAGTATCATGAAATATTGAACATTTCAAACTCAACTTAAAAAAAGACATATTCGAATTTCAAAGTTTAAAATTGGAATCATAGCAATCTTGTTTTGTATCCTTATTTTTTAATTTTTCATTTTCAATGTAATGTCTGAAGATTGTCCGATTTTTAGAAAAATATTTTAAGAAATTAATCGTCTAAAATTGAAAAAGATTTGATAAAAAGATTTCAATAATAAATAATAATTCCAACTGAAGTGTTAAAAAATTAAACGATTTAGAAATAAAAAGTTACAAATGTTGTTGTTAAAAATAAAAAAATATAAAAGTAGAACTATTAAAAATTGATAGATCAGTAATTAAATAATTTGTTTAATTTTGAATGGTTGAAATGTTATGGTTCTGAATTTTCATGTTGAACACTGAAGTTTCAATTTTTCCCTTTCACAAGTTTTAATTTTTCAATTAAAATTGAAATCGCTGAAATTTTGAAAACTATAATTAACAATTGAAATTTTTTTGATTTTAAGCGGTTTAAATTTGCTTAACATAATTGAAATTTTAAATGGTTTACGTATAAAAAAGTTTTAATATCACTATTCTTGGTAACAAAAAAATGTTTTAATTTTTAATGTAGTTCCGATTCGTTTAATTTTCAACATATCCTAGTAGAAATGTTTACGTTTTGAATATTTCCCATATCAAACTAATTTTTATTTTCAGCGGTTTTTTAGAATAATTTAATTTTAAAGATTCCTAATTGAAGATGTTTTCATATTGAACGTTGCAGATGACGATGAATTTATTTTATGATCTTAGACAAAATTGTCTACTCAATTTTAATATTACACTATAATTTTTAATGTAATAACAATTTGTAATTCTAGAATTTCAGAAGCTTTGAGTTGGAAAAATTCAATTTAGTTTTTAATTTCAAATGATCGAATAGTTTTAAATTACAAATCATTTATATTCAAAACTTTTGAATTATTCTACTTTGAGCGATTTTAATGAGAAGTAATTATCTTTCTACTGTTACGGAATTTTTTGTAATACTAGCCCTAGCGCTATGCCTGACCTGTTAGTTTTACGGGAAATTCCGTAATACTAGTCAGTGCCGAGAAAAAATACAATTTTAATTCCACTGAATTTTAAATGGTCCAATTTTTCAAATTCTAATCAGAAAATATTCAATTTCTAACGTTTTGTAATTGTGTTATTTGTAAATTTTTAATCTGAAATCATTCAATTTCGAGATTCTTCAATTGAAAATAAAATTGTTCAATTTTCAACGCTTTTTTTTTAGGAATGATACAATTTCAACTCTTTTCTTATGAAATTGTCCAATTTTCAAAATTTTAGTATGTAACTTTAAAATGTTAAAATTCCTTTCGATTTAATACTTAAAAATTTTGTTCATAATGAATTTTTAACTTGTTTGTCGTCAATTGGGATAATTTGGATAATTTCTGGGTAAATTTCGATCAACGTTTATGCTCTATAACTTTATGACTAATTTTTTTTGTAATAAGGCTTTCTGAACATTCAATAAACAATATTATTAGGATATAAAGTAAAATACCTTCATGAAAAAAATGTCTACGGAGTAATAGCCTTGATTCATAATTACCCCGGTTGACGGTATAGTGCTTCCCCATAGAGGGAGGATTGTAATTACCTAAATTTCCAAATCTAATTTTTTTACATATTTCGATATAATTCGTCCCCAGGATTTCGAAAATCCAGGTCTAGTAGGATTTTTTAGCTAGATCGGCCACTTATGGAAGTGGTTTTTTGGAGATTAAAAAAAAATTTGCCTTGTTTATATGAGAACAAGTTTTTTGATATTCTAAATACAACAATACGATATCAAGTGTATTTGTTTGCGTCTTCGATAAGTATCGATCGATTTATTGTTGAAACTTTTATGACCTACCAGTAGCGATTTATGAAGTTAAAAAAAAACGTTTATTCTGTTTATATGAGAAAAACTTTTTTGATAATCGAAATAAAATTATACTATATATGTAGTGTATTTGTTCGCGTCTTCGAGGTGCATCGATCGACCTATTTTTGAACCTCTTATAACACCAGGACCGATTTACGAAGTTTCAAAAAAATTTGTGCATTCTGTTTATATGAGAAAAAGTTTGTTCATATTAGGAATACTAAAGTACTGTATTTGACATGTTTATTCGAGCCTTTGAGACGCGTCGAATGACCTATTGAAGTATCTTCCATGATCTCTTATGATCTGGTAATTCCAACTAATAAAATTTAAAAATATATTGTTTATCTTGTTGATATGAGGAATACTTGTTTATTATTAGGAATACAACAGTAATGTATATAATATATCTGTACGCGTCTGAGACGCATCCATTTCCCAATTGAAGAACCTTCCATAACCTACCGTATAACTTACCAATATCGTTTTTAAATTAAAAAAAAAAAAATTAAATTTGAGACGCATGGATCGATCTTTCGATGAACTTTCGATGACCATTCTTGATTAATTAATAACGACATAAAAAGTTTGAAAAAATGTTACATTGTTAATATAAAGAAAAAGTTTGTTTTATTTTGGAATATAACACTGCCCTAAGTTAAAAATTTGTTCATTGTGACGGAACACATCGATTGGCATTTTGATAGTCTCTCTGATTGTCTGGAAATATTATTTTCGGTAAGACAGAAGCCGAAGCTTGATAAATATTGAAAGTATCCTGCTTTTTTTTTAGAGAAAAATCTCCCTCTATGAGAAAGTTAATTGATTTGATATCTATAAGGAAACAAAGTGCTCATGAAATAAACAGAAATTATTACACCCATAGTGAATACATACATAGTACTTCGCAGCGGTATGTAGTTTTAATGTTAGGGACTAAAAAACATAAAGCATTTCCTCCTGGTTTATCAATAATATAATATAATTCCTAGACATACTTAAATGTTGGCATTCAAATACTATCGCGATGCAGAACAGTTTGCATTATTTAAAGGCAATTAGAAGATAAATCTTGTTGTTTTTGTTTTCAATTAAAAAGAGAGACTGGAAAAGTTATTCCACGTGATTGTAGTTTAATTTATTCAAAGACGCAAAACAAAGATTTGAATCACATGACAATAGTGATATACGTTAATTTCAATCTTGCCGCCTTGATTCACCATTCACCCCGGCAAAAAAGATTATTTGCAAGTGTGGGTGTACACAGCTAGCGATTCTTTTAAACGGCTGGCTCCTTCACCTCGAGAGTTTACAATGTCTCATGCCCTATATACGCATGCTAATTAATTATGAAGGCGAATCACGTTGTTGGTTTTCCGCATGAAGTCGCACGCGCGCACTTAAATACACCTCATATCGAAGAACTGTGGTTTCTCCACCTGTCGGGACACATCCATGAAATATCCTACTCATGTCGAAGATATTGCGCTGGTCAGGCAGCTTCTTTCTCTCAGAGTCCGAATGACGTCTTCTGTTGTCGCAACACAAAGCACCGGCTTTATGAGCCAGATAAAAGTGTGTCGAACCACAGATCAGAAAGAATCCCTTAGAAACCCAAAGAAAGTGTCTGGCTAGACACCAAAATAGATTAAAGATGTGCTTTATAAATTTCGATCAGTTAAAACTCACTATAAACCAGTCAAATTTTACTCGAAATCAGTACCCCTGCTGAACAAGTTGGATAAGACTTGATAAAAATAAATAAATGCCGCCAAACGGGATAATTTCGGACATGTGGGGTAAATTCGGACGTTCTTAAATTGATAGTTTAAATGATGTAAGTGGGTTTTAGCCAGAATCTAGAACTAGTTGAGGCTTTATTAAGGCTTTAACTGGTTCTCGATTCTGGTTAAAACTCCCTCAAGTAATTTGAACCATCAGTTCCGCAATTGAAAAAATTTTCTTTATATTTCTATCATACGCTTTTGATTTTGAAGACTTTTTCCATCCCTCCCCTTCTTCTTCACAGATCATCACATAAATTTTGTTATCGATTTCGGTTAATAAACACCTAAAATAAATCACAAGCCCAAAATTCTCTCAAAAAAAGGGAAATGCGGTGTTTTTTAAAGAAAATAGGAGAACAATAGGGGAACATATTATTTTAAATAAAATTAATGTATAGGTACCGGGCCATATTGAAACTATCATGAACGCTTTAGATATCTCATTTAGATCCCAGTATTTGTATGTATCTTCATAATCTGAATTTTCTACGTAATTAAGTGTGTGTAGTTAAAGATTAAATTGCTCAAAGCTCTGTAGGATCGTGACTCGCGCTACGCGTTTGATTTATAATACTTGCTTAATCACAAATGATGAGAATGTTATAAATTCTAACACATTTGTATGTCTTTTTGGGTGAACAACTTTTGTCTATCGTTTTTTTTTCCGTACCGTTTGTCGTTTTTCCACAAATTTTTCATTTTTATTTTCAATCAAAAAGTGAATTATAAACAAATTTTGTTTGAGTTTTGGGTGCCCAATTTTTGTTTACTAATTTTTTTCCGTAGCTTGTATCGTTTAAAATATATATACAAAATTTGTTTTCAATTATATTTTTCACGATAAAAAAAAACTACGCGTCCTATGAAAAATTGATTAATAACAAATTTGTACCTCGTTTTTGTGTGAACAACTTTCCTCTAGTTTTTTTTTCGTAGCTTTTGTCGTTTATCCCAAAATTAAATTTTTTATCTTTAATATTGTTTTTTACGAATAAAGCAAAAACTACGCGACCTATCATAACTTGATTAGAAAACAAATTTGTAGATCTTTTTGAGGAGCACAATTTTTGTCGAATTATCTTTTGTCGTATCTTGCATAGTTTGACCACGAAATGGAATTTTTGATTTTTCATTATTTTTTGCGCGATCAAAATTTAACTATTAGATTTTTCAAGAAACCTCGAAAAGTTCTTATAATAATATTGTAGGGCTTTCAAAAAGCAACGTTTTCCTTTTCCTGACTTTTTTTCATATCATGCGTTTTTTGGCTTAAAATTTTGATTTTCGATTGATTTTTTAAATGTTGTAAATGCTATAACTCTGATAATTTTTTTGTTATCGAAAAAAGTCATGAGTAGAAATTGTTGGGCTTTCTGAGTACTATGAATAGCAGTACATAAAAATTTTAAATCTTAAAAAAACTGGTCCCAACATTTTTGAAAATGCTTTAACTTTTTGAATTTCGATCCAAAATGGCTGGTTAACGAACCTGTTCTTTCTTTTGGGACCTTAAAAAAGTGTGCCAAAGCTCGATTCGATTCGTTCATTTTTTCGAGAGTTATCGTGTTTACGGACGGATGTACGGACAGACAGACAGACAGACGTCATCGCCAAAACTTGATTTTCGGCTTCAGGGGGTCTGAAAACGTGGAGATCTGTTGGAAAACTGTGATGTCAAATTTCAGACAATTCTAATACTTTCTCAATCGATGAGAATGGGGAAAAAACCCAATGAAATCAAGAAATTCTTTTCGAAATGGAAAAAAACGCGTAACTGAGCGCCTGTAAATCTGTACATCGTTTTTGTAATTCAATAAAGGGTTGCATCAGTTGCAGTTATCAGCTCCTTAATCAATAGACCGAGAGAAAAATGTCATTGCCTCGGAAAATATCCGCAAGGAAAAAAAACATGAATTATTCATGATTAAATAGAAAAATTATTCAATCGAATCTGGCGATAAAAATAGCAATAGACTATTCATGAAAAAAATTAGTTAATCACTTTATCGAATTCTGTTCTTTTACTTCTTTTGATATATCTGATGAAAACAAGATTTTTATATTATAAATCTTTTGATTGACTTTTCTCAATTAAGTCGTCGCTAAAAAAGTCCTAGTCAACAATGTTTTTTGCTCACTGTAATTTCAGATCTGAACATTTTTTCATATAGGATGAAAATTACGTTACATAAGAACACTGGCAGAAATGTATATGCATTAAGCAAATTACAGCTTTTGGTAAATCTTGTTAATTTTTAAACTGTACGATATAAAAAGTGAATTTAAATTGTAGAACACTGTAATTATTATCGAATACACGTGTAGAATATATTTGATTAAAAATAGCGGAAGTTTGAGGCTATTTACTCTAAGAATCCAAAATGAAAAATTTATTATACATGATTTAAAACTAATTTTCATATAATATCAAAACTGCATCTCTTAAGATCACCTCATATCATTAATATAAATATCTCATAATTACGAGTAATTAACTTTCGATCAGAAATTTATAATTTTATTTACTCATTCTGTGCAACATTCCACAGCTTAGCGAAAGCCGCTTGGAATCTTCGACATTCGAAAAAGGTCACTTACAATTTTTATTACAATAAATTAATTCCACATATGTCCATGAATTTTTATAGTTGCATATAGATAGTACATATGTTAAGCATCACAAATGCAATGCAGAGCAAAATATAACAAAATCAGGCGTATTGATTATTACGCATTGAATAAATTACTTTTTTTCTTGATATCAAATACGTTCCTCTTACACAATTCAGTAACACGAGTGCAGGTAACAGAAATAGACCTATTCAATTTACGCGCTATATTTTATTTTTCATTATTTTAAAGGAAATGAATTACTGATTGAAATTCACTGAAAGAAAATAGGCGATATAAATTTCACAATAGACCGTGACAATAACTAATGGTTTAAATGCCTCCAACCGAAAAAATCGAATACTTTCCGCATGATATCATCGTAAACTTTAAACTTTGCGAAGAGCCAATAAACTTTTTCTATCTGGGAATATGTCACAGTATCTATGTCTTTATTTTATTGTTTTCTATGCGCAATATCACCGTCTTCTTCTGCCTTCGGTCTTATCTATTTGGCAACAATACGAGGCGAGCTGTTTAAAAGTTTGTCCTGTATATACTCTGAACTCACTTGTCCTCGTAATTTATTCGAGGATAAAAATTATCTCTAAAGTTTCATCTCGAGTGCTCTCATTTCTTATGGGATACATAAGTTTCTAAAAAATCTTTTTTAAACATTAGTTTCCAAGTTTTGTGGAAGCTTTCAGCTTCTGAGTGTATAATTTTGTAATAAGAATATTTTCAAATTTACATAGTGTTTTGAGTTTTGGTCAGAGAGGAAATTGCCTCTAATAACCTAAATGAATTAAGACTGCAAAAGACTACATCTGTACTGATTTTCTTACTTTCGGTGAGTATTTGTGTTCTGTTTAAGCGTTCTTGTAGTTTTAAAGTAATGGTATTAATAAAATTATACTTGCTCCTTTCAGAAATGCCTAACTTTAAAAATAAACCCACGAATCGTGGGAAATGGACGGACGAGAGTATGATAGTAGCTGTAAAATTGTCTTTAGAATAGAATTTATCAATAAGAAAAATTGCGGAGAAATGCAGTGTTCCTCGTAGTAACTTACATAACAAGATGTGTGAAATAAAAAAAGGAGTGGAAGTCAGTATGTCTCCAAAACTAGGCAGGTTCGACTGTACTTTTACAGATGTTTGTGAAAGAAAGCTGGTTGATTACATGGTAGGTCTAGATAATCGTCTCATGCTTCTATCCCGAAAAGAATTTTTGAAGCTAGCTTTTGATTTAGCTGAGAAGTTATCACTTCCTCACATATCCTCGAAAACAAATAGAATGACAGGAAAAGATTTTTATTATGATTTTTTGAAAAGACATTCGGAATTGTCGCTTCGTAAGCCTGAATCAACTAGTCTGGCACGTGCAGTCGACTTCGATAAGCTTCAATAAGTTGAGCTCTTTTTTTTAAAGTATAAAGAGCTTAATCAAGAATATCGTTTTTAACCACTTTAAATCTTTAATTGTGATGAAACAGGCGTAACTTGCGTTCACGGAAATTCGATGGTTATTTCTCTAAAAAGAAAACGTCAGGTAGGAAAGCTCACTTTGGCAGAAAGAGGAAAAAATGTGACAATCCTATTCTGCATGAGCCCAGCCGGCACGTTCATTCAATCTCTGTTCGTTTTCCTTCGAAAAAAGATGAATCTGATAAATTTTATCGAAATAAGGAAACCAACGGAAGCCTCTCCAATTCTCATCGTGTTGGACGGCCATGGTAGTCACAGGGATTTTCATGTCATCGAGTATGCTCGTCCTCATCATGTGCACCTTCTGAGTTTACCTCCACACACGAGTCACAAGTTGCAACCTCTAGGTCTGACATTCATGAAACCTTTCAAACTAGCATATGTAGATGAGTGCTCTTTGTGGACGCGCAAGAATCCTGGTTTAAGAATCAGTGATTACGACATCGCAGGTCTGGTGAACGAAGCGTATAAGAAGGTTTGCAAGATGGAAGTAGCTAAAAACGGATTAGCCTGCACTGGAATACATCCGTTCAATCCGACGATCTTCACGGACGCTGAGTTTGCACCGTCCTTGATCACCGATCAACCTCAGAATCAAGTGCAGGGAATTGGTGCACCTACTACTACTTCTTCCATTCAACGACATGAATTCGTTGAATTTGAAGGTGATAGACAGAAGGTGATGGACAAAATGTGACAGAAGAAAATTCTGTTCAAGAAGCTGAATTTGTCTCAAATTTTCAACAGCTGATGCCGCTTCCTGACTTTACCCAGCGTCGAATTAATTCGCGAAAAAGACGAAGCGAGCATTCTGAAATCCTGACCGGCGATGAATTCTATCAAGCTTCAAAGCATAAAGCTCAAGAAAAGGAGGATAAAATTAGGCAGAAGGAGCAGAAATAGAAGGAAAAAGAGGAGAAGAAGAAAGTCAATGAAGCGAATAAGAGAGAAGATGAGCTTAGAAGAATTCAAAAGAAAGAAGAGAGAGAGAGAGATAAGACGAAGAAGGAAAATGAATCTAGGAAGGAGAATTTAAAACGAAAGAGAGAGAAAGAGGAAAATCAAATAAAGAAGCGAAGAAAATAATTTTTCTCTTCTTAAGGTTAAGAATGTCTTTATTGTCTGGCTGTATTAAAATATTTTATTATTTTTCATTTTAATATTCTAGTTTTTGTTCAATAAATGTTATTTTTCTTTTACAGCAAGTTTTTTTCTTATACATCTAATTCCAAATTGTTGGTAGAAGGCCTGGGATTATAATTAACCTTTTATATTAATATTTTGATCACTATCAGCTAAATTGTTACCAAAAAGCTTAAGTGTCTACTTTCTACTAAATTGTTAAATCCTCAACCAAACCAGATTAATTTAGACCCAAACAGTTGCATTTTTGATCAAAAAGAATGAATTTTCAACAAAAGAAGATCAATTTTCGAAGAAAACAGTTGGCAGTTTTTAGCGTAGTTTATGGACGGCCCACAAATATAAAGAAAAATTTATAAAGAAGTCATCATAAGATTGTCTCGAGTACTTATTTTTGGAAAAAATTTGGACCTGTATGATGGAGAAACATGTTGATGTCCAAATCGGATTAACCATGCAAAGAATAAAAAGAAGTTATTATAGTAGAGTTAAAAATCAAAGCTGGGTTCTGCATCATACAGGTTCATATTTTTTCAAAAAATTAACACTCGACACTATCTTATGATCGCTTTTTTTATTCTTTCTTCTCTACATCTATAATTGATTCCGGAAAAATATGAAAAATTTTGTTACAAACAACTTTTTTTTAATTCTGCGAAATGTAAAAGGAAATATGAGGAGGGAATCGGTTCGATTCCGAACCGTTATTGTACAATTCTGAATAAATAGTCTGAAAGAAAACGAAAATATAAAGTTTTTTCTTATAAATTCCGATTTAAGAATAATTGTTTATCGAGAAGAAGCATTGCATCAACAGATAATTAGATATAGAATGTGTTTAATTGATAATTGATTCAATCAATTGTAATTCACAGTTGAATTAAATTAAAGAAATAAGCGTTTCGTCGAAATTAATTTTCTATCAATGAAATGCATGAAAGAATGTATTTTTTCCTCGGTGATAAATTTAAAGGATATGTAATTATTGTGTTAGATATGTTCACGTTAGACAATCATGAATAATGTTGGATTCCATTATGTGAAATAAACATTTTGTCGAAATTAATTTTCTGCATAATAATACAATATTAAAAAATATATATTTCAGGTGAAAACATGTAAATGTTATTTTGATTAAAATTCAATACAAATATTATTCTTGTAAATTTGCAAAGTGTCATATTAAAAAGTCACCATAAAAACATTCTTAGTAGATTCCGTTGAAAATTGGGTTTATTTATTAAGAAATAGGCAACATCGGAATTTTTGTATGAAAATTGTTTGAATAATAAATATTTCTTGCGAACTTAGATCGCGTCATAGAAAGAGTCATCGGAAGGACATTCTTAGTTGATCCCGTGAGAAATTTTGAAAAAATTCAAAGTATTTAACTGACTTACAGTTCTATTCAACTATTATTTAGGGGAAAATCGTCGAAAAAGGACCTTAGAAGAAAAATTAGTAAGATTAATCTTTAATGGTATAATAGTTATTCGAAGTGCTATTGATTTCTATCAAAGTGAAATAAGCCAGTGCCTTTTTTTGACAATAATTTAATCATTTAATCCGATCCTATCACATCTGCTATCTCGAATTTCTATCCATTTTAAAACGCCTTTTTGACAGAAATCAAATTATATTTGATATTCCTCATTCCGTTCCACTCCAACAGGCTTTTTTGATAGAAATCAAATCAAATCTGTTAAAATTTGTCGGGAAATCTTATACTTTTCTGTCAACATTTTCTCATTGAAACTCAATCAATTCTTATCTGGACAAAATTTGATCAAATCCTATGATTCAGAAACTTAAAAAATGTTATCTAACTCTATCCGCCGAGAAATCTTATACTTTTCTATCCACATTTTCCCATTGAAACTCTATCAAATCTCCTCTACCAGAGTTGTATCTAATCCTATGTCTTTAAATCACGAATATTTCTATTGAATTCTATCCGTTTTAAAAACTTATACTTTTTATTGAAACTCTGTAAAATCTTATCTGCATTAGAGTTTTTTTTCAAATTTCAAATCCCTTTTTCCAGAACCTGTAAATATTTATATCGATTTCTACTTCTCAATAAATCTTATACTTTTCTACCAACATATTGGCATTAAAACTCCCTCAAATCTTATGCAGTAAGAAAATTTTGATAGGAAAGTATAAGATTTCTCGGCTGATACAATTTGATAGAAATTTCCAAGATTCTGATACGTAGAATTTCATACAATTTTGGAGTGAATAAAATTGAATAGAATTTCAATGAGAAGCTTTTGACAGAAAAGTATAAAATAGATCTTTTAACTTTTCATTTTTTGTTGAATAATGATCTTTTTTTACTTAAAATAAATGTAATTTTTTTTTAATTCATCTTTTTGGTTAAAAATTGTATTGAAAATTAATTTTGATAATGATTATTTGTAGTATTATATTTTTGGTTGAAAATTGATCTGTTTTAGTAAAAACTCAACTATGTATTTGATTGAGAATTCAACTATTTTGTTAAAAATTCATTTTTTTTTTAATTCCACTGTTTTTTAAGATGAACATGTTTTGTCGTTGAAATATCAACTAATGAATCGCATTTTTTTGCTTCAATTCAACTATTTCTGATTTAAAATTAAACTGTTTTTTGGTTAAAATATCAAATGCTTCTTATCTAAAATTTTTTAAATTTTTTTCGGGTAAGATATTAGCTATTACATTTTTCTGTTGTGAATTAAAGTTTTTTTATTTAATATTTTACTACTTGGTTAAAAGTTGAACTAGTTTGTGAAAAATTCCTTTTTTTGTTGAAAATACATAAGTTTAGATGAAAAATTAACTCTTTGGTTGCAAACTTAATTATTTTGTTGAATTATTTTTAAATTAATTTATTTAACTGAGTATTGCATTCTTACTTGTAAATTGACTTTCTAGTTGAACAGTCCACCAATTGGTGTAAAGATTATATATTTTGTTGAAAATTTGTCATTATTGGTAGAAAATAAATCTTGGTAGAAAATTCGTTAAAAGTTGAACTACTTTGTTAAAAATTTCTTTTTGTATTAAGTAGAAAATTGACCTATTTGGTTGAATATTCTTGTATTTTGTTGAAAATTCTTTTTTTTTTGTCGAAGATTAATCTTGTTCGTTGAAAATTCATCCTTTTTGGTTGAAAATTCAACTACTTGGTTGATAATTGAACTATTTTGTTGAAATTTTTTTTTTTCGAAAATTATTTTTGTAAATTAAAATTCTAACCACACCATTTTTAGTTGAAAATGGATCTTTTTTTGTAACGAATTTAACTATTTGGTTCAAAAATTATTTTTTTTTGTTTTGTTTGAAACTCAATCTTTTTTTTAGTTAAAAATTTAATTTTTTAGTTTGAAAATTCTTGTATTTTGTTGAAAATTTGTCTTTTTGGTAGAAGATTAATCTTTTTGGTAGAAAATTCATCTAATTTATTTGTAAATTCAACTACTTAATTGAAGATTTAAATATTTCTTTAAAAATTCGTCTCTTTTCCTCAAAATTAAGGTCGTTAGTTACAAATTTTACTACACCATTTTAGTCATAAACTAATCTTTCCCTAATTTTTCCCTGACCATTAATAATTGAAGACTCTAGAATCTAATATAACCGGAATAAAACAATTCCAAATTTACAAAAAATATCAAATTTATTCTTCTTTACATTTATTTAAAGTTATAGAAAATCCATGACTTTTGCAACATTTTTTTCAATCCCTGACTTTTCCCTGACCAATAAAATTCCCTGACTTTTTTCAATTGTTCTTGGCTAGGTTGATTTTCACTCACCAGATATCTTTGGGGCGTAAAGTTAAATTTATATTAAATTTCTTTACAATTACTGCGTGTGATTTGTTGCATTTGTGAATTTCCAAAAATTACGTACATGAATGAACAACATTCCACCGCCCCCTTACGTAACAAATCGTAACAAAAAATACCGACTCCTCCCCTCCCCCTTGAGATGTTACGTAATTAAAGACGGTCCCTTAATTAAGGATCAATATTGCCATTTGAATGAAACATCTCCAAGTGTCCAAATGTGCATTTCTGAGATTCGCATGTGCTAATTACGATTCGCAGTAATTTTTTCGCAGATCAGCTACTGAATTTTCAGAAAGTTACCTGTCGTGTAATAAATAGCGTTGCTACGTTTTAATAAATACGAATCGGCTACTCCGGGAAATATTGCATAATCGAAACCAGTGGTGCTGTGCACCGATGCATCCCATCGGATGTACGCTATTTTGCAATCACGAACATACCGAGAGCAATGTTTATGGCGATACCGAAGAGATAGGTTTCAATGGGAAGAGGGGAGGAGGTGGATATTCTGCGGATCCTGCGATACACTCGCTTATTAAGCGAGTTATTTCGTAATACAACCTGTCCGGAAAAAATTATACCCCCCCCCCCCTTCTTCTACATCAATAAGAGACGTGGCTCAAAGAAATAAACACCGAGAAACTTTTATTCGTACCCCTGCACAGTGGTTTAAATGATTAAAAAAAATTTTAGGGTCTTTTAAAAGATTGCCAGGTATTTTATAAGATTTCGAAAGATTTTAATGATTTTAAGGGATTTTAAATGTATGATTTTCATGTAATTTCGCGGGATTTTATAACATTTTAATGAACTGCAAAGAATTTCCCAAGAACTGAGGCTTCTCGTAGGATTTGTACAATATAGACGAATATTTTAAAGGGATTTCAAAGAATTTGAAAGATTTTAGGGTATCTTAAGAAATTCCAAGGAATTGTTAGGAGCTTTAAGAACTGTCAAAGGATTTCAAAAGATTTCTAAAGATTTAAAATACTGTATAGGTAATTTAAAATGATTCCAAAGGATTTTAATCATTTTAAGGGATTTAAAAAGCTGTCAAGGTTTGTCCATTCAAATTACTATCTTCGAATTCCAGCAGTTCGACTTTTTTTGTCTAATTTTAATGGACTAGAATATAATCATTTTTGTAGAATTTCACAGGATTTTATAATATTTCAATGGATTTCAAAATATTTATTCACAAGAAGTGATGAATTTCGTAGGGTTTCAAAGATTCTACCAAAAAAGATAAATTTTCAAACCAATAAGGCGAATTTTCAACTAAACAAGATAACATTTCTTTTAAAACTGGAATAATTGAATTTTCAGTGAAAGAAATTAATTTTTAACAAAGAAGTTCAACTTTTGACCCATAATTAAATTTTCAACTAAAAAAGACAAATTTTTAACAAAAAATGAAATAGTTAAATTTTTAACAAAGAAAGTTTTTTCAATCCAGAAGAAAAGAAAATTTGAATCATATTGTCGAATTTTTTACAAAATAGTTGAATTTTCAATTACTTTGTTAAAAATTCATTTTGTTGGTTGAAGATTTATAATTTTAGTTGAAAATGTAATTATTTGGTTGAAAATTCCCTTTTTTTATTGGTTGAAAATAAATATTTTTGGATGCAATTTTATCTCTTTTAGTTGAAAATTCAACTTATTGGCTTAAGGTTGAACGACTTTGTTACAAATTCATTTTTTTGTTGAAGATTCATAATTTCAGTTAAAAATGCATTGCTTTAGTCGAAAAGGTAACTATTTTGTTCAAAATTGTCTCATTTTATTGGTTGAAAATTAATATTTTTGGTTAAAAATATAAAATATTCTGAAAAATCTATTAAATTACCTTGAAAGCTTTCCAAATAACTTAAAATCATTGAAATTCTTTGAAAGCTTATGAAAGCTTTGGAATCATTTAAAGTTCTCTAAAACATTTCAAATCCTTGAAATATTTTGAAATCCCTTAACATTTTCTAAAGTTCGTTAAAATCCCTTGAAATTTTTTTAAATACTCTGAACTCTTTCAAATTCTTTGAAATCCTTTCAAATTTTTTTAATGAATTAAAAATTTTGTGGAATCTGTACAATATCCTAAAATGTTAAAAATTTATTACAATATTTGGAAACACCTTAAAATATTTCACAATATTGTTCCAATTATACGAAATCCCTTAATTCTTGCGAATAAATTCTTTGCAATCCATTGCAAAATTCCCGAAAATCTTTAAAATCCTTTGGAATACCTTCAAATTATTGAAACCTATTAAAATTTTCTTGAAATCTTTGAAAATACCTCAAAATATTTAAATTCTTTTGAAATCCCTTAAAACTTTTTGAATCTTTCGAAAATTCCTTAAAATGTTTAAAATACCCTGAAATCTTCCAAATGTTTTGAAATTCCTTCTAATTATTAAAATCTATTAAGAATTTCTTGGAATCTTCTAAAATACCCTAAAATATTTCAAAGGAATTCAAGGAAATTCTGAAACACGTATAGACCTGAATTAAATAGTGGTTAACCCATGGGTTAATTTATTGAAAGAAAGTGACTATAGTGACTTTATCTTAAAAAAGAGATTAAAAAGAAATTTGAGCAAAAAGTGACTAAAGTAACTGAGTGGCAGTCCTGATTATTCTTTACAGTTACTTAAACTGCTTCTTACAGAAATTCCCTGACTTTGGCAATTTTTTTTTTCTTCAAAATCCATGACTTTCCCTGTTTTTATTTTAAATTTTGAAAAAATTCATCTCTATCTCTGCTAGGATTCGAATCCAGGTATTCAGATTGCTGGCATAATAAGACAGTTACTGTCAATTACTAGAAATCACTTTGACCAAAATTCGAATTTACGTTAAAAAACTTTTTGGTGAGGTGGTAAATAATGTATATTGTTAACGCGAACATGTATGCTGCGTGCAATTTAAAATAAAAATAAGTTTCATTAAGAAAAGATAAATATACCGTACTTGATAAGTTTTCATTGATGATTTTTGTGTAATAAATAACGTTCCTTGCTTCAAAACCGTTGCTTTTAAGTCAGAATTGGTTATTAATTACTCATTAATCATAAACCTCAAATACAAAGGTAAATTCGAAAAGTATTACTGTACTCCGTGTTAAATAAAAATTTCCATTGAGATGAAAGGACGTGCTGCTTCCTTAATTTAAAATATTCATTACATCATTCAGAAACCAATTTTGGTCGATAACGTTTAAGGAAATTGGCAGATATCAAGATATCTTTGAAGATGTTGATTATCTACTTTGTTAAGTCATCGATTATACATATGTATACAAGTTATGTAACTCAAGTGCTCCTGTTGATCTCAATGTACGATAACAGGGATACTTTTATGAGAATAAAAAACGGCAGAGCAGTTGATTCACAGACTCATTATGTGAGACGAATCTCTTCTGCTATTACAATTGATTGCATCTCGAATTACTATGACGTCTTCAAATGTTTCCAATTCATCAAATAGGTTGTTGAAAACGTACGTCATGACAGTTAATCAAAGTAAAACATTTTTATGGGAATTTTTCTTTTTCCGCTCTAGGAATTTTCGTTTTAGTAGCCAGATGATCAATTACGAAATTTTTAATAGAGATTTCACAATTGATGACTATGACGTCTTAAAATGTTTCAAATTCATAAAATAGGTTTTTGAATGGTCTTCGAAAGTTCGCCAATAGGCCAATCCACGCATCTCGAAAACGCGAGCAATTACATCAAATACAGTATTGTTATATCCTCAATATAAAAAAAAAATCCTCTCATGTACAAGGTAAATGATTTTGCTAAATGATTTAAAAACAGTATTAGTAAATTATGGTAGGCAATGAAAGGTTTTTCAATTCAGCATTAGATGCGTCTTGAAGACGCGAAAAAATATGTGATGTACGTTAATCTTGTATTCCCAATATTAAAAAGTTTTTCTCATATCAACAAGATGAACAATATATTTTTTTAAATGGTAACTCGGTATTGCTAGATCATAAGAGTTCATGGATGGTTCGTCAATAGGTCACAAAAGTGTCTCGATGACGCGAACAAACAGTCAGATACAGTACTATAGTTTGCCTAATATAAACTAAGTTTTTCTAATATTAACAGAATGCACAAATTTTTGCGAAACTTCATAAATCGGTACTGTTGGGTCCTAAAAGATTCAACAATAGGTCGATCACTGTGTTTTTCATCACTGTATTTTGAATATCAAAAAAGTTTTTCTCATATAGGCAGAATAAACCATTTTTTTGAAACTTCATAAATCGATGATGGTGGTCATAAAAGGTTCAATAACAGGTCGCTGGATTCATCTCAAAGGCACGAACAAATATACTATACATTGTATTGTTTTTTTAATATCAAAAAAGTTTTTCTCTAAACAGAATAAAATTTTGTTTACTAAATCTCTAAACTAAAAAAAAACCACTTATAAATGGACGATCTAGCTTAAAATCCTATAAGACCTGGATATCAATTGGACCTACAATTCGTCAAAATGTCATGATCATAGCTCTTTTACTTTACGAGATATGGTGAACATAAAAAAGTTACACACATACATGGACATTTTTGAAAAATTGTAATTTCGACTTCCTTGGGTCGAATTATATCGAAATATGTCAAAAAAGTAGGTTTGAAAATTTTGGTAATTACAAAACTCCCTCTATGAGGAAGAAAAATAAATCTGAATTTGTTTGCAAACATTAACATTTTCCCTGAATATGCCAGAATGAAAATAAACATTGAAAACTTGAGTAACAACATCTTGTATTCAGATTCGATATTTATCATAGTAAACATAGTTCGCTTATCACGTAAATATTCATCACAAAGATATTTTAAGTCACTTAAGTATTTTTAAACGTTATAAATTTATTTTCTAATTTTGAATGATAAGCGATTCTGTAGAAGCAGACACTTAAAAACAAGCAGGCAATGATATGCGAATTCGAACAACAACCACGATACCGGAAATTGCAGAGTATGACTAACTAATTTGGTTAATTGAGACCGATTAAATTTCTGATGTTTTTTCGTAAAACCTATCTTGAAAAGACGGAAAGCCCGAAAATAAGTTAAGATACATTCGATTGGAAAATTTGGTATATCTATGTTTCAAGTCGTCAAAAATTATTGTTTAGTGGTTTAAAAAAATGCATATATTAAAATATGAGATTTAGTCAATTTTTTTAATCTCAACAAAATATTCTTTCAGAAAAACAAATTGTAAATCTCAAACAGAAGCTTTTTTATGCACTATACATTTTTAATGAAGGAATACTTACAATTAGTGATTTCTGAGAAAATATTTCCTTCTTAAATTAATCACGATTTTCAACAACATTTTTCAGTTTTTTGGCATAATTTCAATCGATATTGCACGATGTGTCTTGACCGTCATTAACCTAACAGAACTTTTACTTCCTTTTATTCTAGTTTCAATTCTGTAACCCCAAACGATAATTTTGAGGGGGGAAAAAAGAAAAAAATCTCTAGGCGATTTTTTGACTGATTTGGCATCGAAAAAAAGAATCTAAATGTTCAATACCTTTGAATTATTACAATTATTAGAAACAGGGTCATGAAATAAGTTTTAATCAATTTGTTGGAAATTTTTCCTTTTCAGAGCATCCTCTGTCTAAAGTATAGCCTAAATAAGAATATTAAATTCCCATCGAAAAATGTAACAGTTGATATTTTAAACAAAGGAAGATTTTTCATTCAAGAAAGATAAAAATGTCAAGCAAATTGTTGAATTTTCTACCCGAAACTAGGAAATTTTGACTAAAAAAGTTTATTTTTAACCATATAGTTAAATTTTAAACTAAAAAAGATCAATGTACAACCAAAAGTTGAATAATTAAATTTGCAGTCAAAAAATTTATTTTCTACAAGAGAATACAAGATAAAATTATTTATTTGAATTTAATTGTCCTTCGTTGTTAAATTTTGTACATTTTTCTACAAGTTTGAAAAAAAATTACAGTTGCAGAGATGTTGTACTTTCTTGTACAAATTATGTCCACCAGGGTATTTACTTTTTTCATCAATTTCACAAGATTGCGAAAAGAAAGAGAAATCTTCAAATATTTGTGCATATTTATGTAATTTTTTTTTTTTTTATTTCGCTGGATTCGAATTTAATTTTAATGCATGGGATTTGTGAATTTCAGAATTCTAGATGCCAGTAAGTCTAAAATCGATAATAAATTCAGGAAAGTGAAAGTTAAATTTTTTCCAAATTTAAATTCCTCCAATACTTGTAATTGATTCTTTGTGGTGCTTATGCGGATTTCAGGATGTTTTAGGTGTACAGTCAAGTTCAAAAATACTTAATCTTTATCTTGACTTACAAAATTGACAAAAGAGGCCCATTGATTATAGAAAAAATGTGTAGAAGGGAAATCCAAACGTAAATAATAAAAAAATAGTTGCGGTCATAATTGCTTACTAAAATTTAGTTATTTAAAGATTTGTGTTATTGCTTTCGCTTCAGGAAAAAGTGGTAATTTTCATTCAATTTGAATTTACAAAAGCTTCTTCTATTCCTTAAAAGGTTCTTTACAATTATATGCGTCACGTTTTCATGCAAAGTGTTTTATTTATAAATAATATGTACAATTATTTTTAGTTAGTTACTTTTGGAATTAAATAATTTGCTGAATAATACTTAATAAAAAAGTGACGAATAGAATTGTAAAGAATCTTTTAAAGATAAGAATAAGGTTTTGTAAATAAAAATTAAATGAAAATTACGAGTTTTGCCTAAACCGGAAGAAAAAAACACAAATATGCAAATAATTACATTTAAATGAACAATTATGACTTCAAATATTTTTTTTTGTTATGCACGCTCAGCTTTCTCTTACTAAATTTGTTGCAGTAACCAATGGGTCTTTTTTGACAATTTTATCAATCAAATTAAACATTAGGTAATTTTGAACTTGATGGTATACCTAGAACATTTGAAAATCGTTATCGGGTAAAAATCTTTATAACGATAGTGGCTTGAGTCAAGGCTATGATGTCACTTGTTTCATGGAGCCGAAAATGTATGCAAACTTGATCGATCCTGATTAACGAAGTGGTGCAGGTGATTTATGTCCGAAAAGTTTTTAATGATTTTTTAGCGCCTGGAAGGCGACGTAAGGCACTATTCACTAGTGTAAATGTAAATGCGTAATTTCTTTTTATTTTAAATTGTAAGCTGTAAATTTGATGGAAATTGTAAATTTAAAATTTCCAATTTAAAATTATAAATTGTACATTGTAAATTGTAGAATGAAGTAGATATCCTGAATAGAATTGGGTATCGGTTTAAGACATTATCAAGCAGGACGAGTTGCACAGATTACGCAACTGGTAATCAGTATTACGTCACTTATTATACGAATCGAATTTTACCGTCCGTTTCGCCTGCTAATCCAGAACCACCAATGTATGTAACTGTACAAGAGAGAAGACGAAGTTCTTCTTAAAGTGATTACGAATGTATATCGATTAAATTCCAAGCCAACCAGTGACCGTCAATGCACCCTAATAAAGTCCGTATCTGAGATCGAATGTAAATTCTGATTACGTTCCATGAATCAATATTTATTTTTTATAGAAGGTTTGGTTATTAACAAGTGGTTTCGCGAAGATGACAAATTCTCTCTATATCACAATCAGTAGAATCTCATTTTCTTTAACAGTTAGTAAAAATTAGAAAAAATGCTCGAAATGCCCTGATTTTTCGCTGACCAAATTTTCATTTTCCCTGACCATTAATATCCAAAGACCAGGATTTTAATATTGTAACATTTTTAACATATTATCTTCTATAAACGGAATGGAACAATAATATTTAAGATAAAAACTGTAAAGGATGACTTTTCTACCATGACAGATGAATTTTTAATCCAAAAGGACGAATTTTTAACAAAATAGTTAAATTTTTTGGAAGACAGTTTAATTTTCAACAAAGAGAAAAGGCGATTTTTCAATCCAAAAGGATGAACTTTCTGTCCAAATAGATGAATGTTCAACAAAACACTTGAGTTTACAATAAAAAATATGACTTTTTAACACAATAATTTCATTTTTACAAAATAATTAAATGATCAACCAAATAGTTCAATTTGTAATCAAATACTGGAATTTTTTATCAAAGATGACTTTTCAAACAATGCATTAATATTTTTAACACTTATATTTACAACTAAATAGTTATACTTCAAACCAAAGGAGACGAATTTTCTACAAAGTAGTTGAACTTTCAACCAAAGAGTTGAATTTCCAACTTACAAAGATGACTTTTCATTTTTCAACCAAATGGTCGAATTTTTAATAAAAAATATTAACCTTAAACTAAAAACAGTTGCATTTGAAACGACATTTTTAAATTTTTAAGCCAAAAAGACGAATTTTTTAGAAGAAAGTTGAATTTTCAACAAAAGGATGTATTCTGAATTCTCAACGAAAAATGTAACATTTGATATTTCAACAAAAAGAAAAAAAACTAATTTTCAACCAAAGAGTTAAATTTTCAACAAAACAGTTGCAATTTTTACCAAATAGTTAAATTTTTCACCAAATAGTTAAATTTTCGTCCAAAAAAATTGTATTTCTACTAATATAGATGATTTTCAAACCAAAAAGAGAAATATTCAACCAAGAAGATTCTCTACGAGAAAAAAAACGAATATTCAACTGAAATGATAAATATTTCAACCAAACAGATGAATTCTTAACAAATAATCTAGTCAAGAACAAAAAAATCATCCAAATTGTTGAACTATCAACCCAAAAGAGGAATTTTCTCAAAAACAGCTAAATTTTTAACCCAAAAATACGAATTTTTACACAAAAAATTTGATTTTCAACCACACAGCTGCATTTTTCACCCAAAAAGAGGACATTCTAAATCAAGAAGATTATTTTTGCAAAGTTGAAGACGAATTTTCAACTAAATCCTCACACTTTTAACCAGAGAGATGAATTTTCAACTAAAATAATGAATCTTCAACTATTATTATAAGTGGTTCAACTTTCAAGGAAGTAGTTCAATTTCTAACAAAAAATATGAACTTACAACTAATAATATTGGAACAGATGAATTTTGAAATCAAAAATACAAATTTTCCAAAAAATAATTGAATTTTCAATCAAAAAAGATTTCAGTTGAATTTTCAACACACAAATGTGTATTTTCAATAAAAAGTTCATTTTCTACCAAAATAGTTCAGTTTTCAACTCCCGGACGAATTGTCAACATAAGAATTGAATTTTTAACCAAATAATAAAATTAATAAGTGAAAATATAATCTTTAGAGCAAAGATACTGCAAAAAAAAAGGAAATAGACACAAAGCAAAGAAATTACTAAATTTGCTCAATTTTCAGTACATAATCTTTTATAAATGAAAAAAAAATTTCAATTTCAATTATGAAAATTTAAATTTTTTAAATTTATTACCCTTGACAGTTATTTCAAGTGCCTAGAATAGAAGTTCCCTGACTTTTACAAAAAATTCCAAATCCCTGTCTTTTCTTTGATTTTCAAATTTTTCCTGATCTATAGCCACCCTGTACTGAAAACTCATTCGCATTAACCGACGGTTTTCTCTTATTAGTGTTGGAAATCAAATTGAACAAAACATTGGTAAACTGAAATTAAACAATAAAAGGAAAATGTCTGAATAAAGTTCCCATAGAAAAAAAAATGTTCTGCAAAACGAGCTGGCGTGTCTCTAATGACTGATTACTCTAAGCTTCTTAATAAATATTCCATATACCAAGACCAATTGCCTATAATTGCGACATGTAAATTTTTTGCATAAAAGCTTTTGAATCCGTTTTCAGATAACTGGATAAATCCACTTCTTAATATATTTCATCTAAGGAATGGTGTTTGCGAATCGATTATTAATTTTTTAGGTTTATTTGTTTTTAAAGTTATATAAATATAATTTTTCTGAAAATCTTAAGCAAATTCAAAAAGATTTTTTAAAATTTCAACAAAAAAATTCATCTTCAACCAAATAGTTAAATTTTTAAAGAAAAAAGATGAATTATCAACGAAATATATAGTAGTTGATAATTAAATTAAAAAATATTTTGAATTTTCAATCGAAAAGATTTGAATTCATACAAAAAGCCTAACTTCAAACAAAATAGTTCAATCCACAGCCAAAAAAGATTTTAATATTAAAACAAACATTTGCAATTTTAATTAACGAAAATATGGAATTTCTACCAAACAGATACATTTTTAAAACAAAAAGATGAATTTTCATCAAAATTGTTGATTTTACAACCAAAAAAGATTTTTTATTTCAGAGTAAAAAAAATTTAGAACAATTATAATTTGTAGGAAAAAATAATTTTGAATGACTATTCAGATAAGCCGAAAAAGAATCTAGAAAATGCCTAAGAAATGTTTTTTTATTTTACAGGATTTCACCAAATTTTAGGAAAAATTTAAGTTGTTTAAGAGATATATAAGATTTTTTCACACTTGATAAAAATTTGAGAATATGTTATAAACGTCCGAATGTTTTTCAAATTTTTAAATATTTTTAATTTCTTTATTATTCAAGAAATTCCTAAATATCTTTTTCAGTGATTCAAATTAATCCCAAAATTCTTTTTAAATCTTCCCGATTCATTTTTCACAATTTTGGAACTCTTTGGTAATGTTTTGTAATATTTTTAAATATTCTCTGAAAATTAATTTTTCAATATAATGAATAACTTTAAATATTCCCAGGAATCTTAAGTATAACTTTTTATTATCTAGAAACCTTTCAAAACCTTTAAAAAACTTCAAAATTTTATTTCGGAATCTTCAAACATCTACATTTTGTATGAGTTGTTTGAAATTTTTTAAACACTTTTAAATATCTTTAAAAATTATTCAAATTTTTCCTGAAATTTTGAAAAAATTAAAAAAATTTCTTCAAATCTTCCAGATTCCTTTTTGATTATTTTGGAAATCTTCTAGACTATTTTGAAATCTGCTTAAATATTCTCTGAAAATGAATGTTGTAAAATAAAAGATCATTAAAAATTTTCCGAGAAAGCTTAAGACAATTTTTTTATCCTCTTGAAACTTTTCGAAATTCTTAAAAAGCTTCTGAATTTGATGTTCGAAATCTTAACAAATCTACATTTTATCACAAATAATATTAGTTTTGTAGCCTTTCAAAACTTCTGAATATATCTTAGACTTATTCGATTTTTTTCTAAAATTCTGTTATTTTATTTCAAAATCTTCCGAAATCTACATTTTATTTAAAATTTTCCGGTACCGGTAATTTTTTGATTACCGGTAGCGACAAATTATAGTCTCAAAATAATCTCTCAAAATATAGTCTGGTATCAAAATGTGCAGAATAGAATTATTTTCCAATATTAAAAAATAATGAAAATGAAAATGTTCTCTTTCATCAGTAATATATAGAAACATTCAGGAATAATTTTCATCATCAAATAGAATTACTTACTTGGAAATTTTGATTTACCACATTGATGCTGCAGAAAAGTCTTTATCATTATTAATAGATAAATACATATAATCCCATTTAATATGGCCAAAGGGTTATGAATAGAATCCTTTTGTCATTTTTAAAACATTTGGTCAAAACGTTAATAACAGAATATTGCTGACATTATTATTAGAGAATCATTTACAATTTAAAAGTTCTCTTTCAGAAACGAATTTTTAGAATTAAAATTCCTCATTTATAAATTGCAATTTAAAAAAATCGAGAAAATTCAAATGAACAAACTGAAAACCGCGACTTAAAGTCATATTCTCACAGCATGCAACCAATCAGGTAGTCAACAACAATGAATGAAAGATTTTCGATAATTTCGCTCTACCTATTTTTTTCAGATAGGATTGAAGAGATTTCCTTCATACACTTGTTTTCTGTGCAAATAAAACAATGTTTGACATTACTCAATAAGTAATATGGTGCTTATTGTAACATTTTTTGCACATTTAATTGACATATAGGGTAAGGAGGGGCAGCGCCGACCAGTTAACAGTCGATGATTTTTTTAAAGTTAATAAGATGTAGACTTGATCCATTTTTTTTTCATTTCGAGTCCTACATTATTGTATATCATATTTCTATAAGTATTAGTTAAATGAATAAACGATGATTTGACCTTTAATTTTAAAAGGTCTGGGCGCAAATGTGGGGGGAATGCAAAGACCGAGCGCGTAGCGCGAGATAAATATATTATCGAGCGCGAATCGCGAGAACCAACAGTCGCGCGCCCTGGGCGCGCTCAAACTTGCGAGCGAAGCGCGCGATGCGAATGTGCCCACGCAGCGGGCAGATTTTTTTTTAATTCGAGTATTTGGTTTAAAATTCATCTTTTTAGGTTCAAAATGCAACTATTTGATTGAAAACTCCTCTTTCTGAGTTGAATATCAACATTTTGGTTGAAAATTTATCTTTCTGGATTTAAAAGTCAATTACTTTGAAAAATATTCGACTTTTTAGCTTGCAGACTCAACTCTTTCGTTGAAAATTCATCTCTTTTGATAGAAAATTCAACCATTTTGTTGAAAATGCAATATATTTCGACATTTATCAATATATTTATTTAGAAGAATTTATTCCCATATTATTACTCTACGTTCGCGAGAAATCACCCATTTCCTCTGTTATTAAAGCATTTTGGGTTGTGAAGTCTCTTTGTTTAAAAAATATGTAGAAATTCAAGTTTTCTAATTTGGATTAACTCCATGATAGTGCATTTTTTTCTAAATTACAGCACATTATCTCGAAACGATGTAGAGGAAGTCGTAAGAGCAGAATTAAGTTCATTGGAAGAAGTAACTCTGAACGTGCCGATGCCAGGGGAAAGTTTTTCTAAGGATATTATTAAAAGTCATGTTGAATCGATAGTCTGCTCATCTAATAGCACTGAGGTATACTAATCATGTTTATTTTCTTCAAGAAGCACTATTTTAGCCTTTCAGTTGATTACTTGAAATTAATGAAGTATGCATTCTTATAAGGATTCAATTTAAAATTATTAATTATTTCCTTTTCAGAGAAGTCACATGAAAATTCAGAGCAGTACCCTCCGAGTTTATGTCTATCGACTAACTCAAGAAAATGCAGCTACAGAGACTATTCGAACTGATACCGACGAGATGTCTGCTTCTGCTCACTGGATTCTTCCCTCAAAAGATTTTCACGGATTGTGGGAAAGCCTTATTTACGAATCCGACGTTAAAGAACATGTTAGAATGATTATTTTCTTATAATTTTTTATTTCCACACTAAAATCTGTTGCTGTTCCTTACAGGATGAATTTATGCATGGTTCTATTCCGTTTATCAGGGTGGCAGTAGATCAGGGAAACCCTGGAAATCAGGGAAAAGTCAGGGAATTTTAAGGGTCACGGAAAGTCAGGTATTTTGGAAAAAATCCTGCCAAACTCATGGAATTTCTATGAGAGGCACTTTAAATGACTCCTATTGGTGATAAATTTGAAAATTTGTAACTTTAATTTAAAATTGTTTTGTTTCGTTTACAAAAGATTCTGTGTTAAAAATGTTACAAGATTAATATTCTGGGTTTCGAATATTAATGATCAGGGAAAATGAAAAATTGTCCAGGGAAAAATTAAGGAATTTTGAAAATGAAGTTTTGCGGCCACCCTCACATAAATATTTTTGTCAGTAACTTGTTTGCCTTGTATTTCTATTTCTATTTTTTGCGGTTTCTTCCTCCTGACGATTATATTTTTAGTAAAAAATGGTATTATTTGGTTGAAAATTCAACTGTTTTGTTCAAAATCCGTCTTTTGATTGAAAGTTGAACTACGTGGTCTAAAGTTGAACCACTTAGCTAAAAAATCATTTTTTTGTTGAAGATTCATAATTTTAGTTAAAAATTCATCTCTTTGGTTGAAAGTTGCTTTTTCTTTTGGTTAAGATTAATTTTTTGAACTAAAAAATTATTTAACTATTCCAGTTGCAGACTCATAATTTTATGTTGGTTAAAAATTCATCTCTTTGTTTGAAAATTGAACTGTTTTGCTGAAAATCAATCTTTTTTTAATTGAAGATTCAACAATTTTGTTAAAAAGCCATCCTTTTTGATTGAAAATTTAACTGTTTTGTTAAAAATTCGCCTTTTGAGTTAAAGATTCAACTATTTTGGCAAAAAATTAACTTTTTGTTGACAATTCAACTAAAATCTTTCTAGGTTGATAATTTTATTTTGTTGAAAATTCGTCTTTTTATTTGAAAGTTGAACAATTTTATTGAAAATTTATCATTTCTAATTGGAAAGGCAACTATTTGGGTAAAAGTTGATCTACTTTGTTGAATTTTTTTGTTTGGTTGAACGTTCATCTCTTTGGTTGAAAATCTAACTATTTTATTGAAATTTTTTTTTTTAGTTTATTTCTTGAACTAAAAATATAACCTCAATTATTAGTTGAAAATTGGACTTTTTGATCAAAGACTTATTTTTTTGTTGAAATTTATTCTTTTTTGGTTAAAACTGCAACTTTTTGGTCAAAAATTAACTTTATTTTCAAAAATAAATATTTTTGGATTGAAAATTCAACTGTTTTACAAAAAATATGTCTTTTGACTTGAAGGTTGAAGGTTGTAAATGCAAGTATTTGATTAAAAATTAACTTTTTTGTTGAAAATTAGTTTTTTTGTTTATAGAAAACTAATTTTCTTGGTTTGAAATTTTCTCTCTTTTTTGTTTTGTTAAAAATGGAACTTTTTGGTTGAAAATGCATTTTTTCGGATTAAAAATTCAACTGTTTTACAGAAACTTCATCTTTTAGCTTGAAATTTCATCAATCTGGATGAACTTTTTTTTTCTTTTTTGACAGAAAAATCAACTATTTGGTCAAAAATTCTGTTTTTCTCTCTATTTTTTTTTTGTTTTGAAAACATCATTTTAGCTGAAAAATGGTGTCTGTGGTTGAAAATTTGACCGTTTTGTTAAAAATTCATTTCTTTTTTTAAATAAAATTTTTTCATTTTGGTTGAAAATGTATTTCTTTTACTTAAATTCAACTATTGGTTTGTGAATGCATATGTTTGAATAAAAATTAAAATATTCATCTTGTTTGTTGATAATTCAACTATTTTTGGTTAAACTTTATTTTATTTTATCTTTGTAGTTTGAAAATTCAACAATTTGTTGAAAATTTGTAAGATTTAAGTTCTCTCAAAATTCGTATTTTCTTGAAAATTTAATTATTTTGTTGAATATTTAACTATTTTGTTAGAAAGTCATACTTTTTAGTCGAAAATTGAACTTTTTGGTTGAAAATTCGTCCTTTTTGATCTTTTACGGCAGAAAAGTAATCTTTGTTTCTTTGAAATAAATAAATAAAATCTAAAGTTTGAAATTTTAATCTGAAATTGTTTTATTCTGTTTATAAAATATTCGATGTTAAAAATGTTACAAGATGAAAATGCTGGGCTTTGAATAATAATGGTCGGGGAAAAAGAAAAATTGGTCATGAAAAAGCCAAGGAATTATAAAGATGAAATTTTGTGGCCACCCTGGTTTATGAAATTTCAAATTTAAACTGTTTTAATTCTTGTATATTAATTCAAATTATAAAAGGTAACAATTTTTTACAGCTGCTGCACTTTGTTGAGACGACGATGTTGTTCTCAGATCGAAAGGTCGATCCGAACATAATAAGCTGGAACAAAGTAATTCTATTACACGGACCACCAGGCACGGGAAAAACAAGTTTGTGCAAAGCTCTTGCCCACAAAGCAGCGATTCGCCTGGCTTATCATTATTCTCATGGAGAGTTGGTTGAAATAAACAGCCACAGTCTATTCTCCAAGTGGTTTTCAGAGGTAACTAAATATTCAAGATTATAAGTGTCCTATGTGTCTATAAATTTTTTAACAATTTCAGGAGAGGGGGGCAAAAAATACAATTGTTAAAAGGGCTTTTCAAATTTAGATAAACGTTTAGTACGTTTCCTGATGATAAATTTTAACAAAGTTTGCAAATTTTGCGAAAGATGGCCCTGCAACTTTACAGTTCAATAATAACTTAATATTTTTCTAAATTACTTTAATATTTCTGACCTCAAACTCTTTCTCATATTCAAACCCTTTTCCCCTTAATTTTTAAGCGATTCTTCTTTTTTCTACAGTTTTCAAGAGTTATTAAAAATGCAACTATTTTGTTAAATCATCTTTTTTGGCAAAAAATTTAACCAACTTTGATTGAAAGTTTAACTATTTTATTGAATATTTGTTTCATTTTTTGTTGAAAATCAATTTTTTGAACTGAAAATCTAAATATTCCATTTTTGGTTGTAAATTTATATTTTTTTAGTTAAAAATTCAACTATTTGAGTAGAAAATTAATCTTTTTGGTTGAAGATTTAACTAGATTGTTGGAAATTCGTTTCTTTTAGAATTATTTTTTTTCTTAACTAAAAATGTAACTATTCCATTTTTGAAAATTGATATTTTTAATTGAAAATTGATTTTTCTAGTTGAAAATTCAACTATTTGGGTAGGAAATTAATCTTTTCGTTTGAAGATTTAACTAGATTGTTGGAAATTCGTTTTTTTTTAGAATTATTTTTTTAACTAAAAATGTAACTATTCTATTTTTGAAAACTGATATTTTTAATTGAAAATTGATTTTTCTAGTTGAAAATTCAACTATTTGGTTGAAAATGAACTGTTTTGTTGAAAATCCATGTTTTGGGTTAACAATTCAACTACTTTTGTAGAAAATTCAACTATTTAGTCGCGCTACAAACTACAGTTGTTAAAGAAAATGGGGGGGGGGGTCAGTGGATATAACGTTTTAAATTTAGTAGTGTTAATTTAGTAGTTAGAATTTATTAGTTATGTAAAATAACAAAGTTTGTGAATTTTTCAAAATATGGCCCTGAAACTTTACAGCTCAATAATAACTTAACAAGTTTCTAAATTTCTTTAATATTTCAGACCTTAAACTCTTTCTCATATTCCTTTCTTTATCCCTTTTTTAAACGATTCTTCTTTTTTCTACTGTTTTCAAGAGACTCCCCCTTTTTCCCAATTTTCTCATTTTTTTGGTTAAATCCGAATTAAATTAATAGAATCGAATAAGAAAAGTAGACTATTTTTGAAAAAAGTGAATTTTTTCTTGTTGAAAAGTATACTATTATATTTTTGATTCCAAATTCATTTCGTTTGGTTAAAAATTTTACTATTTGGTTAAAACTTAAATTTGTTTGTTGAAAATGCAACTATTTTGTCAAATTTTTTTCCAAAAATTCAACTACTGGGTTGAGAGTTTAACTACTTTATTAAAAATTCATTTTTTTTGTTTAAAATTCATCTCCTTGGTTGAACATTTAACTATTTTGATGAATATTTGTTTCATATTTGGTTGAAAATAAATTTTTTTAACTGAAAATTTAAACATTCCATTTTTGGTTGAAAATTTATCTTTTTTTTAGTTAAATATTCGATTATTTGGTTGATTATTTATCTCTTTTAGTTAAAAACTCAACTGTTTGGTTGAAAATTCGACTTTTTTTTAATCGGGTTTTTAAGACACATGACTTTTCACCTTAAAACTTAACTCTTCTGTTGATAATTCGTCTATTTGGGTAGAAAATTCAACTATTTGGTTGAAGATTTAACTAAATTGTTGGAAATTAGTTTTTTTTTAGAATTATTTTTTTAACTAAAAATGTGACTTGCATTTTCCAGAATTGATATTTTTTAGTTGGAAAATCAACTATTTGGTTAAAAATCTATGTTTTTGGTTGAAAATTTAACTATTTTGGTTGAAAATCCAACTAGTCAGTTAAAAATGAAACTATTTGAAAATTTAACAATTTAGTATAAAAGTAACTTTATTAATAGAAAATCATATTTTTTATTTGAAAATTCAACTATTTAGTAGAAAAATAACTTTTTTGGTTAAAAATCGTATTTTTGTTTTAAAATTTCAACTAGTTTGTAGATAATTCGTCTTTTTGTCTCTAAAATTCAACAGTTTTTTTTTTTAATTCATGTATTTTTTCGAAAATTTGTCTTTTTTGTTAGAACATTGATCTTCTTAATATAAAAATTTATTATTCGATTAAAAATTACCTTTTTTGTCAAAAATTTAATTATTTAGTTGAAAGTTGAAATACTTGGTTAAAAAAAGTGGTTAAGATTCTGTGGTGGAAAATTGAACTATTTTGTTGAATGTTCGTTCTTTTGTTGTTAAAAATCAATTTCTTATATGAAAACGTAACTCTTCTATTTTTGTATGACAATTTATCCGTTATAAGTTAAAAATTGATCAATTTTGTAGATAATTCATGTATTTGATTAAACTTTCGTATTTTTGGTTAAATTCAACTGATTGAAATTTTATTTTTTTGTTGAAAATTAGTTTTTAAAACTGCAAAATTAACGATTCCATGTTTGGAATCTGCTTTATTGAAAGTTCATGTATTTGGTTGAGGATTCAACTATTTGGTTAAAAATTCATCTTTTTTGTTTAAGGATTCAAATATTTTGTTGAAAAGTCTTTTTTTCCGTTGAAAATTAATTTCTTTAACTGAAAATTTTACTATACAATTTTTCGTCTAAAACTGATAATTTTCAGTTAAAAATTCAATTATTTTATTGAAAATTCATGTATTATGTTAAAAATTCGTCTTTTGGTAGAAAATTAACCTCCTTGGTTGAAAATTCTCCATTGTACATTCAAAATTCAGCTACATGCTCAAAAATTCAACTGTTTTGTTGAAAGTTAAATTTTTTTTATGTCAGCTATTTTGTTAAAATCATCTTTTTTGTTCGAAAATTCAACTAATTTATTGAGAACTCGTCCTTTTGGAGTGAAAATTCATCCTTTATGGTAGAAAAGTAACCTTTCTTGGTTAAAAATGAACTTTTTTAGTGAAAAATGAAACAGTTTTCAGTTGAATTTTTATCTTTTTTGTTGGGAAATACGACCATTTGGTTGAAAATTCAACATCTTTCTTGTTTGAAATTTCACTTTTTTGTTGAAAATTAATCTTTTTTGTTCGAAAATTGAACTATTTGGTTGAAAATGCAATATATTTCGACTTGAAATCTTAGGTATTTAAAGCGTTTCATATTGAATTTGAAATAGCCCAAAATTGGTAACGTAATTTATGGACGGGCCCTTATTAAATGTTTCAGTTTTTAAAGGATTGTTACTTAAGTATCAAACTTATTTTGTTTTTCAGAGTGGCAAGTTGGTGATGAAGCTCTTCGACGATGTGAAAGCTCTTCTAGAGGATCCGAAAGCTCTCGTCTGCATTTTAATAGACGAAGTAGAATCTCTCGCTCATGTTCGAAAAGCTTGTACGAATGGAACTGAACCCAGTGACTCAATTCGTGTTGTGAATGCCCTGCTTACTCAATTGGACCAGATCAAAAAATACCCGAACGTATTGATTCTTACGACAAGCAACGTGACTGAAGCAATAGACGTAGCGTTTATAGATCGCGCAGATATCAGACAATTCATTGGTTTTCCGAGCGAGCAAGCGATTTACAAGATTTACAGCTCGTGCATTAAAGAATTGATGAGGGTGAGTTTTATTCTTTAAATACAGATATCTATCCTTACGAAGAAATATTGACCTAATGGTATAATAATAATAATAATAATAATAATAATAATAATAATAATATAGTATATCCCTATAACGGGGTATCTACTATGCCTGGG
Source organism: Andricus grossulariae (assembly GCA_011634705.1). NCBI lineage: Eukaryota > Metazoa > Arthropoda > Insecta > Hymenoptera > Cynipidae > Andricus > Andricus grossulariae. The sequence continues at coordinate 20,141,955 of JAABKJ010000755.1, forward strand.
AAAGCCTGGAAAAGCCCGAATTATCAGGGACTTTCTATGTATGCCTGGAAAAATATAGAAATTCCAGGGAATTCTTTTTAAAGTCAGGGAATGTTTTCGAGAGCGTGCTTAATTTTTGTATTTTTGTATTGAACTATTTTGTTGAAAATTCGTTCCTTATTTACGACACTGTAAAATTCCCAAATAATAAAATTCCCGAACAGTTTGTAATATTAACGAATTTGAAATTTTCCGAATAATAAAACTCCCAAGAGTTTATAATATTGCCTAATTGGAAAATTCCCAAATAATGAAATTCCCGAATTTAAACTTTTTTTTTAATGTTTGATTATTGTATTTGTAGTAATTAATATTTATTAAAAAAATGTTTTATTGTTTAAATTCAAGAATTTTCTAGTTTGGTTATTGTGTAGTTCGACAATTTTCTGTCAGTAATTTTATTATTCGGCAATGTTCAAATTCGATAATATTATAAACTTTTGGGAATTTCATTATTCGGTAATTATCCAATTCGGTAATATTACAAACTGTTCGGGAATTTTTCAATTAGGAAATTTACCTTGTCGGCAATTCTATTTTTCGGGATTTTTCAGTCTCTTTTTTCTATTTTGAATTTGTTTGTTTTAACTTAAAATTTAACTATTCTATTTTGGGTTGAAAATTGATTGTTTTTCATGCAGTTTTGTGAAAATTCGTTCTTTGTGGTGGGAAATTAATCTCCTTGGTTGAAAATTCATTATTTTTTTTAAATTCGACAGGTTGCATTTCTCTCTCTCTCTCTCTCTCTCTCTCTCTCTCTCTCTCTCTCTCTCTCTCTTGACTGAAAAATCTTTCTCAGTTGAAAATTCAACTCATGTTAAAAAGTCGTCTTTTTTAGTTGAATTCAACTGTTTTTCATAAAAAATCAAAATCTTTTTTGATTGAAATATCAGCTACTAGATTTTTTGTTCAGAACTCATTTTTTTTTAAAAGAGAATTTAATAATTGGCTTAAAAGTGAAACTCTTTTGTTGAAAATTAATTTTTTGAGTTGAAGATTCATCATTTTAATTGAGAATTCATCTCTTTGTTTGAATAATGATCTATTTTGTTGAATATTCGTTTTTTTTTGCTGAAGATTTATTATTTTTTTTACTGAAAATTTAACTATTCTAGTTGAAGTTTTAACTATTTTGTTAAAAATTTGTTTTTTTGGCTGAATATTAATTTTTTTCATAATTGAACATGTATTATTTCAGTTGAATATTCCATCATTTTAGTTAAAAATCCATCTCTTTGGTTGAAAATTAATTTTTTTTTAACTACAAATTTAACTATGGAATTTTTGGAAATTCGTTTTTTTTTGTAGAAATTAATCTTCTTAGTTGAAAATTCATCTTTTTCTTGGAAAATTCCTCTTTTTTTAAATTCAACTATTGCAGTTGAAGATTCATCCATTTATTTGAAAAGTCAACTATATGGTTAGAAATTCATCTATCCTGTTGAAAATTATTATTTCAAGGAATTTCACAAAATTTAAAGGATTTTTTTGAATCTCCAAGGATTTCAAAGATTTTTTGGGATTTAAACGAATTTTTTTCAAAGAACTTTAATGAAAAAGTTTAATTTAATTTATATTTAAGGTATTTCAAATGATTTCTATAGTTATGTTCATGGATTTTTATGATTTCCAAAGATTTGAAGGGATTTTAAGGGATTTCAACGGATTTTAACCATTTCAAACGATATGAAGGAATTAAGAAATTTTTAAAGGATCTCAAAGATTTTAAGTTATTTGAAAAGATTTCAAACAATTTCAAGAGATAAAAAAAATTCGATAGTCGTCAAAAAATTTTGTCAAATTTTCAAAGGTTTCAAGGAATTTCGAAGCTGTCTACATGATTTAAGGGATTTCAACGGATTTCCAGAGAACTCTAGAAATTAAATTAAATTTATATAATTTTCAAGGGATTTTAATTATTTCCACAGATTCATTGATTTCAATGAAATTTCAAGCGATTTTAAAGATATCTAGGGAATTCAGAGATTTTTGTTGTGCGCCCGTCATACTTTTTCCAACGAAGGGAAGTGTAGGAAAAATATGGGAAATTAGTGAAGGGGAAGTAGGGTAAAATAAGGTTAGGGGAAGTGAGGAAAAATTAGGGGCGGGAAAGTGTGGGGAGTAAGGGGGAAATTAGGGGCAGGAAAGTATGGGATGAGAGGGTAAATGAGGAATGAGGAAGTGAGAGGAAATTATGGGAAGTGAAATAGGGGAAACGAGGGAAGTGGTAGTATGGAAAGTGAGAGGAAATGAATGGGGGAGGGGAGGGAAAATAAGGGTAGGGGTAGTTGGCGAAGTGGAGGGAATGAGGGGAGGATATGTAGGGAAAGTGATGGAAAATAAGGGAAGGGTACGTATGGAGAAACAAGCGGTGGAGAAGCAGGTGAAGTGAAGGGAGGGGAAGTAGGTGCAGTAGGGGAAATGAGGAGATATTAGGGAGGGGATATAGGAGAGATGAGGGGGAGTATTGGAAGTTAGGGGAGGGAAGTAGGGCAAGTGAGTGTAAGTGAAAGGAAATGATTAAAAATTAGGGGAAGTGTGGGCTGGGAAGTGAAGTAGGGGTAGTAGAGGAGGAAAAGTGTGGGAGGGGGAGGTTTGAACGACTTAATTAAAGTCTTACCTATTTTTAGTTTTTTTTTTTTTTATTATTATTTATTCCAAATGCTGGTTATCCTATAATTATTTTCTATTTCATGAACTTCCTATAATCTCGAAAAAATTATAGGAAATTCATTAAAGAAATGTCTTCATAGGCCTCTACTGATTTTCCTATATTTTTTCGTAAGGAAAGTCTTTTGAAAAGTACCCAAATTACAGTTTCCTTTTTTTTTATATTTCAGACCGGCTTCATAGAATCAGAAGTACTAAGTGAAATGTCCTACTTAAAGAAGCTTGGCTATGAAGAAAATGTGGAAACGAGGCACAGTCTCATGTTGCTAGAATTAAGCAAACAAAGTGTGGGAATGAGTGGACGTGCACTGAGAAAAATTCCATTTTTGGCCCACGCTTTATACACTCATTCAGCAAAGTGCACAGTTCCTCGATTTTTGAGAGCCATGCATCTCGCTATTGAAAAACAGAAGGAGGAGGAAATCGCATAATTAAAACGTTGCTTCCAGGCCTTCTTTATTTTTATACTTTTACAAACGAATCACACTCACAATTTAAATACAAGTAATTCGTGAATTTTATTTAACTTAACTAATCTCGAGGTGATTCTCGAATGCTTGAACGCACTTAACTGAAAAGTACTTCGTATTTTTCTTGATGTCAGTATTTTCGTGAACAAATACTTTAGAATTGTATATTTTTGTTCTAATTTTAAGAGTTTCTATCCTTTTCGCAAGTGCCTTAATATGCTTAGGAAGAAGAGACGTCTTTTTTACTACTATTTTTAATAACATTACTAAATAGCTTTAATATTCAGCTTGTATAATTTATAATTTTCTATTTATTTTGCATGCAAGTAAAATAGCTAACAAGAAGCTGTATTTCTAAGTTTCAAATAAATAGATTTAAAATGTAAGTGTAATTTTTTGACATTATTTATTTTTATGACTTTTGCTCAATAAATTCTAATAAATTATTAAACAAAATTTTCAATATTAAGTTCACCAAGTTTCGGAAACAATTATTAATAATTAATTTGGAATTGAAAGCGTTTCAAATCAAACTAGTCTAGGTTAGGTAAAATTTTGGAAAAAGGACAATATTTCGAATGGAGTGAAACAATATTGAACTTGTATAATTTCTGAATAAAAGCGTTTAAAATTGAATGATAAAAAATTAATGTATTTGAAATTGAACAAAAAATTAAATCAGAAGCTCTCTAAATTGAAAAATTTCCGACTAAAGTTTTGAACATTGACAATTTCATGGGAAAGGAGTGGGAATTGAATGATGAATCTAGAAATTGAATGATTTCATATTCAAATGTTGAAAATATGACAAATTCAAAATGTTGAAGATCGAATATTTTCAGATTCGAATTTTGAAAATTAGATTGTTTAACTTTTACAGAAATTAGAATTGTATTATTTCTAATCAAAAGAGTTCAAAATTAAATAGTTGAACATTGAAAACATCAGAAAAATTTTAAATTATAAAACTTTAAAATCGAATTATTCTAAAACAAGTCCAAAATAAAAAGAAATTTTAAATGGGAAACAAAAAAAGGCAAAATTTCCACTACGGAAAGTTAAAACTGAAACGAATCCGAACTTCATTTAAAACTGATAAAGTTTATATAATTTTAAGTAAATTTATATCGTTTTAAAATAGTATAATTTTTATTCATTTTCATTTTAAACAACAAAAATTTTTATATTTGTAATTTTTTTTAAATTTTAAATCGTTTAACTTTTAACACTTCATTTACAATAAAATTATTATTTGTTCAAGAAATTACGTAATCAAATATTTTTCAATTTTAAATTATTCATTTTTTAAAATATTCAATTAAAAATCTAGAATATTTAAATCTAAAATGATTGAATCAAAAATTAAGAATTTTCAAACTAAATATTTTCGAATTTTAAGCTTTTGAAGCACAAAAACTTTAGTTTCAAGACCTAAAAAATTATATTATTTTAGAATCGCGCATTTAAAACTAGAATCTTAAATTGAAATTATAGACATTTTAATGATGATAAATATATTATTAATAATATTTCTCTCTGGTAATAAGTATTATATCATGTAGTATCAAGTGACAGTCAAAGTGATTGGATAAATTTGTTTACCAACAAATTTTATTTCTGTCCAAAAAAATTAATCACCGTCATTTTCACCCTTCAAAATATAATAATTTTAAATGTCGTATACCTTTAAAGTTTAGTTATTCGAAAAATGTTGAAAATGGTATGCTTTCTAATTGAAAATGTAATAAATGAATTAATTAATTCAAACTTGAAGCGTCAAAAAGTAGTCAAAGTAGGCGCCTTTTCAACAAAAAAAAGAAAGGGTTTGGTAGCCTATTAAGTCGTTCAACAGCCCCACCCATACTTTCCCTTCCGCTACTTTCCCTCCCTCTCACAGCTCGTTTCTCCTCTACTTTCCCCTCTCATCACTGCCCCAGTCATTACTTTCCCTCCGTTATTCATCCGATCTATCCTACCAGCCCTCCCTTCACTGCATCTACTTTCCCACTCCTCACTTACCCTGACTTCTCTTTCTATAATGTATCCTACTTCCTTACCCGAACTTTCCCTACCACCCTTATTCCCCCTCCTCTCACATCCCCTTACTTCCCCTGCATCTCCTCTTCTCATTTTCCATTACTTCCCCTCCTCTAAAACCTTATACTTCCCCACTCCTAATCTCCCCTTACTTTCCATTCCTCATTTCTCCGCAATTCCCCTACTCCATACTTTCATTAGTTATTACATTCCCCTCACATCTACTTTTACTCCACTCATTTTGCATACTCCTTCCTCATTTTTCCTACTTTTTCTATTTCCCGTACTTCCCCTCACCTTATTTCCCCTACTAACTCTCCCCTCACTTCCCCAGCTTCAAAAAAAAGTACGACGGATGGACAGCCGACCGAAACTATAAGGGTTTCTGCCCAATCCTAAAAATCAAACAATTCCAATTAAACATCGTTTAAAAATTGAAGCATTCTTAAATTAGGATCTTGAAACTAACTCGTTAAAAAAGATTAATTTTCAAATTGTGTCACATGTGAAATATTAATTCAATGAATAATTTAAAATCATGGTCCGTGAATTTCCACTTTAGTGTATAGAATTTCGATGATTTAAATTTACCGCTAAAAAAGTAATGTCGAAACGAGCGCGAAAATATGAATCGATTCAAAACATAACATTAGATTTCTGCAGTTTCACAAAGAAAAATTAATTTTTACTATTTTAATTATTTTCTTCCATTTCCCGAATCATGTCAAAATTTAAAAAAAAAGTCATGAAACCTATAATTACCCAATTAATAATGAATAATCCAAAAGTATATTTGGCCTGGCGGCTTCTGATCAAACTACAATTTTCTTACCAGGCTTTCTGATCTACATTGCATAATCATTGGTATAATCTGTGACGTCGTAGTCGCCAGTGGTGGCGGTGGTGGCGATGTTTTCACTCTTTTCAGTTGTTTTGAGGCGCCAATGCGTGTTGGTTGTGTTTTCCCGGCGAAGAATTTTTAGCTTGTGAGTGTGTGTTCGGCGATAAAAAATACCGTACGTGAAAAAACGTTGGTTGAAAATCACTCAAGTTAGTTCGGGATTTACGGGTTTTCATGTGGTTTTGTTTGCCTAGTGAAGCAGTGATTAGTTCGAGACATAAACAGCAACCGTGAATGCGACCGGAGTGATAGCGAAATTATTCTTTCGCCGCCGAATAATGTCGCTGCAGCGCGACACTGTAATTCATCTAGTTGCTGGAGGGTAGGTCTCTTAAAATTTAATAATACTCCCTATTTTCAATAACCCTCATGTCAGTCTTCTCCAATATTCATTTCATGCCTCTCCAAAATTCGAGAACTTCCAACCGGTTTTTTAACCTCTGAATTCCGTTAATTTTCAAACCTCCATCTTCTTTCCACTTTCTCCAATTTGCCGACATTGATTTAAGTTCTAAGCAATCTGGCAAATGTTGACAAGTGCATCAATAAAAGTTGCTGATGTCATTTCGATTTTCCAAAAGAAGTAAACAATGGCAGGTGAAAATTGAGATCAGGTGGATTTATTGTTTTCGCTGACGGCTGTCATTTAGATTTAAACATTTTTATTATTTTTCTGAAAAACAGGTTTTTTTTGGATTTTCGTAAGTGAAACTTAAAGTAAAAGTAATGGAAAACAATCCAAGACCTAGGATAATATTTCACATACTGTAAGATCTAAATTCTAGTGCGCAGTGTCTAGATTCGGAGTCGTAGTTAGACAACGTGGTCAGTTGAAATAAATATATTGATTTTTTATTCGAATTTTATTGGGCTTGATACTTGAATTTATTCCAAGTATGGCTTTGCTAAACTGAGAAAATAATGCATATCCTATTCACGTGTCAATCTGGTAATCAGTTAATTCGGTTACATCATACATGTAATAAAAAGTTCAAGGAACCTCCTTTTTAATCAAAGAGGAAAACAAACGTTCTTTTCTAGTTTATAACGAGGATCATGAAGGAATTAGTTTTCTTAAACTTCTTCATTGATTCTGTTTTCTACTGAACATTTAGAATTAGAAATATTTCGAAATGGTTTAGCATTAAAGATTGAAACTTCAAAAATTGATCTTCGAATGTTGAATCAGTTACTTCTGTACAGAAGTAAATATTTTTATTACCTGAAATTAAAGGTGAATTGTAAATATTTTTTAAATATTGCCTGCCGAGTCGAGAATTTCAGAATAGGGTTTTATGTAGGAGTGTTTCTGCTTGAAAGGTCTTAAAACATACTATTTCTATCTTTCTTATCTGTGCACACATTGAGAATATCTTCTATTCAGAGGGGTTTTTTAACTCCAATGCAAAAAAAATTAGCTTATTCATTCCTTCGGAAGCACTCAGAATTGTGTTTCGATCAATTTAAACAATAGTGCATATTTTTATCGAATACGAGTATCATTATCAATGGCAATTTAGCGCGATAAGATTATCTCTTAATTCAAGCGATACATTTCAACTTAAAAATAATAATGTATATGAAGGTAAAAAATCAGTGTTTGTAAATATAAGATTTACGTAAATGTCGAAATCACCGCACCTACCAATAACACAGTTTTGTAAAATTCTTGCAAACAATAAACGTTTTACATTATTATTTTGGGATAAACGTATCAAGTATTGTAAAATGCAGTTTTTTTTCCACTGCGCAAAAAAAATCGGAATCAGATATTTAAATGTTTCAGTATCAACCTGTTTTTGAGTGACTCGCATCATAGAAGATAGTAAATAAAAACAATATTTGTAATTCTTTATTCTATTTTGACATATTATTCAATGAATATCTGCTCCGGATTGACTCTGCACGTTTTTTGTCGAATTCGTAAACATCAACATACTATATGTTGTTTGTGTTTTGAAGTGCGGCAGTATGCCGCCGGTACTTACTATAGATATTTACTTCCTGAGCTATATTTAGAATCACGCGATTCATTCTAGCCGGTTCGATGTAAAAGTGTGAGTTCGATGAATGTATAGGCCCTATAAGCCATGGGGAATTTCGTGCACCTGCATGGAACCAGCCTACCTTCTCTTTTGGTCTTTTACACATATTCAGATTCACGTGCAACATTTATTTTTTATGTCTAATCATTTAGTTTCAGTAGTTTGTAAATAAATGATTAGCAGATTTTCGCGTATTAAATAGTTAATGATTCAGAACAACAAAATAACAAATGTTTGAATGGCTGGAAGTACGTTAAAGTTAATTTTTTCTGGATTCATGACTTCAAGGACGTCTAACGTACGAGAAAACTTTGGTACCAGTTACGTTTACGCACTAACAGAATGCAGATTGGGACAGAAAATTATAAAATTGGTGAATTTCAGTCTTTATTATCCCATAAAGTATTTAGCAGAGATTTATGTGCTTTTGAAAAATTGCATTATTTTCTAATTAGAAGCTTCACACTCTTTCCCCTTTTTTTTTTAAACTGAAGAAGTGAATTGATAGAACCCAACAAGAGAATCCAACTGTTTTTCTTTGAAAGTTTATTATTTTTAATTCAAAAGCCCACTTTGGGTTCATCGTTTTAGTTAAAAATTCATTTCTTTAACTGAAAATTGAACTATTCCAAAATTTGTGGGTGATCCTGAACCAATCTGTTTTTAGATTATTACATTTTCCAAATAGGAAAAGAAACAATCGAGTTTAGTGTCTCTATTTACATATTTTTATTTGAGATTGAAAAGAAATCTATTTTATCATGAATAATTTTATGCAAAATCGGCAAGAAAAAGATTCACAATTAAAAACAGACTTCCAAACTACATCACTTTTCGGTTCATTAGAGACACAAATAGCTAATGAAAAAAGAGGAAAAAAAGGGAAAATCAATTGGAATGATATTAAAATTCTTTATCATGAGAGAAACCAGAAAAAGAGAGAATTCATGGAGATGTGATTCACAAAGAGGGAAGGTAACAAAGTTATTAATTTAAAAAGGGACATCTCAAGATACAACAAAGTATGGGATAGAGTAATTAATTGGTTAAAGTAATTTTCTTTTACTTGAAAAGAAAGAAAATTCTTTTATAGAACAATCATTTTCTCACGAAAGATATTAATTATATTAGCAGGGTGCACAGTCTTCAACGTTTTTTCTTAGTTTCCGCTTTTTTCTTGAAATTTCTCATTTTTCTGCTATTCTCAAAAAGCTTTCCCTTTTTCCCCTTTTCTCTTTAAATATATGATATTTGAAAATACAATATTTGAATTACACGGAAAATTCTCTGAAATTAGTAAGTGTACCCATTATTGAACAATAATTAAAGCAATTATAGTACCTAAATAAATTATTTATGAATTTTCAATCATCAAATGCAATGTTAAATTTTCTAACTTGAGCAATTTTTAATTTGAGTTTAAGAGCACTGAAGAGTAGGACGGAGTAAAAATGCTAAAATCAAATCAAAAAAATTAAATCAGCAAACTTTAACGATTTCAAATTCAAAATATTTCCAATTGGTTCAAAAATTATGAAAAATTTGTTATATTTACAGCTTTTACTAGTGAAAAATAATTTAAATAGTGCGAAATTTAAAAATAAACTTTTTGCGCAGTAACAATTTTTTTGAAAATGTGCATAAACCTGTTTTTTTCGGATTGAGTCATATGCACACATTTTTCAAAAAGTTGAATATGTTGAACCTGAAATTTATTCAGCTTGAACCAAAGAAAATTTTTATCATTTCACATTTTCGGAAAAAAAAAACTTTGGTCGCGATTTAGGATTTTTGGGATTTCATATTTTGTTGTGATTTTCGGACATTATATATACCACGAAATAAAATGTTTCCCATGAATAAAAAATAATAACATGTTTCTTCGGTTCAAGCAGAAGAAATTTCAGATTTGAATCAATCCAAAAAAACTATTTTTGTAAATTTTCAAAAAAACTATTTTTGTAAATTTTCAAAAAAACTATTTTTGTAAATTTTCAAAAAAAAACTATTTTTGTAAATTTTCAAAAAATTTTGAATAAGGCAAAATTTTTTTTCAATTTACAAAATTTTAAATAGTGTAAATTTAAAAATGAGAACAGAAGATATTAACCGATTTCAAAATTGTTTTCTATACTTGTTTTGGATGTCGACTACAAAGTGGCATTTCTCAGCTCGAACGATTCGATTAATTTTAGCATTTTTACTTCGCTCTACTGAAGAGTGTAGTTTTTAATTTACGTTGAAAGTATTAACTATAGTAAGGAAGAAATTACGAATATTGGAAAGAAATATTTATGAGAACAATGTTAAACATATCAAAATTTTGTATGTAACTAATTTTATTTTTTTCTCAGACTTTTATCTCACTGTGAATGGGTTTCCAACGACCTAAGTATATCCCATTTTTTAAAATGAATTCTTTAATGGCAGAAATCATCGAAGAATCATTGAAAATTATTTAAAAATATCAAATTTCTTATAAACAGGTTGGTTGTTCTCTTGGACACAAAAAGTAAATGTTTAATCTTTCCCTATTTCCCCCTTTTTCCCCCCTTTGGTATTAATTAATACCAATGACATATTTTCTTTTTAGGCATATTAATTTTTCATATCTTTAGTTTTTCCTATAAATAATCTCTGATGAGGAGGTTTAAATTCGCCTCTAAACTTGTTGGTTCCCTAATAGTATAAAAAGGACGGAGAAGGAAAAATTGAGAGGTTGGTTTTTGGTTGACTTTTTCCCTTTTTCTCCCTCTTTTTTCATTGGTTATATTTTTGTCTCTAGAAGTTTGATTTTCAATTGTGAATCTTTTTCTTGCTCATTTAGCATAAAATTATTCATGATAAAATAGATTTCGTTTCAATCTTAGATAAAATTAATTATTCCTTTTTTTGTGAAAAATGTCTCTTTTTCAGAGAAATTCAATCTTCTTCCTTGAAAATTCATCTATTTGGTTGAAAATTAATTTTCCACTGAAAATTTAACTCTTCTATTTTTGGTTACAAATTAATTTTTTGATCGAATATTCTTGCTTTTTTTTGTTGAAAATTTAGCTATTCAATTTTTGGTTAAAAATTTATCTGATTGATTTGGAAATTCATGTATTTTGTGGAAAATTGGTATTTTTGGGTAGAAAATTCAACTATTTCGTAAAAAATTCATTTTTTGGTTGAATATTCATTATTTTTGTTATAAATTAATTTCTTTGTTTTAAAATGTAACTATTCTGTTGAAAATTCGTTTTTTTTTTAGTTGAAAATTAGAATGTAACTATTCTATTTTTTGCTTTGAAATTGATCTTTTTTATTTAAAAATAAATTTATTTTGTTGAAAATTCATGTTTTTTGTTGTTGTTTAATTTAACTGTTTTTGATTGAAAATTACAATATTTTTTGGTGGGAATATCAACTGTTACACTTTTCGTTGAGAATTATTTTTGTATCGAAGATTCATCACTTTGTTTGAAAACGTAACTGTTTTGTTGAAAATTAATTGTTTTGACTCAACTATTTGGTTGAAAATTAATGTATTTTATTAGGTGCGTAAGCCTGAAAGTACTATCATGACCATGAAATATATGCCCTATGCTAAAATTAAGTGCTTATTTAGGGCTCATTAAGTACCCAAAAACAAAATTTGGGGCTCTGCATTTCTTCAAAAACTGCGTGGTACTGCCACCTTTAAGTAAAGTGAGTACATCAGAATTAAGGGCTCTTTTTATGCTCTCCAACACCCCAAAAATAAATTTTATAAAACCATCCCTTAACATTGGAAAACTACCTCCAAAACGAAAAGTACTGATTAAGTGCAAGAAAAGTATTGCATCAATTTGGAATATTTTCCAGCTATCCGAAAACATCAAGAGCTTTTCCAAAATCCACCCTTAGCACTCGAATAACACCCCCTGAAAAACTTAATTATCACTTTTTGCTTTTCTCGGACCGTGCACAATCAGTGTATGTCCTATTCCAGAATTAAGGGCTCATCAAGCACCAAAAAGCCAAATTTTGTGCTCTGTATTTTTTCAAAAAAACTGCATTGTATTGTCAGATTTACGTAAAACTATCAGTGCCATGGTAGAAATATTTGTTGCATCAACTTTCTTCTTTAACAGGATTTGATAGCTCACTTAGGGCCCTTGCATGGATTCAAGCACAATTTGTCAAAAATAACCTCTATCGCTGAAAAACTACCCTAAGAAATAAATATGCTCTAAACGTAAAATTAAGTAGATCAGGATTAAGAGAAGCTTTGGGAATAATTATGACACTGGTTGGCTTGTATAATTTTTTATTAACAAATTAAAAGTGTGGACAATTTCCTATTAAAAATAGATATTTTTTAACAACAATTCACGGAGAGGTGTTCAAATTTTCAAAGCGAGTTTAATAGCTGAAGTTCTAAAAAATAGCCATTCAAACATAATATAGGATGAGATCGATATGCAAATAAAGTATAATTGTTCTTTGGAAAAATAGCACTCTTTGGGAAAATGTATCACTCCGTAAAAGTCTTTGGAAATTTAGATCATGCTTTGTCAGGCCCAAACCGCCCCTCACTTTCATCTCTTACACAGGGTCATGGAATTTTCCATGACTCTGTGTGCGGGTGGAAGCTCGGCAAGCGCAATGAGCTGACAATGGTTTGCATAGAAATAGATTTTTCATCAAACAAATTTCTGCCCTCGACATTGCTCATTTAGGATCCTTGGATGGATTCAGGCGCAATTTGTCAAAAATAACCCCTATTACTGAAAAACTACCCTAAAAATAAATATGATCTAAACCTAAAAGTAAATAGATCAGAATTAAGGGAAGTTTTATGAAAAATTATGACACTGTTTAGCCTGTATGATTTGTTATTAACAAATTAAAAGTCTAGACGATTGCCTCTTAAAAATTGTAATTTTTTAACAACAATTCACGGAGAGAAGGTTTTATTCAGTCGGAAGATTTCTTTTTGCTTTCAAGAGATCTAACCTCGGTGTAGACAATGTACAATTTTCAAATTTTTGTATAAATACATTCTGAGGTATAACCATGGAAATATGTCAATTTTGTTTAAAAAGCATATGTTTTAACGCTGTACATTGCAAACGGTTTATCCTACAAAAAAAAATGCAAGAGGCAAAAAAGTTTTTTAATGCTTAAAACAAAAACTGGCCAGGACTTTAAATAAATAATATAGATATGCGTAATCAGGGGACTTTTTTTACCTTTTGAGCAAAACTTAACTCGGGGGCCTATTAGTGCATACAGAAGTGTTAGTGGTGACTAACCTAATTGACCTAATTGTTGTTATTGTTGTTTATTTAGCCATATTGACAAAATTTGATTGGAATTGACTACAGAGAATGGACTACTATACATATTTGTAGGTACTTGTTTTATTAAAAAAATCTTGAAAGCTGGCGGAAATATGGCCGCTGCCGCAAAACACGTTTTTTTAATTATTGCTTGCGGCGAGCATGATAACTCCGGAACGGATTATCTGAAGTAAAAAACTAACAAGATTTCATTAGTATATTCCTATACGGAGTTCTTAAAAGAAGGGATTTGCATTTGGACCAAAATTTCTTTCTTTTTTCTTCCAAAAAACTGAATTTTTGGAAACTGAAAAATCGACATTTTTGGAAAAATCGTCGCAATTAAATTTTTGTTTGTTAAACCCTTATATCACGAACTCCGGATAGGAATATAATAATGAAATCTTGTTGGTTTTTTGATTTCAGATAATCTTTTCAAGAGTTATCGATTCTCTTTAGTCGATTTTAATAAAATTTTGTTAACATGGCAAAAAAATCTTTAAGATCCCTTACCATCATTGGATATAACCCCGTAATATAGGACTGAAACATTATCTGCCAGTGTAAAATTATTTCGACAATGTTCCTACACACATCGAATACCTTTTGTTCACTTTAAGATTAAAAATTAGAAAAAAAATCCTATTGGTCAAATAGTTCAATCAAGTAGCATTTGTGCTGGCACTTTAAGCTATCAGCGACTTTTTGTTTTGTTTAAAACGTTTAGATAGATGTGATATTGAAGCCCTGAAACCCTTGAACAAATTAAGTTAGAACCTTTCCTGTTATTAAGAAAAAACTGCAAATTAAAAATATTTTTCTTCACGTTTGCGTGGATTATTCGTTTGGAGTTATTAAATGATTTTCCAAAATTGAAAATCAAAAATTGGAAGGATGAGAGTGGATTCTTTTTTACAATATTTTTAAAACAAAGGTTTAAAAATACTTTTCAATTTTTAAAAAAACATTGTTACAAACTATGCTTTTTCTACTTTTTCTTGCACTTAATCTTTACTTTTGATTTTGGGGGTAGTTATCCAATCTTAAGGGCTTAAGAGATGGTTTTGGAAAATTGATTTTGGAGGTGTTGGAGTGGTACCTTCAGATTTATCCTGAAGAAACAAACATGTTTTGCATTAAATTATTGCTCTTCTAGGTGTAAGATTGTTTTTATACCTAAAAGGAAAATTTAGAAAGGTCAGACAAAATCAAAAATTGGTCAGAGAAAAGTCCGGGAAAGTTAAGGAATTTTGAAATTGTAATTTTGTAGCAACCCTGATTATTACCAGTAAGCTACCCACATGACAATTTTATCAAGAACCGGTTGTGAAGTTCTCAAAAATTTCGTTTTTGACACTTTTTTCAGAGAAATGATATTTTTTATGAAAACCTTGTTTCTAGGTAATTGGCAAATCAAAAGGAATAAAATTTGCAATAGGCAACATAATTTTAATTTTAATTAATTAATTAATTTTCAGAGTGGCTGGAACAGTTGGTGCCATCGTAACTTGTCCTCTTGAAGTTGTCAAAACGCGGCTGCAATCTTCTGCTTCTGGTTTTTACCCTCCTGGCAACAAGGAGTTTATTTCTGGTCATGTCACCTGCAAAACCTTTCCGAATCCACCACAGAGGCGATTATGCACTGGCGAGAATCCAAGGTACTAATTGTAAACAATTAATTATACTATAGCTTTAGAGTAGAAATTAGCTGCAATATTTCGCTTTAGATCTCAATGAGTAAACACTTAATAATAATTAATAATAATAAGAAGAGTTCTCTTGAAGTTCTTTCTTTTTGTTCTTTAAACTTTTCTTCTTCTAACAGGGTAACTGCTAACCGGGAATTAAAAAAAGAGGAATTTTACCGGGAATAAAATTTAACTTTTTCTAAAATGTGATATTTTTTATTAATCGTGATAACAAGACAAATTTTAATGGGTTCGACACTCCGTGAATATGATTTTTAGTGACTGTTTTCAGTTTGTTTATCTATTAATAAAGATTACGTATTTTTTGCACTATTTTTGTAAATAAAAATTTCATATCATCATTTCGTCATTTTGTTTCATAATAAAATTTATTTCTAAATGTTTCTAAACATTATTGATAAAAGACAACATTTTAATTGTAAATGATTCTTTAGAAATGGGAAATAATTCTGTTCTTAATATTTTGCTATTACACTATAATTTGTCAACTTTTTTACACTTTTAAAGAGGCGAGGAAAATGAAATTATGGACAAAAAATTTGAATATCTTAATTTGCGAATTTTATACACTGACCGGTGACAACAAAATTATCCACACCGCTAATAAGATTTCTGTGGAAATTTAAAATGACTTAGATTTCATTTTAAAGATTTAATTTTAAATTTGGAAGATTTCAAAATATGTGCAAGATTTTCAAAAATTATAGAAATTATATCAAAGGATATTTAGAAGTTTTGAAAAAAATAAAAAAATAATTAAAATCGTTAGTAGATTTTAAAACATTTTAAACGGATTTCGAAAAAAGAAGCTTTTTGAGAATTTTGATAGGTTTCCATAGAAATAAAAAAAATTCTTATGATTCCTAGATAAATGTCAAATGATTTTTTATCTTGAGATATGAATTTTAAGAGAAAATTAAAAAAGGTTTCAAAACATTTCAAATGATTTCTTAAAATTTCGAAAAAGAATGTAGAAGATTTTAAAACACAAAATTTCAATTTCGCAAGATTAAAAAATTTTATTTTAAAAAATCGAGTAAGTTTAATAGATATTTAGAAGTTTCAAAAATAATTAAAAACAGTTGCAAACTTAAAAAGATTGAAAAACTCTAAAACAATATATCAATATTTTAATATTTCGAACAAAAAGTTTAGAAGCTATTTAAGAATTTTTAAAAGATTCAAAAGAATAGAAAATGTTCTTAAGATTTCTAGAAAAAAATTTGAATGGTTTTTTGTTTGAAAAAATTAATTTTAAGAGAAAATTGAAAAAGGTTTCAAAACATTTCAAATGATTTTTAACTGTAAAAACTGAATTCTAAGTAAGAGAAAATTGAAAAAAATTCAAATTATTTCATAACGTTTCGAAAAAGAATTCAAAATTTTTAAAAATTTTGAATATAAAACTTATAAAGAATTCAAGAAATTAAAAAAAGTGGATTTTTTAAGATTTCAAATAAAAAATTTAGATATTGTTTTAAGCTTCTTTAGCATCAGCGATTAATCATTGATTAATTATCGAACAGTAATTACAAAAATCCATTATAAAAATGATTTATTTCAATACTAAGTGAAGTTTACAATAACAATGATATAAACTCATGTAATTATAATTAAACTGTCATAATAAAAGATTAAAAATAGTTTATTCTAATTACTTTTCAATAATACATTAAAATGATTAAGAAATCTAAAATGGTATTATATTTCCCATACTATGTGAAAAAAAAAATTCTGAATAATTAACTGAAGAGGGCCACCATTTTGTGCTTTTAAAAGTTTCAAGGGATTTCAAAAGATTTCATAGGATTTTAAATATTTTAGGGGATTTTAAATGATTGCAAGGAATTTTTTTATTCTTTTGATTAATTTTAAAGAATTTCAAAGCGCTTCATATATTTTAGGATAAGGAATTTTCTAGAATTCCGGAAGATATGGAACGATTGTACAAGACCTATAAGGTTTTAAGATATTTTAAAAGATTTCATGGAATTTTATAAGGTTTCCGTGGATTTGAATGATTGTAAGGGTTTTTAAAGCTCTCAAGGTATTTTAATAACTTTTCCAGGATTTTAGGAAATATCAGATTTCATAGAAGGTTACGGCATTTTATCATATTTTAGCGGATTTTAAAGAATTTATTCACGAGAAGTGAGGTATTTTATAGGGTTTCAAAGATTTGAAGAAATTTGAACATATTTTTTGGAATTCACCCTGCATTCTTATTCATTTATCCTGAATTTTTTTTAATTCTTTGGAATTCTTATGAATTTTGTTAATTCATTTGAATTCTTCTAAACACTCACTTCTACTTAATTCAATGGATTTTTTATTTTTTTATTTTTAAAAGTCTTTCTTAATTGATCATAAAGATCAGTTGATAAAATGATCAAAGGATTTGAAATATTTTAAGGTATTTTTTTCTAATTCCTTGGCATTTTCAATAGCTTTAAAAGGTTATTTTAACAGATTACGAAGAAATTTTTAATTGATTTCTGAAATTTAAGGGGAATTCAAAGGATTTGCAATATTTTAGGGTATTGTAAAAGATTTCCAGGCATTTTTTATTTATGTCAATAGTTTGAAGTGCTTTCAAAGACTTAGAAATATTTTAGGGTATTTTAAAAGATTCTAAGGCATTTTCAAGAAACTTAAACAATTTCAAGGGGTTCCCAAGGGTTTTAATAACTTTACGGGATTTTATTATTTTAATGGATTTCAAAGAATTTATTCACAAATAGTGAGGGATTTCATAGAGTTTCACGAGATTTTCAAATATTTTCTTTGCAATTCATTTAGAATTCACCCTGAATTCTTATTAATTTAGCCTGAATTCCTTTAAATGCCTTTTAATTTTTCTAAACTCATTTCCAACTTTCTCAATTCAATCAATTTTTTCATATTTTTGAATTGTTTCCAAATTAACTTACATAATTGTTTTCTTTTTAATTCAGCTTGATTTTTTTAAATGAATTTCATCGAATTCTTCTCATTTCTCTTATATTCACTCAAATTTTACTGAAATCAGTGGAATTTTTTCGATTAAAAATTTTTTCCCAATTCATTTGAATTGTTTTGAATTTTACTTGAATTGTTTTGTAATCATTAATCACTTTTTTTATAAGAAATTAGTAGGGTTTCAAAGATTTAACATTTTTTGGAATTCACCCTGATTTCTTATTAATTTACCCTGAATTCTTTGAAATTCTTTGGAATTTTTTTAATTTACTTGGAATCTTCTAAATTTACTCAATTCTACTTAATTCCATAAATTCTTCTCTAATTTCTAAAAGTTTTTATTTCATTGATCCTGAAGTCTTTTAACCTCACTTGAATTCATAGGCACTTCATCAAATTCTTTTGAATTCCCTTGAATGTTTCTAAGCCCATTTCATTGCTACTGAATTTAATGAAGTTTTTTCATATTTTAAAATTGTTTTCAGTTCATTTGAACCTTTTTTTAAATTCACCTTGAATTTTTATGAATTTTATTGAATTCTTCTCGTTTACCTTAGATTCCTCTATATTTATTCCAAATTTACGGAAATCAATGGAATTTTTTTAATTAAAAATTTTCTTTCCAAAAAGTTCCCTTTGGTCCATATATTTTATACCATAGGAAATGTGAGGCCTGTTTTAATTATTATTAATTTTTTTATTTGTCATAGGTACTCCATGGCTTTTTCTCATTACGGAACAGCAGGAGGTTCACCACACACGCAGGCACCCCCGAATCTCATCCAGTGTCTAAAGTACATCGTGGAAAATGAAGGCTTTCGGGCCTTATTCAAGGGACTAGGTCCCAACCTCGTCGGTGTCGCCCCTTCCAGGGCGATTTATTTTTGCACCTATTCTCAGAGCAAAGGTTTCTTCAACTCATGTCTACCGCCGGACAGTCCCGTCGTCCATGTCTGTTCAGCATCATGTGCTGGTTAGTCTATTTAATATTCAATATTTAATTCGCATCCTAATTTTATCGCATCTTCTTTTATTTAACTCTGGCCTTCGCTCCATATCGAAACGTCGATATCGTCAAGGAAATCTTATTTTTCCACCCCTGTTTCTTAAGTCGCCATCAATTTTCCCTTCGAGGTCAAAATATTATCTTTCTCTGTCCCATTACTGGAAAAGCTCTTAAAGGTTTCATTGATTTAGAGGCCTCACCAGGTCCTTTCTTACATTTCTGCCCAAAAAAGAAAACTAAGTAAAATATATAACAAGTTTGAATTTAATTTTTTACCGGGAATATTACAAATTTTTTAAATTAAAATCTATTCAATCACTTGCAATTTGAAATAATCTTTATATCTTTTCTCCTTTTTTTGAGAAATTTTAAATTAAATTTTTTTTTACCAAAATCTTGCATTTTTCACCGAAAAGATTAGCTTTCTACAAAAAAATTGAATTTTCAACCAAATAGTTAAATTTCCAACAACAAAAAAATCCAACAAAAAATATGAATTTTCAACAAAATACATAAATTTGTAACCAAATAGTTGACTTTTCGACCGAGAAGATTAATTTTCTACTAGAAAAGACGACTTTCAGTAAAATACATACATTTTTAATATTCCACTAAAAAGACGAAATTTCAACAAATTTCATAAATTTTCAACTAAATGGTTTGAACAATGGATGTGATGTTAGTCCAAATTTTAATTAATTAAATTTTAGTTTATATTTAATTCATTTCTAAACATTTTTAAATAAATAGTTGAATTTTTGCAAACTTTAAAACATCAATATTAATCCAAGAATGGAGCCATTAAATTTGTATTACAGAGAATTAATTTTCAATTTAAAGAAATGTCTACAAAACAGTTGAATTTTGTACTAAATAGTTGAATTTTCTACGAAATTGTTGAATTTTCAAGCCAAAAAGAGGAATTTCTACAAAACTGTTTACTTTTGTACCAAATATTTGAATTTTCTACTAAATTAATTAATTTTCGAGCCAAAAAGACGAATTTCCTATAAAAAAGTTGAATTTTCAACCCAAGAATATGAATTTTTAAGAAAAATTATAAATCTTCAATAGTATTAACTTTTAAGAAAGTAGTTCAACTTTTAACCAATGAATAGAATTTTCAACAAAAAATGTAGTACTTGATATTTCAACAAAAAAATATTTGGATTTTGAAAAAAAAACATTTGGATGTAACCAACAAAAACGAATTTTCAACAAAATATTTGAATCCTCAACTAATACAGATTAATCTTCAACCAGATAGTTGCATTTTTAACCAATAAAATTGAGTTTTTTCAAAATCCGAAATTTTCAACCAAATAGTTAAATTCTATACTAAATTGTTGAATTGTTGAGGCGAAAATACGAATTTTCTACAAGAAAGTTGATTTTTTTTTTAAGGTAATTTTGAACCGAAACAGATTCATTTTTAATCAGACAGTGGGTTTTTTTTACAAAAAAAAGGTTACATTTCTGCAGAACGAGATGAATTTTCAACCAAAATTTGTTAGTCAAAAAAGAAAAAAATTGCAATCATATTGTTCTATTTTCAAGGCAATGAGACGAATTTACAACAAAAAAGTTGAATGTTCTATCAAGAAGTGTGACTTTTCAACAAAATTGTTTAATTTTCAACCAATTAATTCAATTTTGAACCAAATAATAAGATTCTTAACCAAAATAGATGAATTCTTAACCAAAAATTTACTATTAGACTTTTCAAAGGAGAAGAATGAACTTTCGACGAAAAATAGTTACATTTTATTGTTGGCTTTGAATCCTGTGATAAATAAATAGGAATTTTGATCATTTATAGACTAAAGTATAACATTTTAAATAAACGTCGAAATTTACTGTTAATAATTTTAAAGTATTAGGTTACAAAACTGGACATTTTGCTTAAAAAATAAAGTTAATTTTCTATTGCGCACTCAGAAAAACTTTTATTTAAATCAAGCAAACATTTGTTTGAATAAAATAAATTTTGTTTGACACTATATCAAAGAAATAATTTGTTTGATTCAAAAAAAATTTTTCTGATTGTACGCTTTTTGATCTCCGAAGTGAGTCCGAGGCCTGAAGGAAATAAACAAAGAAGCAGAGATGCAACATTGGGAACTTGATTTTCATTCGAATGATTAAGAGCTCTTTATAAATAGTGTCCGTAATCGAATTACGCGAATAACGCTGATAATGGCCGTCAATGCACGTCATAGATTTATCTTTCTCAAGTTGGGCTACAAATATTGAGTAATAGTTAAAATGCACTCTGATCTTTCATTTTGAAGCGGATAAGACTCTTATTAATGACGATTTTATAATGAATTGGGGAATACGTCATTCGCTTTTCTTAGTTTTTCAAACGAGGAAATCAGACATTCATTAGAAATTTTTCTGTTTCATTAATTGCAATACTGCTTTTTTGAATAGTTAAAATGAACTTGATTATAATTCTCAATTTTGTGAATGGCAATCTTCAATAAACTAGAATATTTCCATAATTCATTCTCGTTCAATTGAATGGATTACATTTTTTCCTCTCGTGAATTGCATGGCTCTATTGCCGCTGATAAATTTACATCTCCCCTTACGCAAGAATCATTAAATATCGTAAATCCATTGTGCAACTGCAAGTGCTTCGAATGTAGATTTATAGTTCAATACACACGACATTCTACTTCTCTCGAAAAATTAAATTAAATTTTTGAATGGTAAAAACTTTAAAGTAAAAATACTATTTTGTAATTTGAAATACTTTTAACAAACAACTCTTGACCTTATTCCTAGAAAATAGAATCAGATTTAGAATCAAGATTGATACTGCAAACTATTCACGGTTTCCTCGCATGTAACACTTCGATAAGAATTGGATATTCTACAATCTACATGCAATAATCATTCACTTAAAGATAAGAAAGTGAGTAGTCTGAGTCCAACTTGAACTCAAACTTCAGACAATGGCTCGACGAAGATTTCTCTGCAGGGGGGACAATCGTTGGGTCACGCTCATCTGTTTACAACTTTTTCAATCTACAACATGGACTTGACTATTAGTTCACATGTTGTGTATGTATTGCAACTGTGTATTTCGTCTATTGAGAATGAGAAAATTGCACTCACACTGAAGTCGTCATTTAACTCATCAAACGTAGGCAACGAGACGAATCTATTTATAAATGTATACCCCGTGCACCGTAAAAAAATACCAAAGGAATGAAAATGCCTTCCATTTCTTTCGGAGCCTGGAATTTATTTGTCAATTTAAATTAATGTAACATGTTATCGCATGAAATTATGAATTTTGAAATAGTTTTATTTAAAATTTAGTGCTCCGCGTGTGACTGACTAAACGTATAAACAATTCGAATAACTTCTACGTTTAACCGATTAGACGTTTAACGTGTAGAAAAGTTCGTTCGGTTAAGCTTTACATAGTTTTCAACTTCTTTTTTTTATTTAAAATAACTAAACATAGTTCAGTTCTTCAGGTTAGTATTTAAAGGAAAAGAGATAATTTGAAACCAACTGAAGCGGGGCCTAGAATGTTTCAAATACTTTATTCAATTTAAATTGGAAAACTTAAAATTCCTTAAATTTCCAATAAAAATATTGCACTTTCAACTAAATAGGTAAATTTTTAACCAAGTAATTCCATTTTCAACTAAAAAGATGAATTTTCAACCAAGAAGATTAATTTTCTACCAAAAGAGTTAAATTTTCTACAAAATACATAACATTTTAAATGAATAGTTCAAAGAGTTGATTTCCAAACAACAAAAACCCCATTTTTCACCAAGTCAATTTTTAACCAACAAAAATTAATTTCAACGAAAAATTTAATAGTTGATATTTCTTCGAAAAAAAAAAATTATTTTAGATTATAAACAGGTCCGTTCAACTAAAAAGATGAATTTTTCACAAAATAATTGAATCCATTACCAAAAAAGATGAAATTTCTACCAAAAGAATTGAATTTTCAACCAAGAAAGATTTTTTAGTCCAGAAGGAAACAAAATTTTAACCAAATTGTTGAATTGTCCACAAAACAGTTGAATTTTCAAATCGAAAATATGAATTTTCAATCAATAGTTCAATTTTCTACCAATATAATTAAATCTTCATCGCAATAATTAAATTTGCAACCAAACAGTTGCAGATTCAACCAAAAAGGAGAAAATTTCCCCACAAAAAATGGAATTTTCAGCAAAAAAGTTGATTTTTAATCAAATAGTTGAATTTTCAACTAAAAAAGATTATTTTGCAACTAAAAATCGAATAGTTAAATTTTCAGTTTAAAAACTTAATTTTCAACAAAAAAAAAAACAATTTTATTTAAAAAATAGTAAAATACTTCATTCCTCAACCAACGCAGATTAATTTTAATCAACTAGTTGCATTTTAAACCAATTTTTTTAAAACTATAAATGATTAAGTTTTTGCCAAGAACGAAACAGTTAAATTTTCAGTTAAAAAAGTTAATTTTCAACAAAACAAAAAAATAGTAGGGAAAACCTAGATAGGAACAAAATCATCAGTATTTAACTGCATGAATTTCCAAAAATAAAGAAAAAATTTCTTTTGGAAATAAAGCTTACATATTCAATTGACTATTCTTATAGGAAAAAATACCATGAAATTAGTCAATTAGCTGTATTAAAATTTTTTATTAGACGCGATCAAGGATACGATTTTGGCACCTCTATCAATCAATAGGTAATCGTTTCTGGTATTGCTCTTAGGCATGACAGAATACTAAATTCTCGATAATTAAATTTTATCATTAGTATACTTACAATTAAAATTAGTTTATTGAGTTAATAATCGTTAAAACGATGATTATTTTACAAAAGTCACAAAAGCTTACATTTTTGATAATTTTTGTATCTCTGATATTCCGTGAGATTGGTACGATTGGTTAACCTGACTTGTGATGACAGAAAAGTTCCGAATTTTTATATACCTTAAGGCCGTGTGATGAGTGGGTCACGTGATCGGCTTCCTAACTTACCGACACTTTTTTTATTTGTAAACTGATTTTCACACGAATAGCCACATCGAGTAGAAAATTTGGGATAATAAATAAGAAGCACTAAGAAGCGCGGCTTTGGTCCTAAATTTTTATAATTATGAAAAAATAAAAAAAATAAAATTATTTACAAAAAAACATTTTTCCTAATTATGAAAATTTAGGACCAGAGCTGCGCTTAGTACTTTTTATTTATTATCCCAAATTTTCAACTCAATGTGGCTATTCATGTGAAAATAAGTTTACAAATAAAAAAAAGTGTCTGTAAGGTAGGAAGCTGGCCATGTGACCCACTCGTTACATGGCCTTAATCCTAAAAATGATATCTTTTACATTTGACTCCTTAACACAAGTAAAATTAATGTGATTTTTATAAACTAATGATTTACGCTATTTTCTTGGTTTATTATTTACAAAACTTAAATTTAAAAACTTCACAAATCAAAATGAGCAAGCAAACACAACCTTTAAATGAAAACAACTGCGAGACAGTCACAGAGCTGCCAATTTTGATAGCGAAATTTTTGGCAATTTTGGCATTATCTACTGTTGGTTATCTACTGTTGGAAAATGTAATGTCTAATAAAAAGTCCTGAAATATTTATAAATAATAAAGAAAGAACGCTTTGTATCAATAAATATTGTTCATTAAACTTTAAGCTTTGATTCAAATGTATAAATAGAATTAACGTTCGACTTTGAAATATGCAGAATTGTCAGTATAAAATTACTATCAAGTAATTCACTTTGTCATAAGAGTACACCTTGTTATAATAAATGAACATAAATAAAACAAAAAATTGAAAGAAAAATTATTTTTGAAAACACTTTTTCTGTCACGTTTCTAAAGATTGTCATTTTATTTGTAATTATATTGAATAAAAAAAGCACTGAAAAAAAGACATAATATTCTTTTGTACTTTTCCTTGTGTATTTTAGGAATCGGAGAATTTTTTATTTAAGATTTCCTTACTAACAAACTTCGTATCACATAACTGTATAAATTAAATTATGAATGACTTAAAATTTCTAATAGGAACCCGTTTTATTATTTTTGACTTAAAATATTCCATGGAAAACAAATGAAAAATCTCAATTCTTAAAATATACAATGAACCGTATGCATAGTAGTCTACTGGGCTGAAATGCTCTAGCCGAATAGATTATTGGCCTTTCAACCAAAAAAGACGAATTTTCCACACAATAGTTGAAGCCTTAACCAAAACAGTTTGATTTTTAAGCAAAATGGTTGCATTTTTAACAACAAAAGAATTCAATTTCTACCAAAATAGTTGAATTGTCTACCAAGAAAGATTTTACAGTCAAGAAGGAAAAAAAATTACAACCAAATTGTTGAATTTTTACAAAACAGTTGAATTTTCAAAACGAATGTGTGAATTTGCAACCAATATTAATAAATATTGCAAAAAAAATTGCAACCCAATTATAGAATTTTCAAAAACGAGTTCAGTTTCAACCAAATATGTAATTAAATTTTCAACCCAAACAGACGAATTTTTAATTAAAATGATGATGGTGAATCTTCAACCAAAAAAAATGCATTTTCATCAAAGAAGGTCAACGAAGTAGTTAAATTTTCAACCAGAAAATATGAATTCACAACGAAAAACATAATGTTTGATATTCTTACCAAAAAGATTTTTATTTTAAGTAAAAACAGTTCAATTCATCAAAAAAAAATACGACTTTTCAATAAAATAGTGGATTAAAAAAAAAATTATGACTTTTTAACAAAATTGTTGAATTTTTATCAAAATAATTAAATGTTCAACCAAATAATAAAATTTTTAACAAAAAAAAAAAAGAATTTTCAACAAACAATATAATAGTAGAATGTTCAACCAAAAAATAATGAGATAAAAAAAATAGTTGGATTTTCTTGTTAAGCTCTATTTATTCAGATCGCCTTAAAATGGACAAACAGGTTAGAAAACTGAAAATTTTGCTCAAAAAATTATTTTTAATTTTGGAAACTTTAATGGGAAATTTTTAAGGTGTAATTATTTATTTTTAAAATAAAAAATGTTTAAAATGCAGTTTTTAGTATTTGGACAACTTCGCATTAAAAGCGTTTATTTAAGAATTTTAAGGAAAAAATTTCAAATTCCAAATTAGAACATTCATAGTAATTAGACAATACCAATTCCGACTATTCAAAATTTTATCATTTGTAATGTATTAATTGCCAATATGTAAAATAATTCAACTAATTAGAAAATTTGTTAAGTTCAAATGACGGTCAAGTCAACCTTAAATTATATTTTTTGGTCGAAAATCTGATCAATTATTAGTAATATTTAAGTATAAAATTTTTTAAACTTTTGAGTTTGAAATAATCAATTTGATTCCAGTTACAAATTTTGAAAACTTGAGTTTGAAATGTTCCATTTAGACAATTTTCAACATTTCAATGATACAGTTTGGAATGCCTAATTTTAATGATAAAATAGTTTAAATTCCAAGGCCTCGAATATAAAATCGTTCAGTTTTAAAAGCTTGAATTTAAAAAAAGTCAGGTGTTTAAGTCTCTGAATTTTTAAATTTTCAGCTTTGAAAGTTTTGAATTTTAATGGCCGTGAATTTTTCTTTGGATTTTGGTGGCCGTCCTGAATGAAATTAGGTCAAATTTCCTATCATTCGATTCTATTTTCCAAATCTTCGGGATCCAGTTTGACAAAACAAAAATGTACCCAATTTATTAATTATTATTAATTTGTGTTCTGTGACTTATTTTTCGTTTTTAAGCGTAATCGTTGATTTGAATGATTATGTTCAGTTTATCGTAGTCTATCGTATTTAGTAATCTGACGATAAGAAATAATTATGAAGATAGTTCGTTTGTTATTGATGCAATTACGTGCTGGCAATTGCAAAACAACAACACTGCATTCATAGACAAGTATGACCTTTTACATAACCAAGCTCCTCTAAGTTTAAACGAACATTGTAAAAACTAGTTTAGAACGTAGATTGAAAAAACATTTTATCATTTACGTTTCATCCGTTCATTCTGAAATGAAGATTGCTTTTCAAAACAGTTTTTTCTAGTATCTTATCTCCCATTTTTCCCTCATACAAAAGCTCGTTCTAATTTAGATTTAATCCATCTTTTTAATAATAGAAAGTTGTAAATCATAGGGACACTGACCGTCCCCTTTTCTACCTAATCCCCCTTTTCTTCTTTTCCTCCCTTAAATTTAAAAAATCTCCTAAAATACCTAAAATCGAGCAATTTGACCCAATTTTTCCCTTTTTCCTCTTTTTCACAAAGTTTCGCCTCGTTTTTTAAGAATCATGCACGGAAATTCAAGACATTAGAAAACAAAAGGCTTTGAAAGAGATTCTTTTTTATATCAATTTAAAATATTTGTTAAACGATTGATTTGCTAATTTTGTAGATTTGAAAGATAGCAAAGAAATTGCTATAAAAATAGGGGAACAAATTTAACAAAATAAAATTAATGTTTCGACTTTATTAAATTCAAGTAGTTAAATTTGCAACCAAAAAATATGAATTCACAACTAAAAAAGATTTTAATTTTAAATAAAAAACAGTTCATCAATAAAAAATACAGCTTTTCAATAAAATAGTGGATTTTTCAACTGATTGTTGAATTGTCAAGCCAAAAAGATGAATTTTCTAAAAAAAAAAAAAACAGTTCAATTTTCAATTTTTAACAAAATTATTCAATTTTCAACAAAATAATTAAATTTTCAAGCAAATAATATAATTGCTAACAAAAAATATCAATTCTTAACCAAAAATTTAAAGTAAACTTTTCAACCAAAAAGAATGAACTTTGCACCAAAATTAGTTGGATTTTCTTATTGGGTTCTATTAATTCAATTCACATATAAGTGGAGAAAATTGATGACAATAAGGAATCAAAATCTATCTACTAATAAAAATACATCTAATTTTTAATCTTTGATCACCCTGCATTTTTTTTCTGTTGTATTTTTATCCGTAGAAAGTGCTGAAGTGTTCAGCAGGTTTTTCAAAGCTAGCAACAAAAATTTAACTCAAAAATTAATAGGAAACTTGCTAAAAAAAGGCGTTACTGTTAGTGGAGACTTTTGCTCAATATTTACGAGATACCCATGTAATGTAAAAAGTTTTTGGTAATAAATTAAATCCCTTTTTCTTTCGAAAAAAATCCTCCCGAAAGTAACGTAGCCGTTGGCTAAACACGCACCAGATGGTTGAACATTAAAGCAAAAGAGACGAATTTACAACAAAATAGTTGAAATTCTGACCAAATTTTTTGGAAAAAAGTTGAATTTTCTACAAAATAAAATAGTTGAATTTTCAAACTATAAAGATGCATTTTCAACCAAATGGTCGAATTTTCAACCAAATAGTTTAACTTTCAAGCCAAAAAGACCAATTTTTTAGAAGACAGTTGAATTTTAATGCGGAAAGTTGAATTTTTAACAGAAAAGTTAATTTACAACCAAGAAGATTAATTCTCTACCAAAAGTCAAATTTCCAACCAATAGTTGAATTATTAACTAAAAAAGATAAGTTTTCAACCAAAAATATTTAAATATTTAAATTAAATAATAATAATAATAATAATTAAATATTTAAATTATCAGAAAAAAAATTAATTTTTACCAAAAAAAAAGAAACGAATATTCAACAAAATAATTTTTTCAATTTTCAAACAAGAAGATTATTTTCTACGAGAAAAGACGAATTTTCAACAAAATTGTTGAATTTTGAAACCAAAAAGACGATTTGATTATCTAAAAAACAGTTGAATTTTCCACACTAAAATATAATTCTAAACAAAAAAGTTAATTTCCTACCTAATAGTTGAATTTTCAAATAAATAGTTTACTTTTTAACCAAATAGTTGAATATTCTACCAAGATATTTGATTTAAAAAAAAAAAATAAAGAATTTTCAACAAAAAAGTTCATTTCCAACAAAATAGTTTAATTTTCTACCAAATCGTTAAATATTAAAGACAAAAAATTTAAATTTTCAACCCGTAAAATATGAGTTTTTAACAAAAAATAAGTTATTTCTTAAGCCAAATAGTTTGAATTTTAAACTAAAAACGATAAGTTTTCATTTTAAAGTGAAATAGATACATTTTTAGTTATAAAAAATGGATTTTAAAGATAAAATAAAACGAATTTTCAACAAAATAGTTAAATTTCAAAATAAAGAGATGAATCTTCAACGAAAAAGATCAATTTTTGATAAATAAATTTTGCATCTAGGAAATTAATGTTGTACCTAAAAGATGAGTTTTCAACCAAATTTTTGAGCTGAAAATATGACTCTTCAACAAAGAAGTTAATTTTCTAACGAATAGTTTAATTTTCTATACAATCGTTGAATGTTAAAGCCAAAACAGTTGAATTAAAAAATAAAAAACTTATTTTTCAAGCCAAATAGTTGAATTTTCAACAAAAAACGATAAGGTTTCCATCTAAAATGAATTAGTTAAATTTTTAGTTTACAAAATTAATTTTAAACAAGAAATTACACGAATTTTTCACAAAATAGTGAAAGTTTCAAATAAAGAAATTAATCTTTAACCAAGAAGATGCATTTTTAACAAAGTGGTTAACTTTTCTTCAAGTAGTTAAATTTCCACCCAAGAAGATGAATTTTGCACTAAGAAAATTAATATTTTACCTAAAAATAAGAATTTTCAACAAAATTGATGAATTTTGAAGCCAAAAAGACGAATTATCTACAAAACAGTTGAATTTTTCACCCGAAAATATGAAAATAGACCTGGGATGCAATTCCGGATCTTTGCTCTCGTAAACTAATCGCAAATGGGGTCTTGAAAAAAGTGCACATGTTCAGAGTCACGTAGGCGGCATGAGAAAACCGGTTACTCCCCAAAAAAAAATCTGAAATTTTGTTCTTATAAATGATCTGGTACTTTTTCGAATCAAGATTAAATCCAATTTCCTCTCGCTCATTGGATGCTCTGCAGTTTTTCCGAAGGCTCAAGCAGTTGAGACAATTTCGCTTGGAATTCGCGACCTACGTTGACACTAATTGTCAAGGTCGATTGGTATTTTCGCTTACATAGGCGACCTAAAAATAGTTGGTAGCAATTGCTGGGAATTATTACGCATATTCAAACAGCAAAGCGGGAGATAAAAGTGAACCCCACCGGAAATAAATTATTGAATGACAGCTAGGCAGATTTGAATGATCAATAGAAAGAATATTTAAGTTGGATAGATTGTTGTGCACGATTGACAATTCTTCCGTGGAAATACTTGACACGTGGTCACCATGAGGTCGCGCACGTTCATACACCTGCGCCTTTTTCTACGCTCTAACACCTATATATAGGTGTTTACAATCGTAACTGAAAGTGGAACTGTGATAATGCCAAATGCCGAGTTAATTGCGCCTGATACAGCGACGTTTTCTATGTGCCTTCCACGAACTCGATGAGGTAATAATGCTATCTTCAATTATTGTTTATCATTCGAATGAAGTGTTTCTGTTTGGACTGGGCCAACAACAATCCTGGCCGAGAAAAATTGTTGTTTTCTGGCAGTCAAAATCAGAGTGTATACTCACTCTTTTAAATCAAGGTGTCTAGCGTTTCTTAACAAAAAATGCCAGAACTTTTCTAGGTTTTCCAGGACAAAAAAGATGAATTTTTCTAGGTAACCTGGATTTAAGAAACCTGGGTTTGTGACGTTCCTAGAATTTCAGTCCTCGGCATTTTGAGGAGACGGGGACCGCGGGACCGACAGAGAGGGAGTGCTCAGTCATGCGTGACCAACAGCAGCGTAGCGACAGAGTGGGCAGTACCCTCAGCGCGTTAGTTAGTTGCTTCAGCTGTTAGCATGCATCCAAAACCGACAGAAATGGTTCACACGGCCCTGAATGTTTACGTTTGGATTCCCTGGATTTATGATCAAGGTCACTGCCAGCCATGCCTGAAACCGTACTTAAATCCAGGTTTCAGTGTACTAGAAATTGTAGGTTTAGTGAAACTAAAAAAAGTGTCATCTTTTTTGGTTCAAAAGTCAACTGTTTGATTGAAAACAAATCTGTTTTGGTTAAGTGTTCAACTATTTCGTAGAAAGTCCAACTATTTCGTTAAAAATTATCTTTTTGTTTAAAATTCGTCTTTTTGTTTTGAAAATTCACATCTTGGTAGGAATTTAATCTTTTTTGGTTAAAAATGCAACTTTTTTGGATGAAAATTAATCTGTTTTTGATGAGGTTTCAACTATTTTGTTAAAGATTCGTCGTTTTTATTGAATTCGACTGTTTTTTATTTTAAATTAAAATCTTTTTTTCGTCGAAATATCAACTATTACATTTTTCATCGAATATTCATATTTTTTAGTAAAAAATTCAACTGTTTTATTTTTCGTCTTTTCGGGTATAAAATTCGTCCTTTGAAATAAAAAATTTATGTTTTCCTAGGGAAGTCATCTTTTTTGGTTGAAAGTGAATTATTTTTTAATTTTTAATTCTGCTATTGTATTCCTGGTTCAGAATTCATCTCTTTTGTTTGAAAAGTTAATTATTATGTGGAAAATTCAACTTTTTTGTAGAGAATTCTAGTGTTTTGTAGAAAATTTGCCTCTTTGCTTGAAAATTCCACAATTGGGTTGAAAGTTTTTTTCTTTCGTGACTAAAAAATCTTTCTTAGCTACAAAGTCTTTTTGGTTTGAACACTAATCTCTTTTCCTTAAAAGTGGAACTGCTTGATTGAAAATTCGTTTTTTTTTTGGTTGAAAACTAATTTTTCAAACTGAAAGTTTAACTATTCGATTTTTGGTTGAATATTGATATTTTGTATTTAAAAATTCCATTTTTTTCGTGCATTATTGATGTATTTGGTTAAAAATTCGTCTTTGTCACTTCAGGTTATGTATTCAACTATTTTGTTGAAAATTAACTTTCTTATTGAAAATTTATATTTTCGGGTTAAAAATTGAACTGTTCTCTAGAAAATTCGCCTTTTTGGCATGAAATTTCAACAGTTTCGTAAAGATGCAACTATTTGGTTAAAAATTCAGCTGTTTGGTTAAAAATGAACTTTTTTTGTTGAAAAGTCTTTTTGTCTTAAAAATTCAACTGTTTTGTTGAAAATTCGTTTACTTGTGTTGAAAAGTCAACTCTTTGGTGAAGTGTTTAACTATCTTCTGGAAAATTCATATTTTCGGATTAAAAATTCCACTGTTTCATAGCAAATTCGTCTTTTTGGATTGAAATTTTATCAGTTTGGTAAAAATTGTACTGTTTGGTTGAAAATTGAACTATTTGGTTAAAAATGAACTTTTCTGTTCAAAATTCAGCTATTTTGGAGAAAACTCGGCTTTTTGGTTTGAAAATTCATCTTCGTAGGTTGAAAATTCAACTTCTCCGTTGAAAATTGATATTTCTTGTTTTAAAATGAACTTTTTTGTTGCAAAAGTCAAATATTTTCGAAAAAATTTCACTTTGTAGCTTGAAAACTCAACTTTTTGTTTTGAAAATTTATCTTCGTAGGTTGAAAATTCATCAATCATGATTAAAAATTAACTTTTTTGTTGAAAAAGTTAAATATTTTCAAGAAAATTCCACTTCATAGCTTGAAAACTCAACTCTGGTCGAAAATTCATCTCTTTTGGTTGAAAATTCATCTCTTTTGGTTGAAAATTCAAATATTTGATTTAAAATGCAATATACAGGGTGCACAGTCTTCCCCTTATTTTCTTGTTTTCCCCTTTTTTCTTGAAATTCCCCTTTTCCCCCTATTCTCAAAAAATTCCCCTTTTCTCTTTAAATATACGATATTTGAAAATACAATATTTTAATCACGCGGAAAATTCTCTGAAATTAGTAAGTACTTAAATAAATTATTTATGAATTTTTTCTGTTGGTTAAAAAATTATGACGAATATTTTTTGGTGGAAAATTAATTTTTTGTAATTGAAAATTGAACTATTTTATTTGTGGTTAAAAATTGGTCTTTTTTAAAATTCAAATCTGTAGTTAAAAATTCGTTTATTTCGTTTAAAATCGTCTTTTTTTGGTAGAAAATTAATGTTTTTTATTGAAATTTCAACTATTCCAGTTAAAGATTCATCATTTAAGTTAAAAATTCACCAGTTTCGTGAGAAATTAATTTTTTCAACAGAAAATTTAACTGTTCCATTTTTGGTTGAAAATTAATCTTTTTTAGTTGTAAATTTAACTACTTTCTTGAAAAGTCATTTATTTTGTTGAAAGTCTTCTTTTTTGTTAAAAAATTAATCTTTTTGGTTTAAAAAGTGAATTTTTGTTGTTGCGATTTTGTAGCATTTTTCTAAGAGAATATTATTAACATTAATAATAAATTGTTTAAACAATCACTCTCATTAACATTGATGAACTACCAGTTTCCTCTAATTGAAAATTAGACAACAAGTGGGAAATTTTTGAAAAAACCGCGTCTTTCTAACTCTATTCTATGAGAAAATTGCTAAAAACAATGATAAATTGTTTGAACAATTTAT